>JAKLMI010000034.1:9712-113339 GCA_022813495.1 Pasadenomyces melaninifex | reverse complement strand
ACAGCGAACTGCTTTCCTGCTCCGTTGCGGTGCTGTACTAAGTATAGTGAAGAATGGACGCTGAATACATTCGTGTCGGATCGCGTACTTTCTGAATGAACGACGGAAACGACTTCGCACAGAAAATGGCTTGCAATGTAGCGGAAGATCTTCTGATACAAAATTACAAAGGCTCAATGGCACTTCGTGCTGGCGAAGATAGAGCAATACATGTAGATATACACTGCAGTCGACCTTCGGCAACGAACCGTCTGGATAATTCATAGCAAGTCCACAAATCAAATCAAATCGAAATCGAATCTCTACTCAAGATGCAATCTATCCTCCATCCCTTGCTCGGTTCAAAGAAAAAGACTCATGATATGATAGGCCGTACAGCGATAACCATAGGAGGTGGCCTAGGTATAGCTCTTCGTAATAGCACGGGCTTTATTCAAAAATGGCGCAAAAGGTCATTGTGGTGAGTCGTAAGGACGACCAGGCTCGGACGCTATTAAACAGTTGGAGGAACAAATTAGACAAGATACTAAAGTTTCATGGAAGCAGCGTGATATGCGCACACCGAAGCATGTGAGAGAAACGGCCTGGAAAGCAGACCTCGCAAGCTTTTGATCCGACACTCGGAGCAGCGTCGTGGGAGTCGAGCCACAAGCTGATCAAGGAGAAAGCTGGTGGGGATGCTATATCACTATGAGATTCCCAAGAGGTACCAACACTCGACGCTCAGGTGCATCACGTGTCAAGCCAAACATAGCTCCCATACCTTCTAGCTTCTAGTACTCTCGATGAGCAGATTGCACTTGCACCCTTCACTCCAAACCATTCCTTTAAGCATGCCTCACGGAAGCCGAGAGACACGAATTGGGTGTCGTAAAAGCCGAAAAAGGGTACCGCATGTCAATCGATGCAACTAAGGCCGTTAACGCGTTTGCGTTTGATGCATCATACATTACCTAGATGGCGTTGTGCCTGTCTATTCTAGCTAGCTCTTTGACCGCTCATATTATCAATCCTCAACCAATAACCAAGGATGGTTCTTGACCATTCCAATATCCAACCGTGCTTCAACGTCCCTATTGAGCATAGCCTGTATCAAGTCGATGCACTCGTCGCTGTATGGGTTTTCTAGTGGAGGCAATCGGAGCGGATGATCTAAAATCTCATCGATGTTGTAGAATGGATTCTCCTTGAACACGATGGTGTAAAGCAAGATCCCGAGTGCCCATACGTCCTGCTCTGGTCCAGCGTAAGGTCGGCCCTGCAGGACTTCAGGTGCAGCGTAATCGATGGTGCCTACGAACACATCGAATGGACCGTTGCGGATGTACGCTGCAGAGCCGAAATCGATCAGCTTGACCTGGTTTTCGCCGTCGAGTACCACGTTCTCGTCTTTGATATCGCGATGGACGATGCGAGCCTTGATGTGCAAATGGTGAATAGCGTCAACCACTTGTCTGAAGATGTGACGGCATTCAATCTCACGCATGCCCATGCGGAGTTCGATGTAGTCCTAGAAAATCAGTATCGAAAGCAGCAATAACGAATGTCACTCACGAATAAGTCCATGCCAGGCAGACCATGTGGTAACATCTCGATGTAGTAGTTCACGTCGTCCTCGAAGAAGTCCACCATTTCAACAATATTGGGATGCTGGTAACCCTCTCTCCGCAGAAAATCGAGCACGTGTATTTCTAACGGTGTTGTGCCGAGGCGACGATCTCGAATCCAGGTGTCGACCAGGATTTTCTTTTTTGTAACATACTTGATAACGACCTTGTTGTTTCTGCTTGTCTTATATCTTGCCAATTTGACCTCACCATAAGCTCCAGATCCCATGTCCTCAAGTATGATGAAATCACCGATAGTCTTCTTTCTATGTGCAGTGTGTGCAATGTGTGGAGGCGGATGCTCGAGTGGTTCGGCAGGGCTCAAGTCTCTGGATGTAGGGATTGGGCTAGGTACTTCCATATTGGGTTGCAGCTCGATTGTAGGTGGTGGTGAAGGTAGTGCTTCTGGCGGAGGTGGTTGCGCTGGTGGTGTAGCAGGTCTTGACAGTAGTGGGTGTTCTGGTCGTGCTACACCCATGCCGGCTGAATGTAGTTGTCGTGAGTAGGTAATCCACAATGCATAGACAGTCTCACTGACAGCGAGATGCCTCATGGGCTGTGCCTCCTCGGTGCCTTCTTCTATAATAACATCTTCTGGAGGTGCGGGAAAGACTGTCTCACTCTGAACGACACGCATCTGAACATCCACGAGAATCTCCGAGCCATCACTGTGCCTGGCTACAAGTCCTGCCGGTCTCAAGAACAAGGTGGTCGCATCTTCCGCACCATCTCTGAGCGTGAGCAACGCACGAGCTCTTCTGAAGCTATGTTCGGGAATGACAAGGCCCTCCGCAAAGAAGTCTGCATCGTCTTCAGCAAGCAGTGCTAATATCTGGCTGAAGTTAGGTATGATGTCATCCACGTGTGTGCCGTTTGGATGCTGATAGCCGAACAGGGCCTGTGAGAAGATGCTGTTTGAACTGCTGATCTGTAGAGACTCTGGTTGCACCACCATTACTCCAGCGATATTTGGTAAGCTCGATATTCGTAATTGCTGCTTGCCTTTCACTTTTGCAACACATGTAGGCACATTGACGCCACCCATCGTAGAAGCGGTGTAATAGCCCATAACTGGTTCACCATCGAATCTTGGGTTGTCAAGATCTTCGAAAGAAAGCTTGGGAATCAGATAGCGCAGTTTCGTGTTCGAGCGTAAGGGCTCGCCCCATATGTTCTCGGTGTCGCCATGGCTGCCAGCAAGTCGCCGCGAATTATCGTAGTCGAGGTAGACGACATCCTCAACTACCTGCTCCACGACCCATATTAATCCTCCACGCTTTTCCATAACCCAGAAACTAGCTGCGCCGATCGTTCCGTCGCGCTTCTGTATGGGTAAGATCTCGCCACATAGTAGTACGCCCCTAGATTTGCGCGCAGGATGGTGTTTGTTGTTTGGCTGTGTGTATATGCCTGCCGCCGTCTGGGCTCCATCTGCAGTGGACGCACGCTGATTCTTGACAGTCCTTGAGGGTGCTTTGCTCAAAAGCCTGGCTGTGATACCGCCTTTCGATCCTATAGAAGACATTCGTCCGTGTGTCGGTGTCATTGGTGACCTCGGAGGATCTCTGACATCTTCTGGAGGCCTTAGTTTGTCCTCTAACCATCTTCGCCGGTCCTGCTGTATCAGTCCCAGTATACTCAAACTTCGTACTTCTGCACGAGTCACGCCAAATGCCAAACATGCGAGATCATTAGCTGCTACAATGGTCCACGGAGAGTCAGCATCAGTACGGAAGAATGCCTGTGGTGGAGGTGCCCATTTGCTGCTCGGGGTATGCACTGTAGTAGTGCCATTAATGCTCGCGGCAGGAGGAGCTGTCGCACCGGGCAAAAAGGAGACTGCACTGCTGCCATGGGCTAGAGGTGCATTTGCAGACGAGTATGGCTGTGCCAGTGTATCTAGCAGTTTCTGCTGTAGTGATAGGATATTGACATCGGTAAGGGTTCTCTTCAAAGCTGGCATACGTGCTGGTTCGGGCGAGGCCATACCACTGTCGATGGCTTGCTCTGGGATCTCAACATTAAGCTGGGGCTTTGACAACCTTGCTGCTTCTCCGGATGAATCTTCTGGCTCAGATTCCTCCTTAGTATCTTCGAGGCCTACTCCAAAGCTCCGGTCAAATATGTTTCTGCCGTCGAAATGAGCAGGTCCAGTAAGAGGTCCAAGCCCTAGGCCGACAGATCCATTTGCAGTATTGACATCGATTGATGGCACGACTTTGGCTCTTTTGAGCAGGTCCATGACTCCCTGTATCTGTGCATCACCACTCACCTTAGCCTGCGCCTGCGCTAGGCCGGCATTGTTCTTGAGCGCTTTATGACTCCGAACGAATTCGACGGACTTCTCAATGATTGCTTGCCGGCTGTGCAAGAAGTCCTCTGATTGCCGAGCAAACGAGAAGGAGTGCAGAGACTCGGCAGGGAAGCGTTGCAGATCTTCGACGACTGGTGAAACAGGACCGCTCACGAAAGTCTGATGTATCGATGCAGACCGAGAAGCGACCCTGGATTGTGATGCAGATCTTGAAGAGGTGGTCGACACGGGCAAAGTAGCCATCTTTTGCAAGGGTGCTGGTATAAAGGCATCTTCCTCTCCCAGGAGGGCAGGACTCCGATACGACGGCGCTCTGCGAATTCTGCGCAATCCTGATGCTGCAACACCGCCATCGTGCTCGAATGGTCTTGTTACCTTCTTCAAGTTGCTGAGATCCTGGGTCGATCCAGCATCGAAGGAAAACCGCTGCCTGCTGGCTTCAGCCACGACACCTGCATCCTGTCTTCTACTCAAGAGGTTGCTAGTGCTCTTGTTTTTCGGAATGTGAATGTTGATCTCGGGCAGTCCGTTCGGCGAGGTCTCACGGGGGCTCAGGTTTCCTGTGTCGCAAAAATTGTAAGCTACTGTAACGAGATGGGAGAGACCTGTTTACGGACGAAAGGGTTGCGCACCATAAGTAACAGGACTTTCGGTCATTCTCGCATCGGAAGGTCCAGCAGGAAGGAGAAGCTGCTCAGCAGCAAAGAGACGGGAAGGTAGGGCACAGTCGTTGTTATCGCCCTAGTATCGACATCTGTTCCTCTCCGCCGCTCTCGACCGCAGACCTGGAGTTAGCACTCAGTCAAAGCGGGAATTGTGATGTTCTCTAGCTAGAATTTCGATCGGCCCTCGTTTGGCTTGACTATAATTTAGGTACAAAGGTGACCATAGACGGCCCTAGATGCTATGCAGCTGTAAACGACTGGAACAAAATTAGAGCAGTGCTAGAAATGGTAATCGAAATGTTGTGTAACGACTGATCTTGACGGCAAAAAGACATGTGGAAGACCCAGCCAGCAAGGATGCCTACCTAGGAATGAGCTCGATCGCGTGGAGAACGTGCCACTGTGATCGCTTCCCGAAGCCTGAGGCGAGAGACGTATAGGCCCCATCTGGTGAATGGAGCCGACGGGCAGATATCAAGCTGCAAACCTATACCGGTCTTCCCAACCCACAATTTGAGCAGCTAAGCTTCTTCATAACACATTGAAACTGCGATCTTTTCAAGGTTGGCTGCGCGAAATCTCATCGAAAACGAGCACCAAGTGACGGTTCTGTTGAACAACCGCCTAGAATTCCGCTAGTGATTGGAAGTGAGCCTCAGGCGCCATCCGCCATACCTGCCATTTTCGTGTATCTGCCGCGAGTTAATGTATCCACGTTCGCATTCGTCGCTTTCGTTGACTTCCTAGCATTTCACCTTCATGCTTCATTCCTTGTATACCGCTGGAAGGAACTCTCCTTCTAGCTTCAAATATTGTAAGGCAAGCCAGATATGGGTGATCGCCCAAGCCGACTCGACGGCATATTCGCAAAGTTGAACATTCATCTGGCTGTTATTGTCCTTGTTATGGCCAGCTTCTTCTGCATTTGGTAAGAGGCAGACACTCGATCCGTTTGTGATAGAACAAAAAGACTTTGCGTTTGGCGTCCCTCGCCGAATGTGTTGCTACATGCGTCATCAGTCGTGAATGTCTTTTCGCGCTACTCTAGATACTCAAACGTCTTCGAGAATAGCACCCCAATTCTATGCTACTTCTACCCGGATATGAATGCTGGTCATAGGCAATATGTATATTGATAGCGATGGGGCAATCTACCGAGCTCAACATTTTCACCAGGCTATCAAACATGACCGCAAGGCACGGTGTGAAGATCGTGAGACGTTATATCGGTCATTGCTAACCTCGAGTTGCTCAAGTTGAAGCTTCTGATAGGGCGTTGCCTACTCAGCTACCGGTGGAGACCAAGCAGAAATTAAAATGCAAGCTTCGTCAAAGTACGGGTAACGGTACTGTTCCTACTGTCAGATTTTCTACTCGAGATACCAGCTTTTGTACGTGGTGCCTCTGTGCAGCCGTCTTGATGCGACTTGCGACGACTACGAGGACAAGACTGTGGTCGAAAGGAAGTCGAATTTATGCATTCATATGTGGAGAGGTATACGATAGCCTTTTTCGTCCATTGATTCTATCACGACGATCTACTTCTATGCAGCTCTTGCACAAGACTGGAATCATCAATTGCGAGCTGGTGACAATTATTGGGTTTTTGAGTGGCTCAGATCATGGCATCAATTGTTGGACTGGATGCTCAATACCAATACCGATCGACAAGTTTTGTTCAGGCAGTACAAAACTTCAGAATGGCGGCGCAATATTCTATTGGTTGACAAAGAAGAGATGGAGCGTTTCTTGCGAAGTCATGTGTGCAGGACAATCCGTATAAGCTTAGTGAAGTGCGCATCTTTGCAAAAGAGGGTTTTCTTAACGTGTTCACATTGCCTCCTATCTTGAAGATCGTCACATTACATATAGCCTGTGCATCAGATCGGTCTTTTATCCCGGTACCAACAACACTCTCGAGTCATACAAGCTGATATGTAACGAGACCGCCAACTCGACACCGAAAAATCGCCGTGTTGATAGTTCTTTGTGCAAATGCAATCAAGCTGTAGCTGCGCATGTGGCTGACTCGTTTGACCGTAGATTCTATCGCGTACTCATCTTTGATTACATCAATCACCTGGCGACATTTGCCTATCAAGCATCCATCGATCCTAGTCTCTGCTTGTTCAATTATTATTTTAGGCTGGCAGCCCGTGACTACTCGCATCTATACATCTAAAGATGCAAAGTTACTTTCCTGCCGGGAAGATATGGTTAGGACGTCTTGGTGTGGGGCGTGTGGGTGCTCTTGATCATTTCTCCATCTCGGTGACGAGAACGAAATCTGCCCCTCGTAAGAAGGAGATCATCTGCCGAAACGCCCAGGTATGGATGTCAATTAGCGACAGGGGTTCTGAATGCGATTGACAGGTCGATAGAAACCAATAATAATAATGCTTGCTGTGTTCTTGCACAGTTGTCATGAACCTGCCAAATTGCAGCAACGACACACAGCTTTTCACCATGTCCAGCACGTTGAAGCGCAATCCTCCATTCCGAGCTGAGCATCTGGGCTCTTTGCTTCGTACTGATAAGCTTTTGGATGCAAGGCATGCTTGGGAAGCTGGTAAAGGCAGCAAAGACGAGCTCCATTCTGTCGAAGATCAAGACGTGCGTGATATTGTAAAGATCCAACGTGAATGCGGCTTTCATGGAATCACAGACGGCGAGTACAGGCGACATATGTTCTGGGGCGAGTTTTGGCCTGGTCTCGAGGGTATGACCGAGGTAGCAGAGCCTGATCCAAGCATTTTCAGGATGTACATTCCTGATATTGCGGCTTTCACAGAGGTATGACGCGGGCAACTATTGAACCAATTTGTAACAAGCGACGTTGCTTATGTTTGACAGGCTGGCTACAAACCTGGTGAGACAGTGATCTGTACCGGGAAAATAAAGCACGTCGGGAGTACTTACACCGATCAATTTGACTTTCTCAAGAGTCTTGTTCCTCAAGAAGAGGTCAAGAATCTAAAACTCACACTTGCAGCACCAAACTGGTATCACTTGCGGTACAAGCAAGGTCAAGCATATCCTTCAGATGTGTACAAGAACGATAACGAGTACTTCGAGGATATCGCAAAGGCGTATCAAGCAGAGCTGAAGATTCTATACGACCACGGTCTGCGTAACGTCCAATTTGATGATCCTAATTTAGCTTGTATGTCATGCAAAACATACTAATGTCTGTTATATACTAACTACGTTACAGATTTCTGCTCTGAAGCCATGTTGAAAGGCTGGAAGGAAGACGCGCAGAACACGTGTTCGGCTGATGAGCTTCTTGAAAAGTACATCAAGCTCTACAACGATTGCGTCAGCCAAATTCCAGCTGATATGCATGTCGGTGTCCATCTTTGCCGTGGTAACTTTGTTAACTCCCGGCACTTCAGTGAGGGGGGTTACGATAGAATCGCGACAAAGCTGTTTCAGGAGCTGAACATGCACACATATTACCTCGAATACGACACGCCTCGAGCCGGTGGTTTCGAACCACTACAGCATTTACCAAAGAACAAGAACGTTATTTTAGGTGTCATCACAAGCAAGTTTCCGAAAATGGAGGACGTCGATGAGATGGAAAAGAGAGTTCATGAGGCTGCAGAATGGATGGCAAAAGGTTCTGGCGAGTCCGTACAAGAGGCACTAAACCGTGTTGGCGTTAGTCCGCAGTGCGGCTTTGCGAGTCATAGCAGCGGAAATGCGATTCAGCAATCGGACATGGTAAAGAAGCTGAAGCTAGTCAGAGCACTGGCGGATAGGGTTTGGCCTGGACAGCCTTGACATACCAGAATCGGCGATTTGCGAATGTCTCGACTATATGGTCAGTTATTTCAGTCGTCTAGAATTTACTGAAAAGCCGTGTATGAACATGCGCTGGAGGAAACGAGAACGGCAAGCTTGGAGCCTATTGAAATGTACTGCGAAATCCTGCCTATTCCCAAGAGTGCAAGATCTGCTTGCTAAACAACGATCAAGCCCATTTACCCAATAGTGCCATGATACCTGCTCCTAAGATGACACAACCCACCATAAACCACAATCTGCGGTTGTCCCTTGTGCGTTGCGGATTGAAGATAAAATCCCGTGCTAACAGTTCTACCAAACCAGTATATATCAAGATGCCGGCAGAAATCGAGTCCAACACACCACTGACCACGTTCGCGGTGAAGCTGCCGCTATTGTAGGTTGTCCTAACACCAAGACCTACAGCGATGGCGATAGGCGTCGTGAGACCATATGCTGAGCACAAAAGCCAAGGCACCCAAGAGCCTTTTGCAAACGGTATAGCTGACAACCGCGCGCCAATTCCCATACCCTCAAAGGACTGATGAAAGACGAGGACCACGTACAAGGTCGAAAATTCGTCTCCTGCAACACCGAGATTGAGTCCGATGATGACCGAATGGAAGAGGACACCGAACTCGAGGATAAGGAAAGCAGCAAGTTGCTGTTGAACAGCCTGTCTTCGTGCTCGCTCGTCAGTACTACTCGTCTCGTCAAAGTCTTCCATGAAGTTCTGCTCGAATTTGTGAATTGTCATTCGTCGTTCCTGATTGCGATCGAATGATTCAAGCTCTGGTGCTTCTTTTGGTTCGGCGTGGTCATGTAAGTGGTGCTGCTGGCCCGTCATGGTTTCCTCAAAGTTCTCCTGCTCGTGTTCGATGCCATATTTATGCTCCACGTAGACGTCCGCTCCCAGGTCCATTAGGAATATGAACATACAACTCACAAGAGCCAGTGCTGGAGGCCACGAGTACTGATCCCATCCTGGTGTTAAGCCAACACAGGTTTGTGGGCCAATTTCACCGTAGGCTGGATCAAGGAGGTGTATGAAAGCTGTTGCAACGATAACACCGGATCCGAAGTATCGAGCAAATAGGTAGACGTAAAGGGGAATATGTAACTTTGGAAGTCGTCTCGCCGCGACTGGGAAGAAGGTTACGATTGTCGAAACAATACCGATCACAAAGATGGACGATATACGTGCGCCCAGGTTGCCATTATATTCGTCCGTCGACTCCGTCAGGTAGCAGACTGCTTGGTAGAGGCTTATGTCGGACAGGTTGACGTTGGTCGGATCCGCAATACCGTAGGTACGAAAGTCATTCGACATTCCGTCAAATTTTTAATGTTGCCAATATGGTGATATGCTTGAAATCTAGTGACTAGCGAAATTCCTTATAAGACGATATTCGACAGAGAGCCGCTGTCAGCCAAGTGTTGTTTGAGTTTGGTCACCAAAAACTGAAGTCCTTTTACCGGGTCGCAGGCTTGAGGTCGAATCAAGCACAAATAAGCATTCTTAAGCTGCAACTCGATCTAAGATGGAAACGAGCTGACGTGTATCCATGTGGTCGGAGAGCCAGATTGAGTCGTTCTTAGAGGACCTTTAGGTACTCAATCGTGATGTTACAATAAGATCAAACTCAAAAATTGAGTACCTTAATAGACTTTCGATGCATACCACTGGGACGAGTCCACATTAGACAGAGCTGATACGAATTAGCGTAGTCTTTGCGTGCCGAATCGACCGCAATGATGGCATACGGGACGATGGTTCGTTCGAGACCTGAACATTCGGCAAAGGTTTGCGTGAATGATGTTCGCGAGCTGGTGGGTTAACGCGACAAATCAGGCTGACTGGTAGCTATAGTCGTGTCAACAGCGACAAGCACGCCGGAGTCCTTAGCAAACATGAATTGATACAGTCTCGGCAAGTATTGCATGAAAAAATTGAAGATGTTGAATTCGAGAAGTGATCAGAACGTGCTGATTGTACATCTGTCAACCGTAGTGCATTGAACGTCGCCGAGATGATGTCGAATGCAACGTAGTCAGGACGCAAGAACAGCGCCCGATATCGAGCCTGTCGATAAGTGTTGACTGGTACAAGGAAGTCACGTTAGCCATGGCCGGTGCTCACGGCCCTTCAATGACAGAAGAGCAAAAGATGTGAAAGTTGATGGACATTGATAAATGCGAGAAAATCTGTACCGCTGCCACTATCAAATCCGTCGAACTTCAATGGACCATTCGGGCGTTTGAGGCCCCTAACGGCAGCAGCACGTGGCGAAGCATATTGACCGGTTCTGTCCTCAGATAGCTTGTGCTTGATTTACATATTAGTAGTGCGATTTCTAGGTCTGATTGCGGACTTTTAAAGACGAAAGTATACTAAGGTAACCTGGAGGGTTACCTAGCACGCCTTCAATAGTAGGCATTTGGGAGATCAAGCACACTTCTTTTGAGGTCGGAATTGGCCAATATGCTCTCGTTGGCTGCAGCTAGATCATTGGCAGGCTTAGAAAGCTGCTTGGGAAACGGAATAATCTTACCTGAGTACGGCAGGTAGTGCCTGGAAGCCACCCCTAAAGAAGGCTCAAATTTGGTGATAGCCATTTGATGGATACCTTAAAGGGCGTTGGGCTTTTAAGAGGTCAGAACCGCCTGCGCTACACACACAAGTAGTTGGGAAACAACGAATCTCATCGCGAATATAGTGTCACGAATCGCTGCGTCGTCCTCAAGCGAGGTCTTGTACTTCCCATTCACTGAAAAGCACAGTAATATTGTCACCCAATCTACATGACCTACCTCGTATAGCATTCACGTGACTGCTTCGAAGGACCTTTGATCAACACGGATGGCATAGGGATCATCAAAGTCTGTGCTCACTCTCTGGCGGCAATTCGCCTGCGAGCAGAAATACCCTTCTCCTTTCAGCCTCATGTCTTCCATCTGTCGGCTGTTGCACCGGGCCTTCACCTACCATAGATGATAACCTGAGCCATGTCGTGTTATCCAAAGTAGGCATATCGTACTGCTGATAAGAGCTAAACACCAATCCACCCCAACGCCAGGTCTTCAGGTAGTTTCTATCTTCTGCGGTCCATTCGGCTGAATTACATAATTTTCTCAGTGCAAGTTTGATACGACACCAAGTTGCAAAGTCCTGCGCACTGAGATGGTGGCGATTTTCCTTTAGCCTTTGGATCAGAGCACGCAGTCGAGCATCATCATTCAAGCCGTATCTTTGCAGGTATGTTACAGCTTCTTCCAGACTTGTCATTTGCATATCAAACCAATTTGGCTGTACCTCGTGGGAAACAGCATTAGATTCTGCTGGTGGTACTGCGCTGAGTTCAAGAGGTATTTTTGGCAAAAATACTTGTGATTCGAGATATGAGGCTTTTGATCCTGCCATTGTGACGTACGATTGTGGTTGTATGGGACTTTGCATTACTGATGTTAAGATAGACGAGTAGTGCCCAATGTGCGAGTCCTACTTTTGATACACCTTTGTCTAGAACAGAGAAGTAGTCATTCCTGAGGGCTTTGTCACTTACCACTATAATTGACACCAACAAAGGCCTGCAAACAACGACCAGACACAATGACGGAGCATATGGCACTTCCAATGTTTCGAAGAACAAGCACCTCGAACCCGAGGAAGTGAGGTCAAGATGAGTCTGCGCCATCGGTCAGCATCTAAAGAAAGTAAGTCGTGCAAAGGATGTGGCGGCTCGATTTGTACGAATAGTAACGCATGATCTGACTCATTGGAAATTTGGATCGTGGCCCTAGTGATTGAGAAGTGTAGATTTTTGACAGTGGCGAAACAAGGGCTTCATGCTGGGTCTTAGCACCAGTGAATCCGCATATAGATAGATTTGATTGGTTCATGAACGCTTGTACTCCACATTGCTTCTTCAGGCAGGACAAATACAGTCCCACCTACCATTCAGAGACTCAGATTCAGGAGCTTGTGACACCCAGTGCACGTTCTTAATTACTTGGCCTCGCTGTACGCAATAACTGCAGGTCGTTCGTCGTCAAGAGCTTGGTTATCCTTAGAAACTCCCATCAAAGCACTGACTCTTCCGCATAACCTGGAACCGCGATCAGCACTACTAAATTGGGGGAATTACTGCAACAATAGCCTCCAAGAATTTTGTGGTTTTGCTTAACAACGCCATGACGACTCGAGAACTTAGTAGATTTACCTGCAGTACCTGCTTACTGACTTTCGAGAGCCATGAGCAGCAGCGACACCACATGCATCAGCCTTGGCAGTAGGTATCTGTTGCAGTTAAACAATTCCACTGACAATGTCAGCATACACAATCTGAAGCAGAAAATGACAGATGAGGGATCGATCCCAGAGCAGGAATATCGTACACTCATCGAAAAGCCTACCGAGAGCCAATTTCTAGTATCCTCTAGGATACCGCTATATCTTGGACAAACCCGTGTTACTGACAGCAGTCACGTCGCTGATGATGTTGAGCTCAAGCATCAAAATCGTCAAGATATGCCAGCGATGACAGCCACAAGATGTTTGTTTTGCAGCATGAAAACCGAAGGCATGGAATCGAGTGTCGATCACATGTTATGTGCTCATGGACTTTTCATTCCTTCGCCCGAGAAGCTGCTGGACCTCAATTCTTTCATCCAATACCTTACCTTGATCGTCTTTGAATACAAAGAATGCCTGTTTTGTGGTTCGATGAAGACCACATCAGAAGCTGTCCAAGCACATATGCGGGATAGTGGTCATTGCAAGCTCAATCTAGACGCTGATTCCGAGCTGCACGAATTCTGGGTAGGTATTGGCGAGGATGCCGAAGATTCGGGAATTGGAGACAGCACGAGAACGGCCGCATCTTTGCTCTCTGACTCAGAAATGATACTTCCTTCTGGCCTGGTAATCAATCAAAGAAATAGCAATTTTGCTTCGAACGGTCAACATCGGACTGCCAGAATGAAATTTCGAGGAACCCACGAAAGTAGTCGTGACTTCCAACTGGAGACTAAGAGTCATGGTCTGCGCAGCAT
Source organism: Pasadenomyces melaninifex (assembly GCA_022813495.1). Taxonomy (NCBI): domain Eukaryota; kingdom Fungi; phylum Ascomycota; class Dothideomycetes; genus Pasadenomyces; species Pasadenomyces melaninifex. The sequence continues at coordinate 99,912 of JAKLMI010000034.1, read as the reverse complement.
GGGCAATCTAGAAAGCCGGAAGATGTCTGGACATAGAGATATACATGCTGCCATCCGTAATGAGATGGGTCTAGTCGGTGTATCGGACAGTCAGAAGCGAGTTTTGAGAGCAATCGAAAAGAAGATGCAGGCACAACAAAAGGTTGCAAAAGCTGCTTACCGGCATGCCATGGAGCAACAGCCAAAGAAGGCAATCTATTACAAGGTAAGCACATTGTTGACATTAGCTGTGTGCTAGGCTAACCTGGTGCCAGACACAGAATCCAGTATACCAAGCTGGATGATGATTTACTTTACGGTATGCGACCCGAGCACCTTATTTCGTGTGCAACGTCTAGTATGGCGGATCGCTGTTGTCAGAATCCCAATCCTCTTCTTCATCTTGGAAATCGTCGTAGTAATCGAAATGTATTTCTTCTTCATCCTCCCAGTCGTCGTCGTTATCGCTGTCTTCGTCATCGGTGTCCTCCTCAGCAACAACATCATCAAGTCCAATGCCACCATGAGCGTCTCTCATGTGCTGATAAGTCGCCTCACTTTCGCGGAATGTTCTCAGGCATACCCAGCAGATATGAATACCACAGCCCGAACAAGTCATATGATTACAGCCACTCTCTTTCTCAATAGGTGTCTTGCAATTTGGACAATCTTTGACACCCAGGCGTTGTTTGGCATGTTCAAATGCGGCTTCACCACCATCCTGAGCATATTTCCAATCTTGACATGACATTCGACCATGACAAGCATGACAATCGAGGCAAATGGTGTTGAGACATCGGAGACATACTTCAGTCTTAGTTGAGGATGTTTTCATGCTGATCTGACTCATGTAGAGCTGCCCACAGTCTTTGGTGGGACAATGTCGATACTGATCGGATCGGTGACGCACATAGCTGTCCAGGGACGACTGTAGGATAGTCTGATACTGATCGTACGATAGTTTCTGCTTTAGCTCGTTTAGTGGGATACAACGCTTGCAGGAGCCAGCATCACCTTGGCAGCTTATCGTATCTTCGTCGCCTCGAGTGGCCGCCGAGCACATGTTTTCGAAACAGTCAGAGCAGTAGGTGTGAGAGCAAGAAAGCTGTAGGGAATCTTCCGCTGGTGTCCAACAGATGCAACAGTCCATGACAGTCAGGTCTAAGAGCTCGCCGAGCAGTGTATTTGCGCTCTTAAGTTCTGCATCTATGCCGGAGATGATGAGCTTACGAGGTTCACCAAGGTCGACCTTGATAGTGCAATTCGGAAGTTGTTCGCGGACTTGATTAATATTTCGCATAAGCACTGGGAAAGAATGCTTGTTCAAGACGTAATTCAGTACCTTGCCACTTTTGATCTTACACGTTTGCCTCTCTTCAAATAGCTTGTCCAACGCTCTCTTAGCCTTTGATAACTCACATTCGTTGCAAGAGGTCAACATAATGGTGGTTAGCCGATGTGCTGCATCGTTGTTACGAAAGACATGGACTTCAACACTGCTATGGTCGTTCTTGATTTCATCAAGTCCTTGGACTGTATCGAAGAGACTGGTGAGCACCCGAATCTTGGTTTTCACCTGTAATTGAATAGACAATTTGACATCAGCATTCAGAGAAGTGCGATCCAAGCATAGAGCCTTCGTCGCGTGGCTGTCCTGAACAAAATTTGCTGTCGCCTTCTGCATCGTGCCAGTGGTAGTGTGAGTAATGAAATCCGCCAGAGGTCCAATCTGACCAAGTGCTTTCTTGACCTTGTTCGAAATATCATCCTCTGCCAGGTAGCTAGGGGCACTCATCTCAATTGAGTAAGGCTGAGTAGTTGCGGTGAATATTGACCGTATTTCAACAGATGATGTGCAGGCCGGTACTCTGTAGAGTTTTACTCTCCATTCAGTAGTATAATTTTCATGGATTCTGGAAACAGCGGTACGAATTGTCTTGCCACGGAAGGTAAAGCCTCCAGTTTCAGCTTTGAAGAGCTCTAGAGCAGTCCGAGCTGCAATTTCGTCAAGGTAGAACAGCGTTACCTGCACTGTAGGTTTTGCCCATGAACAGAGAACGGCCCGAGTCACTCGTTGTTTGGACCAACCAGCAGTGAATGCGGTAGGCACCTTCGTGACAATAAGACCTGGGCACCCAAGAACTTGGGTCAACTCAGCTGTCAAGCCCTGGCATATTGTCTCCGCAAAACACGGATCTTCGACAGTCACAAGAGCTGTGGCACCATTGTTTGTTCTACTGAGCTTGACGGTCGTGATCGCAGGGTCGGCGTAGGGCCTGAGCAGGCTCAGAAAACCAGATTGTGACAGTGTAGTGTTCGAAGGTAGTCCGCTAAGGCTTACACTGGAGAACTGCTGCGGTAGAATGATCTTCTCGACTTTCGCTCCTGCACCAAACGTGACAGAAACGCCATCGATGACGCTTTCGACAAAATTCGTATTTTTCAAAGGCTCACTAGCATATTCTTCATGTCTTTGGTGTGAGACATCATGGGAAAAAGCGCAACTTCCACCTTTGCTACAAGCGCCTCGTTTGAAGAAGGTGCAAGGTATCAAAGGCCGCCTGTCGTCCTTAAACTTTACGTTTGCTAAGTCATTCGTTGTGGTATCCAGGCTTCGTGGTGGTTGTAGTTCTCCTTCGTGATCAAAGTCATGGTCAAAATAGCATGATACTCCTCGGCGGCAGCTACCCTTCTGCGCAACCTCATAGCGACACGGAGCTACTGTCTGCTTCATCGTAGCTTTTTTAATCGTGCATTTTCAGTGATGTGTGTAGAATGTACATCTTTTGAATATCGTGTCTGACAGGCGACAACCACCTTCAGCAAGAAACAAAGAAATCGTGAGTGATTAGTGTAGTGATTTCCAGCCACTACTACTGCTACGGAGAAGCGACATGCGTGCCACATGCCACCACTAGCAGTTTCACAACAGTCGGACCATGTCTCAAGTCTAGCAGTGCCGTCGGGGGCAAGAAGCAGTGAAGATTCACAATAAATCCAGATAATGTGAAGTGACTACCAGTGACTACCTACCTACCCAGCGCGGTGGCAGAAGGTGTAGCGAGGGCCACAGTTTATCTGCCACCGCTCTGCTACCTACCTAGGTGGCTGAGCAGATTGCCGCAACAGCTGGTTCCAAGCATCAAGGTGTGTGGGAGAGTAACGATCTAGCGAACCAAAGGCCTAGAACAACGTTCCCAGGCACGAGAATCAGGATTCTGAGCTTACCTAGACATGGATAGGTCTTGACTTCGAAGACGATGCAAATAATCCTGCACGTCAAGATATACTGTACCTGATGACAACATACCAAAATTACTAGACGAACATCGATCCAGAACTTCGTGCCTTGGGCTAAGTTGATATATTTTACTGGTAAGTTCGCACGAAATCGTAAATCCTCAAACTCGTGCAGACCGTCAAACGTAACTTCATGCATTCCCAGTGTAACATGCCTTCTACATCATGTCGCGAAATCGTCAACAAGCCGACTAGCCCTTGTTGAAAAACCAGCTACTCCTCTTGTTTCCTCCACTGTCTTGTTGTGTTAAGGAATTGAGATAGGGTATATTTGGCCCACCATTCGTGCTAACATGCTCACCAGCACCACCCATACCTCCTCTCAATGGCTTCGCAATCCTCGCACCAAAGCTCAATCCAGCATATCCGCCGACAGGCTGCTGGTTTCTGCCGGCATTTGCCGCTTGAACTGCTTTCGCGCTCTCAAGCCGTTCCTTGACCGCCTGCAATTGTGCTTCAAATCGATGGTTGGCCTGAGTCAGCTTTTCCTGGCTCTCGGAGAGAAGCTGTTCGAGGCTCATGATCCGATCATTCCGGGCAAGAAGTTTTCTTTCTGCAATCGCGACTTCCTTCTTGAGGCTTGTGTTCTGATCCACCAGTGATCGTTGGACTTGTGTAAGCTGATCAAGATTCCGTTCGAGGAAAGTCATCTTCTTCTGCTGTTGTTTGTTATTCGAGGAGCGAAGAACGTTGTTGTACTGCTCGCGAGTTTCGTCCAGAGAAATTTCGAGCTCAACGACTCTTTCGCAGCGATTCTGCAGGTCTCGCATGAGGTTCTTCTTCATCATATCAAACTCAGCCATTTGTTGTTGAAGTGAGCGGTGTGGTGTTCCATTCGTTTGGGGTTGCATCTCGGATGCACGGCGCAGACGGGCAAGCTCTTCATCTCGTGACGCTAGTTCGGCATGAAGATCAGAAATCATCTCATCTTGCGTCCTGCTTCTGTTTGTGTACAAATTGGCTAGACGAGCCTTTACATCTTCGACGTCAGCCTCGGAGAGGTTTCTGGTTAGTAGGTCCTCGTGCTCTTGTTCTAGTGCTAGTAGACGTTCTTCCAGTTCAATGCGCCTATCATCCTGCTCAACAGATCGATCGTTGTTGTTGCATAGTGAACTCTCAGCCTGTCGCGAAAGTGCTTGCGACTGGGCTATTTTTGCCCTCAATCCGTTCAAGATCTCTACTGGCAGGGTTTGACCATTCTGTTGTGCATGCTCGAGATGGTTGACCTGTTCGAGCATATCCTGCATTCTCTGCTCGTTTTCTGAAAATGCCTCATTGCCAAGATTGAAGCCAGCTAGCATCTTAGCCATACGCTCCTGCTTTTTCCGGTCTTTGTCATCCAAGACAGCCGTCATACCGCTTGCACTCTTCTTGAGCTCGATCAGCTCGTTCTGCACATTGGCGAGATCTCGAGATTTCTCCTTGACATCTTCCCTGAGCTGCGTGAGCTCGATCTTTTCGTCGTCTCGTTCGAATGTGATCTTCTGCAGCTCCATTTGAGCTTTGTTCAACTGGTCCGTAACGGTTTCCGTTTCCTGCTTAATTCGTGTCTGCGATTCACGGTACGACCGCATCTCGTCTTTTAGCTCCTGTAATGCGCGCTCAGCTGCTGCTGCCTGATTCTCCTTCTCGGTAAGCTGATCCTGTAACTCGTTCTCGCGTTTCATAAACTCTTCTCTTTCGTCCTTCTCCAGGATCAAGCTAGGTGTGCTGGCTCGATCGCCCGTTCTCGAATCCGGTCTTGTGGGAGTTTCGGGTCTCAAATGTTCTGATAAAAGCCTGGAAGGTGTTTCTGGACGTGTAGGTTTGTCTTTCTGCTCCGCTTTAGCTGTCATTGAAGCAGGTGCCATAGGTTTCGTCCATTGGTCTTGTGGCACGGTCTGTCCAGCACGCCACATCGAGATCTCCGCATCGAGCGATTTCAAATATTGCTGGAAGCTGAGAATTTGATGTTGTGATGCTTTGAGCTGTTTCTTTAACTCGGCAGGACTCAACTCAGCATTGATCTTGGCCTTGTTCTTGATGCTCTTCGCACGCATACCGAACCTGAGCGTACTGACAGTCTCGGCATCGTTGTAGCTGCTCGGCGAGCAATTTATAATCAAGGTCGTCCTGGAATTTCCACCCAGTGATTCTTGCAATATTCTGGTCAATTTCGAATCACGATAAGGAATATGTGTAGACTTTCCGTCGGTGAGTGCATTAATGACCATACCCAGAGCGCTCAAACTCTTGTTGATTTTCTTTGCTTCCTCAAGGGTTTGGCCTGTCGCACCGGTCTTTCCAACCTTTTCTGAACCTGCCAAGTCGACCAAATAGAGCATACCTCTTTTCTGTGAATTCGTGTTGACATTTCTCTGATTGACAGTCAAGGAGAAGATCGAATGGGATCGTGATGATTCCAGATTCATGTTTGTGGATGCGACAACTCTTGATCGTTGACCCATTTCCATGGCTGCGAACACTTCTTCTGTCGAACCAACGTAGATCTCCCGCAGATCCTTCACGTATGGTCCAGTGGGTCCTTCGTGGATGTTCAAGTTCGTGTTTACAGGGTTGAGCAGATCACGAATCTTTTCCATGTAGATTTCCATGTATGATATAGCCATTGTATATTCAGTGTCTTGTGATCCCCATACATTGATAGCTTCGAACATCTGCTCAACAATTCTGGGTATTATACCTTTCTTGTGTCCGTCAAGCATGTCACCCATCATAGTGTACGACTTTCCAGCGCCAGTCTGGCCGTATGCGAACACTGTTCCATTGTAGCCATTCATTACATCTTCGACAGTCGATCTGATCGAAAAGTCGAAAATCTCGTGCTGCTGTGACTCGGTAGGGAAGACTCGATCGAACGTGAAGGGCGCATTCGCTTCTGTGGAACTGACTTTGACCGTGTCATCGCCCTCAAATTCGACAACAGGTTGTCCTCCGTTCGCAACTTCGACCTTGTTCTGCGGACGGAAACGAGCAACAACTTTGATATTGTTGCCGCCTGTGCCGGCAGCCGCATCCCCGACTGCCATGCTGGCGACCAACGCTCAACAAAGATCTGAGAGGATCCCTTACCGAATGCTCGTTGAGCTCGGTCTGTACCGTAAAGGAGACACTAGAGAACTTGTCGAGGAGTTGTAGGCGATGCGTCCTGCTCAAGTCGATTGATCGCATAGGCGAGGATGGCGCAGCCCAGATCTTAAGAACTTCATTGATGTATCTGTCGTACGATGATATGCAGAAGCACCTTCTGGGAATGTCTTCCTCAATGTTGACAGTTCGTCCGGCTGTGGTCGATTGTTAGCGCGCCTGCATGTTGAGATGGACCTGAAACGCGCCAATACTGCCATCAAAGGAGCCTAGACAAGAGCCTTCAACCCCTAGCAACCAGCCTACACGCGTTTCAGGGGTCCTAGATGATACGCTAATGTGTCGCTTGATGCCTGAGGCCTGAATCTCCGCAGCACTTCAGTCTTGACTGTTACTCGAGCCTTTTGTAGCTCTTCGTAGCTCTCCGGTTTCTCTTACTCTGGCTGACGACCCCAACCATACCTCCAAACATGAATCTGAAGCTTATCGCATCTAGTCACTCAGGCTTCGTAAGCAGCCGAACATGGGCAAAGCTAAGGTCTCGCTCATACTCAATGAGTCGTCCTTCCTTGAGTGCAAACGCGTCATCCTGCCGACTGACACCTCTGGCAAGTCCCTTCGAAAGCACACACCTAATAAGAGTGTGAATCCGAGTACTTAAATCTTGCTGTCGAGCACGAAATCGACAGCCCGAGGCTTTTCCACATTGTGCTATGTCTCAATTCGTCTCATCCAATGAGATGAGCTCAAGCATTGAAACGAGAGATTTCTACCCAGAGCTGGAGCGCACCAGCGCACTTACAGCTTCCGGCTCTAAAGTCGTGAGCTACACAATCGACCATGGTAGTGACAAGCCCATCGTCATGCTGATCCATGGCTACCCACAGTCGGCATTCGAATGGCGTACTGTTAGTATCCTTGAGCCACGTCGCTTGGCCCCACTAACCAGTGACAGATCATTCCCGCATTGAAGAATCAGTATTCATTATTCGTTCCGGAGCTTCCTGGTTATGGCATCAGTACACCGTCAAAGGATAATACTCGCCTCGGAATCGTTGGCGCACTAATCGAGGCACTTTCTACAGTCTTTCAGAGCAGTGAGGGCTTACCACGAAAGGTCATTGCCGTAGGACACGACCGAGGTGCACGTATCGTTCATCGACTGGCTGTTTCGCGTACCAGATTTCCACAGATCAATCTGATTGGAGTTGCTATGCTCGACATCGTCCCAACAAAAGCTCAGTGGGACGAATTTAAAAACCCTGCTATATGTGCTGGATACTTCCACTGGCCTCTGCTCGCCAATGTCGACTATGCTGTCAAGATGATATCTGCTTACGGCGGAGGCCAGTGGGCCAAAGATATGCATGGGCGGATCACAGGAGGCAAGGCAGACTTAGACGTAGTTTCACAAGATGGCGCCCTCGAGGTCTATGCTGAATGCTTCGACAAAGAGGAAACATTGAGATATAGCTGCGAAGATTATGCTTACGGAGCTGGTCCAGAGTACGAGGATCAAAAGGCGGACCAGGAAGCTGGTCGCAAAATTGACGTACCATCCCTGATCATGTGGTCAAAGGCAAAACTTGGTGCGAGGATCGATGTTGCAAGTATCTGGCAAGATTGGATTGCGTCCGGCACAGACCACACGGCTATTGGCGTTGGTGACGGACACGGTCATTTCCTACCTGAAGAAGCGTCTAAGGAGGTCATTGAGGCGACATTGACATTTGCCAAGAAGGTGACCAACGCCAAAATATGAGAAATACGTCTGTTCTCTAACAGAATCCTGGACTTGGATTCAAGTGATAATTCCCTTATGTCAAAAGTGGACCGCGTCCGTTATCGCTTCTGTCCCGCGCCGAGTTTCTGGTGCCGAGGCTCCACTAACTCGTCATGAACGGAATTCACCACTCTGCTTTATTCAAATGCTCTTATGTTGTCAATGCTCGTGCATGCAGCAATAACTTGCTCGGATACTAAAAGATTGCATATGCTCGAACTTATCACAATCAACCAATGGGACTGATCGGATATAGGGATTACCTACTCCCAGATACTCCTTGCAAGATTCTTGAACCTTACTTTCTACAAAAAGACATCCCACGAAAAGTACCAGTGAGACGGTCTGGTCAGAATGGCACGAAATGGCACAGAACTGCCGGAGTGGAGGAAAGCGGCTCTTAACCATCGTCAGAAACAACTCCTGAAGATCCCTGAACAGTGGCGATTGGACAAGCCTGTCAGTCCGACTTTGATTGAGCACAGGTCTGCGGTATCCTTGGTTGAACCACATCTTTCCGCCGAGGAACTCGAGATCACGTCGATGTCAACAACACTACCGCGGTTACAAGCATGGATCAACAACAAACAGTACACCGCTGAGCAGATAACATCAGCCTTTTGCCATCGTTCAGCTCTCTTGCAACAATACACAGGATGCTTGACAGAAATCTTATTTGACAGTGCTCTCGCTAAGGCTAGATATCAAGACGAATATCAAGTTCGAACAGGCAAGCTTGTTGGACCACTACACGGTATACCAATATCAATCAAGGACAATCAAGACATACAAGGCGTTCAAAGCACTTTGGGTTGGGTTGGCTTGCTGGACAAACACGCGGAAAGCTCGGTTCCTTTGGTGGAGACATTGCTTGACTCTGGAGCAATTGTCTACTGCAAGACAAATATTCCTCAGTCGCTAATGATGAGTGACTCGTACAACCATCTATATGGTCAGTCAGTCAACTCTCTGAACCGCAATCTAATCTCTGGCGGGTCATCTGGTGGAGAAGGAGCACTAGTTGGAGCGGGTGGTAGTGTGCTTGGAATCGGCACCGACATAGGAGGAAGTGTTCGCATACCAGCAGTACTTCAAGGCCTGTACGGCCTTAGCCCAAGCACAGGTCGAGTCGGCAATCGTGAATCGTCACGCAGAGACAAATACGTTGTGCCGCCAGTCGCAGGACCCATGGCACGTGATATCGACAGTATCGACACCTTTATGTCAACCTACCTTTCACAGCAGCCTTGGCATTCTGATCCGGGTATACTGCCCATTCCATGGCGCCAAGAAATTGTCGACACTTACTCGAGCGTGGGCAACGCTGGGCAGTCACGGCCTCACAAAAAACTTCGGATAGCATATATGACCGATGACTCGATTATTCGTCCACAACCACCTGTGGTTGCCGCTGTCCAAAAGATTATAAGTCTTTTCGCATCAGATGGCCATGAAATAATCGACTTCGCACTTGTTGCACAAGAGCATCATCAAAAGGCATACGATTTATGGCTCCGCGCTGTGCTTGCAGACGGTGGTGAACGATTCAACGCACTCGCCTCGCTGCCAAACTCTGACCCATTGATAGCTGGTATGCTCGTCGGCACTTCAGAAACAAAACTCGACGTCAACGGACGTATGGCTCTGTACGATGAGATCTACGAATTCCAACGCCGGTACTCCAGGATCTGGACCGAGCAATCAATCGACGCGCTTGTGATGCCTGTTACACAGTGGGTGGGTCTCAAACCAAAGATGTGGGTGAAGGCAGATATGCATGTAGGTTATACCTCCATCTGGAATATGATGAATTGGACAGCCCTCGCGATACCAAGCATAAAAGTCGATAAAACTCTGCATGAGCCAGACGCGGAATGGAATGCGCATCAGGCCCGAAGTTTCAGTGACAAATTTAATCACGAGTGGTACGAAAAGTTGTGGAGTGAAGGAGAGCTGGAAGGTATGCCTGTTGGGGTGCAGATTGTGACTGGAAGACTGGAAGAAGAGAAAGCTGTAGGTCTAGCACGATATATTCGTCAATTGGAAAATCAGGTGGAAGCTCAAGAAAAGCACAACAATGTCTGGGATAAGAGGAAGATCGACGTCACACCCTTCAAGCGCTTCGAGCAAGTCACACGAGAAGTTGCATAGAGGAAGATACAGAAAATGTTTCAACCATTTCGTCATTCAGATAATAGATAGATACAACATGTCTGAGTCAGCTAGCAGATGTTCTGTTGGTCGACAAGACAAAGAATTCAATTTCAATACCATACCACGCATGGGTCGAACACTTCTTGGGTCGCGTTTGGTTTATAGCTCTTCGTAACAGACGAACTTCCTGCCAGCAATGGTAGCAGTGGCAGATGCTGCAGCAGTGGATGTAGCGCCTGGTGTGTGATCGCCACCACTTGCTGCGGCAGTAGTCATGGTGGTAGTCACCACAGCAGCTTTTGAGGTGGCTGTAGCAGTGACCGATATAGAGCTTGTGGCAAGCTCAAACGAGGATGCGGATGTGCTTGAAGTAGCGACAGCTGAAGCCGTGCTATTGCTTGGGCCTGGGCCTGAGCCCGATCCTGGATTCGATCCTTCGCCTCCAGTGCCGCCTGCCATCAGAGCAGGGCCTGGTATTTCGTAGCTAGTCGGAGCAGGATAGTAAATATTGATCAGGATACCAGGGTCAGTCGGTGTATAAAGTGCCGTGCCGAGTGTGCCTCCACTAGTCAGACTATTGGTTCCAGAGCCGGAAACCTCAATGTTGATGCACTGTGGGTAAGCTTGAGCACCACCTTCAGAGCCAGCGCTGTGAAGAGCTATAGTCTCGTGTCGAAGGACGTACTTTCCTGGAGCGATATTGGACGGGATAGTTGTGACCCATGTGAAGTTGTTCGCCAGCATATCGTCGGATGCCCAGTGCTGTGGATCTGCTGTAATGAGGCCTGCCTCGTCAATCTTCGTGAATTCGAGGGCGGTCTTGTCAACAGTGGTGCAATCATCGCCACACGGAGCAAGGTAATCGAGCATAGGGCCTTTGTGAGAGTCCGGCCATGTATTCCACATGAGCTCAATGGAGGAACCGGCGTTGATTGCGACATATTGAGTCCCAGCCACAGCATTATTGTGACAGATGATGTTCTGATCGGTCAAGCTGGATGCGAAGCCGTTATCGCCATTGTCCGCTTTCCAGCCCGGACTTGGGTCGGTCGAATAGTGGGATTGGCCCGGATAGTACTTACCCTCAGCGGCAATGCCTTGGACGAAACCATGAGCCACAGCATCGGCGGAGAGGAGGGCCGCAGCCAAAATTGAAGCGTGCTTGAGGGAAGACATGTTGATCTTCGTACGTAGATTCGATTTGAGTGTGTGTAAGTTGTTCTAAAAGAGTGAATTTGGCTCTACCAGAGAAGCCGAGAAACGAATGTGGGCTGAATGAACGAAGGTCGAAACAACTGAATAATACTAGACCAGCTTGCGATGGATGAAGAATTAACAACACGAGCTGATAATCGACTTATGTATACATTTTGTACCTACTGTGCTGATGCACTCGATCAGATCGACCTCGGATCGAGACTCGAGTCATGACCAAACCACATGGCGAACTGAGCAGGAGACGAGCAGGAGACGAGCAGGAGACGAGCAGGACAAGAGGTTTCATGATTGGAAGAGAGATGAGGAGGAGGGTAGTTAATGCTTGGCTAATAGGTTCTGTCGGGTGGCCGAGACGATATCGAGATTGATACAAGGTCAAGCTGGAAGGGACAGTAGTGAAGTATGCGAGCAACAGTTTCAGAGTGATTGAAATGGATCATAGCGGAAGAGTAAGAGGTCGCTTGTACTTCAAGTTGGCGCTCTGACCAGCGAAACGCCAAGGGGTTTATCCCGAAGCAGCAAAGCGTGCTTCAGAAATTCTTGGCAAAATTTAGAGCAAGGATTAGCTTCAGGCATGTAAGTGGAGAGCCAATGGTGTTGTTTTGGAGGAGGTCTTTACGGGTGAACAACAAATGATCATGTCCTGCTGTACACGGAGTCTGGATGAATACACCACAACGTTGACTACCTGACAAAATTCGCATAGTGCATTCATATGGTAGATAGCGTTCCATTTTATCACATGACGATCAACTGACCCGCAAGTCAATGTCTGGTCGGAAGTAATACATTACTGTGTCAATCATGATCATCCGAGATACTCTCCATCTGCTTGCTCTGTTCACCGAGCTCGTCTTACTTGATATGATCGACCTTGTGAACAAGTCACTGGCTCAATCGTCCGACCTATGCTTGAGACAAAAGCTTCTAAAAGCTTTATCCTATTTTGTAGCTTCACTGGCATCGGATGCGGGTTTAGCTTGCCTCAATTTCTCTTCTCGAGCACCATCGCTTGACGCTTCCACTTCCTTGAGATTAACTTCCTCACTCCTCTTCCCACCACCAAGCTTCTTCGTATCAGGATTGACACCTTCCGCATCAGGATGATCTGGTGCCATTCCAGGCGCACTTTGCACAGGATTGCCATGCTCATCAACCGTCTTCGTCTCCGTTTCATACTTTGTGCTGAAAGAGGCTTTACCTTCTGCCAAAAGTGCCTGGACTTGTTCTTCGTTGAGCAAGTTGCCATCCTGGTCACGATACTCAACTCGTTCTTCACGTCCAATGATCTTCTGCTCCTGTGGAATACCTTGTTCGAGAGGTGATGCAGCTGCTTGTGGTGTGACGGCTTCGGAGTCGTGGTTGGATGGAACCTGGAGGGAGGGTACTGTTGGTTTTACATCGCCTTCAGGGACAACGTTCGCGTACTCAGAGTACTATATCTCATGTCAGTCATATTTCCCATCATTGGCAGCAGATTGGCTTACATCGTTCAAGAAGGTATTGCAATCGAAATCCCAGGTATCGAACAACTTCACCATTTGACATTCCTTCTGCGTCCACTTATTGCCATAAGCCAAAGGAGCGTAGAGTGTAAACACGCCGATCGCGAAAGCAACGAAAAGAACAGCTAGGCTTCGGCCTATCACAGGATTTTCAGCAACTCCGAAGCCACGTACACGGTGGAATCCGAAGTCGTAAATTTGGCACAACGCCATGATCGCAAAGTATAGTGCTGGAAAGTAGTGGTGCAAGAAAAGCTGTCTTGCCATCAGGAAAAATGGAAAGTAGTGCAGAGCCCAACCAAGAACACTGTATCCAATCTCGTAGTCGAATCGCTTGAAGGTAACGTTGCTGTAGTCGTTACATGATCGTTGCCAGCGAACGACCGCCAGTGCTTTGAATGCAGCATATGCCAGAATCGCAAGTGTCGAGGACCACCAAATGACTGGGTTGCCAAGAAGGTATATCTGTCTGTGATCTTTGCCCCAGAAGTTGATGCCCCGCTTGAGAATAGGCCACGAAGAAGGACGTGAATCCCAGGCATGAGATTCGACAAGGCCAGCATTCGTCTTCCACATCACCTTTTGCAATTCCCAGAATTTACCGAAGAACCCAGGGTGCTTGTAATTGACTTTTTCAACATCACCGTCGAGCATCGGATGATAGTTCTGCTCAACGTACCAGACGCTGTTGGGCAGGGTACCTCCTTTGGCACAGGTGACTTCCTGCTGCTCGAAGCCCCAATCTGGTAGCTTGACTTTGTGCGAGAACAGAACGCAACCAGACATGATATGAACGAGCTTGAATTTGGTTTGAATCGTACGAAGTCGTTCTTTGGCCGCCGCTCCATCAGACATGTGTTTGATGATCTCGACACGGAACATGTCGTTCGCGTCACCTTCAAACCCTTCGTAACCATAAGCTGTTACCTCTTGCTGCCAGTCTGCTTCTGTGACTGGTGGTCGCTGATCATGGGAGTGCAATCTGCGGTGTGTCGTGGTGTGGTAGAGACGCAAAATATCACCATCTTTGATAAACTCGGTCATATTTGCCCATGCTTGTGGCCCGGGAGTAGTCTGGTTTGGTGCAATTTCAGGTTGCGTCTGGTTTTCGAGCAGCCAGACGTTGTTCTCGTCTTTGTGTGGATACAATGTAATTTGCTGCTGCTTGCTACCAGTTGGATACATATGCTGATGTGAATGTAAGTATCCTCCCTGGGTGTTCCAGTGTCTAAGTGTAACCTCACTTCCAAGGATGACATCCGCAGGCGTATCTGCCATCTGCTTGTTGTTCAAAGTAGCTTGAAATTCTGAAGACATGAAACCATCGCCGTCACCCGGATTAACGAGGCAGAGGAAATGGATGCCAAACATGCCGACGTAGAAAAAGACCGGTATGACAATCAAGCAGAATGCTCTTGCGAAGAAGTGCTTGAACCACTTTCGAGGAGTGACGTTCTGAGTATCGCCGAGCAGGACCCAGAGCTGTAGAAGTGTGATGACTCCGACCCAGGCGATAGTGAAGAGACCTACCCATTTGACTGAAGCTGTTGCACCAAGTCCTAGACCAGTCATAGTCAACCAAAACCACCAGGACGCGTCGAATGCTCTAGCCGGTCCCAATTCATGTTGATTCGTGAAACAGATGAAAGCCAGCGCGGTGAAGGCGGTGCACACGACCAAAGGAGAATCAAGCAGAATCAGCCTCGACTGTGTGACCAAGCCATTCTCGAATATCAATAGTGCGGATCCCATAGCAGCTGTGAACGTCCGGCATCCAAGCGCTTTCAAGGACAGGAACATGAACGGGATTGTCGCAATACCGAGAACAGCAGGCAGCATGCGCATAGCAACATACGGTACCTGAGGCTCAAGATAGTCCTTGCCGATGTCCTTGAAATCGAATTCACCGTTGAATCCAGCCAACCAGCCAGCCAAAGTAATCAAGAGCTTGGCTAGAGGTGGGTGTACATCCATGAAGAATTTGCCCTTGATGTACTTTGAAGCGAAACCGCCAAAGTGTACTTCATCGAATACAACGCTGGTTGGCTGATATATTCTAAACAGCCGCACTACTGCGCCGATAAATGTGACCAAGCCGAGGATCTGGTAGTCTGATCCGGGAAGGAGGAAGATGTCATTGTCCTTGACACCTTCTGAGGCATAACTCTTGTGCTTCAGCTTGTTCTTGCTTGGCTTCTTTGACACGGTCTTTTGCGGTTGTACCTCGAGGCTATGTTCCCTTTTCTCAGCTAGATCTGAGACGGGAGATTGTGATTGCGCTGCTGGCGAGGCTCGGTTCGATGGAGGTGCAGGTGACCTGCCTGGCTTTCGAGCCATGTTTCTGGTTGTAGCACAAGCAGGCTGGGGTTAGGAAGGAGGATTAGCCCGTGGTGGCAGGGCTAGGGCAGACCGGGTTCAGCAATAAAATGGCATAAGAAGAACAAATCGAGAAGGTCGAAGATGGAAAGAGTGACTCTGATAGACAGATAAAGTATCGAAGCCAAACGCGCAAGTGACGGTATTCACTTCAAGTTCACACAACAAGTTACATCTGGCCTGATTGCGCACATGTGAAACCCCTTGCCCATAAATTTAGGTGCAGGCTGGCCCTGAGCTGAATTGTTCGGCTTTTGTGCGGGGCCAACACCCCTAACTTTGAAGCGCACTGGCAGGGAGACTAGCTGTTCAGGGGTTTGGTCACTGTCAAGAAAGGAAAGCTGTTTGCAATGGTAATATCGCTATCGAAGGCGGCAACTTGACCCAAACTCTATTCTTGCCAGCAATGGAATTACCTAATAACTCGAATACAGCACTGGCATAGCACACCTGCAAGACGCAGTCCCAGAGCTTGCGAATGTTCGTCTCTGGCCATGGGTCGTAGGAACTTCTAAGACTGATCTTGAACAACGCATTCGATTTCTATAGTGTATTACAGCCACAAATCTTTCAGCTGACAAGCCAAATTAGCGTCTATACTTGAGCCACCCCTTTTTTGATCGACTCCTTTTTGGAGCTTACATGAGCAACTCATTACTATCATTTCTGCAACATGAATGAGCACCATCATTGGATTATGAGTCCCAGGTTCTAAGCAGTCGTTGGTATCTCGAGGTATGACCGAAGGCAGTGGCAGAACCATCAATTACAGGCATTTTTATAGGTGACCGACAACGATGTTCTTATTTCTCGTAGACAGATACGGACCTGCTGCCATCCGCGGCGTCGATCCATTACATATCAGTGATGCCAGTATTCTCCTCTGTCTCCATCTCTCGATTGTGCCAGACTCTTGCAGATTGAGCTTTTTCTTTGCCTGGGTACAAAGTCGTGCTGGTCAGCTCTACGTATCCATGGATGTCTTAGAACTGCGGCATGGCTGCCTTACGAACCTGAACTGCGGACTCGGCTAACCTGCCACGGATTGTCGTCTTAAGATTTCCGGACGAGGCTGTATGATAGATCACGAGTGACTCAAGGTGAAGCATCTGATGTGAGTGGTAGGACTTTTGTGGTGTCCGAAATTACCGAATCGTCGGTTTCAAAAAGCTCCTAGATACTGTGCGACTGAGTTGAGTGCTCCATCTCGATCATTTCGTTGATGGCGCAAAATGGCACATCTACTGCGCTCGACACGTCTGGGAAAGTGCCCGATGGCATCGTGCTGCCGCCCAAGGACATACGAGCAATAGTGGAGAAGACAGCTGGTTACGTCGCTCGTAACGGTCCCGTGTTCGAAGACCGTATACGAGATAAAGAGCAAGGCAACCCTAAATTCTCCTTCTTGTCACCCGGAGACGCATATGCAGCTTTCTATGAATGGCGGCTTTCGGAGGTACGGCAAGGTCGCAATGCAGACTTGTCAGGCAAGTTGGGCAGTAGTGCAAGCGCAGCCCCATCAAAGCCCAAAGGACCAGAACCACCACCAGATTACCTATTCAGCGCGAGGATGCCAAACATCAGCGCGCTGGACCTGGAGGTACTCAGACTGACGGCACTGCACGCTGCGAGGAAGGGTAAAAGCTGGACGACGAATTTGAGTCAGAAAGAAGCGCGCAACTTCCAGTTCGATTTCCTCCGACCACAGCATAGTTTATACAACTTCTTTCAAAGGATGGTTGACCAGTACACATTATTATTACAGACAGGTCCCGAAGGTCAGAAAGCGGAGCAGGCGCGAATATCTGAGCTTCAGACAAACATTCAAGACAAATTCAAAGCTCTCAATAAAGCCAAGAAGCGATCCGAGTACGTCAGGCATCAAGAGAAGCAGAAACAACAGAAGGAAGAGGCTGAAGAGGCAGAGAGAATAGCATATGCACAAATTGACTGGCATGATTTTGTGGTGGTAGAGACGGTCCTCTTTACGGATGCAGATGAAAATGCTGAGCTGCCTCCTCCTACCACATTGAATGATTTACAAAGCGCAAGTTTAGAGCAGAAGGCAATGATGAGTCTGGCACGACCCGACATGCGTATCGAAGAGGCGATGCCTGATGCAGATTA
This sequence comes from Pasadenomyces melaninifex, assembly GCA_022813495.1. Classification (NCBI taxonomy): domain Eukaryota; kingdom Fungi; phylum Ascomycota; class Dothideomycetes; genus Pasadenomyces; species Pasadenomyces melaninifex. The sequence continues at coordinate 82,383 of JAKLMI010000034.1, read as the reverse complement.
TGGCAACTATGCTGGGTATCAGGACAACTATGAAGCAGTGTACAACCAACAGTATCAGCATCAACAACCTTGTTCCAATGGTGCAATTCCAGCACCGTACGTGCCTACCCCGAGTCCGTCACAGGGACAGCCGTTCGATCCGACACAGAACTACGTACCATTCTCCAGTACACCTCAACCGCCACATCAGGTTCCAAGTCCTATACCCCAACCCCAAGCACAACAGCCTCAAATGCGCATACGTCAAGACTACGTCCCGCGCGCACAACAAAGAGTCCAGTCCCAATCTGCCTCCAGTATCTGCCCAAATTGTCATCAACGTATTCCGAACTCAGAGCTCGATGAGCATTTACGCATAGAATTGCTCGATCCGAGGTGGCAAGAACAGCAGCGCAAGAACGCCGAACGATTTTCGAGTACAGGCGTTGCTGGCATAGATGTTGCATCCAACTTGAAGAGACTGAGAGCGCAGGTGGATGGTGGCAATAGTGATCCTGTAGCTGCTGCAGCTGCGCGCGTGCTGGACGACGAAGAAGAGAGGAGGAAACGACAGAAGCAGGAACAAGTTGGGCCGAATCTATCAGGACCGCAAGGGAAAGGAAAGAGTATCCAGGAGCAGCTTAGTGGGCTGCGAAATCGATACGGGGCATGATGAAACCAAATTATAACTATTCTGTGATAGCGAAGGGCAGCCTAAATCTGTCGATAATAAGCAGCTTGTCAAGATGCACGCGTGTTCAAACCGCTACAACTCTTTGTCTCTATTTCGTCCTCCCGGACTGCGTTGTGGTGTCACCATCATCTGCATTTCGCTTTTGCACGAACACGTCCTATGTACGCACAATGACAATGTCTGCAAATGTATACCAAAAGTATGGAAGAGATTACTATAGGCACAAGGTTTCGTGCAGTTGAGAACGAATTTACGGTATGAATTATATCAGTGAGCCTGATAGAAATCATGAGCAACTCCGACCTTTGATCAACCCTGCAAGGACGAAATTTATTCAGCCTGTGTGTGGAAAGCGTTAGCGACTCTAGCGTAACGGCAAGTTGCCTACTCAAACCGTGTACTGCTACAAGTGTGAACCTTGCGTCGCTCCTGCTCTCATGCTGCTTTCATGTTATTGATCGTCCTCATGAAAACTGCTCAGGATGATTCCACAAGCAAAGTCTTCACTATACGTTACTTGCCGCTTGTCTGTACAATCACTGCATTACAAGTACAATGGAGATTCCATGCTCGCCTCTTCGACACCCCTCTCGTCATCTACAACTTTTTAGCGTGTTCAGCTACTCCATCGATCATCGAGGTCGCCTGGGGTGGCTTGCTCTGAATCTACCCCATCGAGCATATTGTGGGCGATCCATCGAACATTTCCGTCTAAATTGGCCTCGATTCGTGCACGCCAGTATTCCCTCTATCGTCGATGCGATCATAGCTTCAAATATCCTTACCTTTGTTCCTTCGCTTGGCCTCGCTCGTCAGCTTAGAAGTGCCTCTCCGCTCGCTAGACACGACGCCTTTCAGCCACCCAGCCGGCTTCGTACTGGTGCTCTTGTTACTCAAATGATGCTACGCTAAACGTGTTCGACAGTGCGAACCTTTTTGGCCTCTCTATTGGTGTGGAGTTGTACGCGAAATGCAATTATCATCAACTGCCCATGAAGGAGCTTGGTCCTTTTTGGCGCTGATCTTCTTGGTGATGTTCGAGGTGCGGTGTGGTCATATTATTGATTAAGCAATTTCTTCCATATTGTCAGGCGTGGCGGTTTTCAAGTCCTAGTCTCTTCTTTTGATGTGTTTCATGTCGTTACCTCTACTTTGGTACGCTTGAGTCTGATCTCAACAGCCTGTTGTCTCGCATACTTTGTGCTTCGGGTTTCCATCTACAGACCGCTCTCTTGATTGTCCATTGGGCTGTAATCGGGATCTGGGCTCGAGCAATTGTTCTTTCCCCGCAATACTCGTGGACCTTAGCTACTGTATCACCACACCATCAATTACTAGGAAGCTCTCATCACCATGGACAGGCTCGAAAACAGGCAGGGCTTCCTGCCTGGTCTTATTCGGAAATCTAGACGGACAAGCAGCTCGAAATCAGAAAAGACAACGACCGAAAAGGTTACTCCTCATTCATTTGGTTTCATTAGTAAGGTGCCATCTGGACCTAGGAACCACTTCATTGCCATGGCAGGTGAATTCGTTGGCACATTGTACGTTGATCAGACAGCTGGTCTTACACAAGCTAATGTCCCCCTTAGCCTCTTTCTATTCTTCGCTTTTGCAGGAACACAAGTAGCCAATACACCACAAACAACCACAGGCAACCAATCAACCACATTGCCGCAAGGTCCGAACCCCATAGCATTACTCTACATATCACTATCCTTCGCCTTCAGCCTTGCAGTCAATGCCTGGATCTTCTTTCGTGTCTCTGGTGGTCTATTCAATCCAGCTGTCACGTTAGCACTATGCTTGGTTGGTGCTGTCCCGTTCGTTCGAGGTGGCTTTATTTTTATTGCACAAATGCTGGGTGCTATGGCCAGCGCTGGTGTCGTCAAAGCACTTTTCCCTGGTCCATTGGCTGTCACCACAGCCTTGGCCGGAAACACGAACACTGCTCAGGGTTTGTTCATTGAAATGTTCCTGACTGCTCAGCTGGTGTTTACAATTCTTATGCTTGCAGTTGAGAAGCACAAGGGCACATTCCTGGCACCAATCGGCATCGGATTGAGCTTGTTTATCGCTGAGCTTGGTGGTGTGTATTATACTGGTGGCTCACTAAACCCAGCTCGATCTTTCGGTCCAGCTGTCGCAAATGCAAGCTTTCCTTCGGAGCATTGGATTTATTGGCTGGGTCCTGCTCTTGGAGCATGTTTGGCAAGTGGCTTTTACTGGTTTATCAAGGGGATCGAATTTCAGACAGCAAATCCTGGTCAAGACTTCGACGATCTCGAGGCAACTGCCTTTAACCCTGAGGAGGATTTGAGCCGGCCTGTGGTCAGTCCTAATGCCGTTGCAGACAGGTCAATGGCAAGGGAGTTAGCAGCACTCAACGCAGATGGTGGAAGGAGTAGTACAAGTCCCGAAAGAACAAGAAGTGGTGGAAGCCGAAGCGGAGACGGTGCGAGAAGTAGCATGACTCTCGGCAATCTCAACAACAACAACGGCAATAACCTCAATAGTACGAACATAATCAGCAAAGAGACGACAGACGAGCCTCCGCGACTGTAGAGGGGCTGTACCTCGCGGATCTGGCAGTGTGTTTTGGTGCAGCGTTCAAAACATTATTCATAAACAGCAAGAAGAGAAATTCATGTGTTCGAACTCGGTTGTGGCCTATAGTTCCAGTTACATGTGTAAACCGTTGATACGATGAATCTAATATCTGTTCCGACTTTTGCAATTCGTGAGAATCGCCTTTGTGGCCTTTCAAAGCACACTGGCATCCCATTAAGCATAGTGTCTCAGACAACGATTGATGCCTGTTGCATAAAGTCGAGCATGTCAGACCCACAATGTGTAATTCGTCTGCTCTCCCAATCACGTGCTTGCATTGCTTCCCTGGGGTCAAATTTCGTTGCCCACCGCGCACCCTTCTAGGCTCGTTTGCAAACCATAGCCGTCCCCATTTGGTGCCTAGCGCCCGCAGGACATTTTGCTTGGTGGGATCAGGCGCAGGTGCATCGATCACTTGCCTTTCTGTCAAAGCATCATCATTTGAAAGCCACGACCTAGGAACGCATAACCTTCTCCTTTACTCTACTCAGCTCAATGGGCACACAGGTGAACATTTGCTCGACGCTGGCGTTGCAAGCAGTTCACAGACGACCCTAAACATGCGTCCATTGCGCTTTGTGCTGCTTGTTGCCTGCTTTATCGCCATCCCTGTCTTTCTAACCTGCATTTCCTTAATTAGTCGCAGTGGCAACGACAATGCCGATGTCTTTCAACGACCACAGCGAAGTCGATTACGAGCACTATTCTCGTTCTCTACCCCATCGGCATTATTTCCTCCTTCCGCTGTGATCACCTTGACTACTGAGAACTCGACGTTCTTTTTGGCTCGACCGGCAGCTTTTGGACCATCACTACCCTCGAAGGGCTTGACCGGCCAGCTATGGATCGGACGTGGCTTTGGTGACGATCGCCTTCTCTCAGAAGATGAGCTGAAGAGCAGTGGTTTCGAGCTGGGTTGCTCAGATGTGCTTGGATGGGGTGATGAGCAGAAACATGCACCTGATACTGCTGCGATCAAGGAGCCATTGAAAAAGCAATCAGATGATACCACAGTAGCTGATCAACCGGACAGTCAAATTGCGTCAGATATCGAGCGAGTTGTCGGAGAAGTGGTTGACGCTGAGGATGGTACGGATGACCACCTACACCGCCCATTGCCCGATTCAAACCCTGCGCCATTTGTGCGGATGGGCGAGCCTGCAGATGTCAACGCTCAAGAGAAACAGCCGAAGCCGACTCATGCTGATATCGAATCTTTACAAGAAAGCGCCGATATCGCAGGCAAGATTGTTATGCTAAGCCGTGGTGGGTGCGGCTTTCTTGAGAAGGTCAAATGGGCACAGCGCAGAGGTGGTATTGCTCTGATCGTCGGCGACAACGAACGTAATGGAGCATTGACCATCATGTATGCAAAGGGCGACACGTCTAACGTTACTATACCTGCTATCTTCACATCGTATACATCAGCACATTTACTTTCTTCTCTGGTGCCACCAGAAGAGCTCACAGATCTTAGCAAGGTCACCACGACTGCAAGTAAAGAGTCTAGGCCTGAGCTGAAAAACAAGCAGAAGAATGGGGGACCTGTCTTCACCACCTCGACCATAGCTAAAGCTACCTCGACAGCCACATCTGATATGAGCCAGCCCGAAGGCGGGTGGATGCAGAATGTACTCCAAGCTGTTGGTCTAGATGATGGTAATCTGCACGGAGAAGATAGTCGCAGACCTCCCGGCAGTGGCAACATCGAATGGGTGCAGGTAAAGCATTGGGACGAAGATGAAATGGTCAAGACCACCAGCATTGGCACACAGACTTCCAGCACGATGAAGTCGATTTCAAGCTCGACTAGATACATAAAGCAGCCAACGACTACTGCAAAAGCTGGAAACGATGATTTCGTGATTGGAGTTCAGGATTGGCGCGATACGGAATTGATTGCACCCAAATCAACTTCAACAGCAGGGGATGCTAAGGGGAAGGGCGAGAAACAGCAAGAAGAGTCAACTAATACTGCCACGGCCTTGATTGGTATACAGACTAATTTGAAAGGTGGCAGCATCATTCCAGGTAGTGGGGAATACCAGAAACCTGGCAAGGGGGCGCAGACAAGTAGTGGTGATGTCTCTCAGAAGGCAAAGAATACAGACTTGAAAGGGCAAGGTTTCTTCGGAAGGATCAAGTCCTGGTTCTGTGACCCTGCAACAACTTCAAGCGCTGAAGATGCCGTGGGCAAAAGACCTATCTCTCATCCGAAGCATAAAGACAATCAGCTAGAAGAAGGCTTGTGGGTCACGCTGACACCAACTCATGTCTCAACCAGTCCTTTCTTCGACACGTTACTAGTGCTTGTCATTAGTCCGCTGGTCACTTTAACGTTCGTATACGGCTTGCTGCTCTTGAGATCGCGTATTCGGAGGAGACGCTGGCGAGCTCCAAAATCTGTTGTCGAACAATTACCAGTGCGCACCTACCACACCTTCTCAGACTCATCAACCACAACATCATCGTCATTGCCGACACCCAATCGTTCGCTAGCGACCTCACCCCTGCTGCAAGCACGAACTGAAGCCACAGTCCCGATTCGTTCTCGACAAAGAAGTCAGACGACAACAGGAGTCTTGAGCTCAAGTGCGCCCGCGTCGTCCCAATCGCAAACACATAGCCAAAGTCCGCCTCGCGAGAAGCCCAGAAAGCAGAAACTGAAACGCTACAAGGGTCGTCAAGTTGAATGTGTTGTGTGTTTGGAAGAATATGTCGATGGCGAATCAAAAGTCATGTCTCTTCCTTGCGGCCATGAATTTCATGCTGACTGCATCACCCCTTGGCTCGTCAACAGGCGCAGGACCTGTCCCATATGCAAGGGTGATGTGGTACGATCGTTGCAGCGGTCGTTACATATTGACGAAGATGTGGACGATAGGGAAGAAGGTGAGGAGACGAGCGATGATGTGCAGGACCGTGCTGCTACGACGGTCAATGAGGAGTATATTAGTGCTATTCCTATTCTTGATGAGCGAGACGTTTCCGATCTGATCGACGAGGACCAGGATGTTGAAAGAGGTGATGCGACTCACAGTCGAGAACAGAGAGGTGACGAACGACGGCCGGGTGGCAGATGGCGAGGGATCATTGGTGCTAGCCTAAGTAACCTGAGCGGTGACACGTTATGGAGGATGAATACGCCCAGCTCGAATGTCGAGGATCGAAATCGATGAGAGAAGAAGTAGCCGGAATGGAGGACAAAACAACTGGACTCCAAGCGGCAGAATGCATAATATTCATTACGTAGTATTCGTCCGCGTCAGCCTCGTATCTCATCATCCTGTATACAACCAGTCGACACAGAGAGGCTTTGCATTATGCGCCAAGCTCCCAAATATTCATGTAGGATAAAGAGCAGTTAGAGCTTTGCGACGAGTGGCGCAGCCGAGAAGCTAAACTCGGTTCCTTAGCTCTGCCCTGAAGATCTGCATGGGCTTGGCAAGATGAGCTCCATCTAGGCATCGTCGCGAGCTGAATGGGGCGCCTTTTCTGAACTGCATCAGAATGCGAATGGGCACAATAATAGAAGCTGTCTATGTCAGGCTGCGGATGCGAGCGGTGATGATCCCATTGTAGCTGAGCTCAAAAGGAGTGCTTGTAAGCACGCATATAAGGTAAAGGTAAGATGTGGGCAGCAACATCTCTTGAATTAAACAGTCGCAAATCAACAGAGCTGAAGCATTAAGAAGCACCAAGAACCACTTCGCTCAGTAGCAGTCGATCCAGCTGTCTTGCTCTATCAACTTACTCTCGATTCCAGTCAGATCATCTAAGTATTCCACTTCTTCAAAACAGTGATGGGCTTGTTCAACAAGATTGCAACATCCGGCAGCGGTGTGGTTCTCGCCCGAGAATACCAAGAATACAAATACATGAAGCAGCAGAGCAGAAGATCTTCTGCACAGTCACAAACAAGTCAGCAATCACAAAGTCTTCCAGGTCTCAGTGATGGCATTCGTCTAGCACATGGGGGCCTCAGCTCACTTGATTCATCACCGAATCGGAGATCGTATGACCATGGCGATCTGCAGACATTGCCTTTACAGCTCAACTTTGTGGCTCCGAGCAAGGACTACTCGTATGTGAAGGAGCAGTGGGTGGCATCGCGGTAGTGATAATGGTTGGAGGACAGATGCATGTTCGTGGACAGTAGTAGAAAGTGTTGTAGCACGGGCAGGTAGCGTCAGTTAAACTAATTAGTTCATGTTCGCCTCCCCGAGAAGCTCCATTCAGTCGTGAACTGAGCTCTCCATTTCGAGGTTTTCTAGAATAACAATCGATGATCCACGGGTAAAATTCAGCCTATCGTGAAGGTATCTGTCTTCAGACCCCTGGTGGGACCCACGAAGATGCCAGCCACATAAGTTGAGTGAGATGGCTGTCCGCAGTTCTTGCTGATGCAAGATTTGAAGCAGCCAAGGACCGGAGCTCCAAAAGTGTAGCGGAGTGTATTTGAAATGAAGCATGACTCGAAATTTTCGCTCTGCGACATGGTTTGATCTGTGCTGAAAGAGTTGGTGAGGTACACAAGACCTTGCTTGAAGCTGAGAGGCTTTACACAACCTCGAAAGCCAAAAGCGTGCAGTCTAGAGTAAACCTCCTGTGCTTCAAGATCATAAGAGAACGGTGAATCGCGAATCACACCTTTTCTCAACCAAGCCTCGAACATTTGTCGTGCCTCAACCCCAAGTGGAGCAAGGTCGAGGTTCGTAAGTTTCGTCATACTGTGTAGCGTAAGGCGGCCATCTGCTTCAATCCGCCCGGGTTGTCCTGGACCATGTACCTGCAAAGGCAAGATGGGACATAGTTCTCCAGTGTCAGAGCTCGGTCTCCAGATGCATTTGAAGGATTGTACTGAAGCAAGATCAGGACAACTCCGTGGTCCCATACTAAAGATGAAAGAGAAGTCGCCTTTTCGCTCGCAGAGCCTCATGAAGGCCTCCTTTGATTGTGTCGTTTCAGCATCACTAGCTCTTGCTTGCGTCAGAGCGCCGATCATCGCATAGAAGTACTCATCCGTAGTATTTATGTCTCTTTTGCACATCATTGCCATGATTTGTAGGGCGGACCGTTCGCAGTAGCTGGCGATAAGATAATCGCACAAGTCTTCGATCGCATCAAGCCGAGGGTATCTGGCGTATATTGTTGTCGCAGCTTCAGTAGTACTGACGTTAATCCTCTTCTTGAGCCGCGAAATTGCGAAGCCAACATAGTTGAGAAGTTCGTCAGCTGGTAAGATGAAATCTTCTGCGCCTTCGTAAGTCATATACAACGAGCGTGCATTAACTGCTTCTTGGTAGGTCCATGCACGAGTCACCCAAGTGTCGTTTTCAAGCTCTTGAACATGGTCCGGATCAAGCTCCTTTTCGCGCTTCATTTTCTCCATTACGGGTCCTGTTGATGGAAATAAGACTGCTATGACTTCCCGAGCTTGGCTGTAGATGTAGCCCATGCTCTCCAAGCTCTGGCGAAGACTGTCAGGATGCTGGGGCAAACACAGCGCATCTATCCAGATTCTTTTGCATTCCGGTCTCAGTGTAACGACAGTTGCAAGAACGTCAATAGTTCGGTCAGATATGCTGTGGTTTCGAAGCAAGGGTGATGCGATACGGCCAGTACCCCAAGTGTACGATACACAGATATAATCTAGATATTGCAGGTCCCCGTCTATCAGCTCATGCTCTTGAAGTGTCCACATCCTACCACCAGCACGTATTGTCAGACCATCAAAATCGCTGTCTGCGACTTCAACTAGGACATTGAATGGGATCATCTCAAAATGCGACTTGATTTCACTCCTGTAATAGTGGTCTCTAGGCTGAGATCATGGCTCGGAACCCTTGTCCCACCGCTGCTGCTCTTGTCATAAGTCAATCTGTCTACTGTTATTAGCTTCAAAATCTAAGTCCTGTGATTCAACCACGTGTAATTAGGATGTATTGTGTTTGGCAGGCTTCATGTATTTGATCTTGAGTAGTGCATCGGCTATTCGCACATATGCCCAGCAGTCTCATGCTGTCAGCATTCTAGCTATATTGCTTTATACTGCGTCCACGGCTCCTTTTTCCACCCAGAATTCGGTTTCAGGTCTTTTCGCTGTCGTGTAAGGAAAATCGTGCACAGAGGAGTGCACCACAACGAGTGCTTCTAATGGGAACAGTCCGTGGCACATCAGCATCAGGCTCGTATATGCTTGATGCAGGAGGCCTGCACCACGAACAGATGCAACTTCACTTCTCCCGCGCAATCACGTGAAACAACTTGAATAGGGAAAGCAAACGCGCAGAGCTTGGCGGGACTACTCCGACCTTGTGACCCACGTCAATCTAACGACTTTTGCGTGCCAAGTAGAACAGATTCAAGCAGACGATTCATGGAAATGCTCGACTGCAAATAGTATTTCAATACTAGTCAGTCAGACCACTTGCTATCACCATTTGAATGGGCATGCCTAGAGGACAACTCACCATTACTGACTAACAACATTAGTGATTCCTTTACGTCCAGTAACAGCCGCAGGGGAGTAGTGCGTCATTCTGCGTCTCGGAACCGTTAACACGCTAACCGAGGTCTACTTTACTCCTCGAAATCGTGTCTCTCGATTCCGGGGCGTGTTTGCACCCTCCTACGATGGAAGCTGTGAACACGAGTCGGTCATACCCGGAAAGGTTTGCGTCCAAGCCTGAATTGCCAGATGATCTCAAGCTGCTCCTGCTAAAGACATGTGGGGAACATGGGGAACTCAATCATAGACGAGTGAGGGGTGCACACTGTCCTAAAGACTATTTGCTGGTAATGATGTCGTTCTACAAAAAGCTGCTCGATGCTGCGCAGGTGTTCCTTTGGCAAGTCTCTCAACATATACATATTCTCAATAAGGGCGTTTAGCAATACAACACCGAATAACATGTCTCACAACCTGCCTTTCAAGCTCAAGAACCCGGATCTGTTTAAGACAGACTCCTATATTCACGGCGAATGGGTCAAATCCAAGAATGGCAAGACGTTCGATGTGGTCGATCCCGGCTCCGACAAGGCATGGACCACGTGTCCTGACAACGATGCCCAAGATGTTGACAGAGCAATGGAGTCGTCTCACAAGGCATTCCAAGAATACAAGATCCTGAATCCTAGAAAGAGAGCTGAGCTTCTGCTTAAGTGGCATCAGTTGATCACAGACAACCGAGATGATATTGCGCAGATCCTCACACACGAGACTGGCAAGCCTCTTGCTGAAGCCCAAGGTGAATTGACATATTCATTGGGCTTCACGTGGTGGTTTGCTGGTGAAGCTGAGCGAATTCATGGCTCTGTCTCTACACCTTCAGCGCCAAATCGACGAACATTCGTGATTAAGCAACCGATTGGTCCTGCAGTCGCGCTTGTACCATGGAACTTCCCCATCGCTATGATCCTGAGAAAGGCTGGTGCTGCTTTCGCTGCTGGCTGCACAATGGTAGTCAAGCCGTCTCCAGAAACCCCCTTGACATGCCTAACCCTTGCTCATCTTGCAACGCAAGCAGGATTTGCTCCTGGTGTGTTCAATGTTCTGACCACTTCCTTGGAGAACACCCCATCTCTTTCGGAGGCTCTTATCCTCCATCCTCTTACGAAGAAGGTCACATTCACCGGCTCAACCCGAGTCGGCAAGCTCGTTGCAGGTCTCTGCGCACGAAACTTGAAGAAGTGCACTCTTGAGCTTGGTGGCAACTGTCCCTTCATTGTCTTCGACGATGCGAACCTCGATCAAGCTCTCGAACAATTCCAGGCACTCAAGTGGCGACATGCTGGCCAAGCCTGTATCACTGCGAATCGACTGTACGTACAGTCAGGGGTCTATGACAAGTTCACAGAGATGCTGGTCGAGAAGACCAAGCAATTGAAGATGGGCCATGGAGCTCAAGAGGGAACCACGCTCGGACCAGTGACTACACCACGAGGTCTTACCAAGGGTCAATCTCATGCTGAGGATGCCGTAAAGAAAGGCGCTAAGCTGGTGCTCGGTACCGGCAAGGCTGAGAAAAATGCCACAGAAGAGGAGGGTTCTGGTCAGGGCAAAGGTGTTGGTGGCTATTTCATGTCGCCCACAGTTTTGACGAACATGAATGGCCAGATGTTGATGGCGGACGAGGAGACATTTGCGCCAGTCATTGGCCTTTTCAAATTCGAGTCTGAGGAGGAGGTCGTTAAGCTGGCTAACAAAACAAGCATGGGTCTTGGTGAGTGGCCTCTTCCTTTTGTGAGGTTTTGCTAACAGCAGCAGCATCATATGCCTTTACCAAGAACGTCGACCGAATGTGGCGTCTGCTTGAGAATCTCGAAGCTGGTATGATCGGCATGAACACTGGCAACGCTTCAGCTGCTGAGAGTCCCTTCGGTGGTATCAAGGAGTCAGGGTACGGTAAGGAGTCTGGCAAGGATGTTGCTGTAAGAGAGTATATGATTGAGAAGACCGGGACTTTCACACTGGAAGGTCAGTACTAGATGATTCGATAAGCGCACCACAAGCCTTGTAGATAGAATGTTGACATCAATGCTCGCATAGTGGGGTGAAGGTTCGACCGACGTCTTCATCAAGTAGGAGGATACAAGACTTTCCTGACAGTGCCCGTTACTGTTCGACTCATAGACCGTGGCTATGTGCTGTCACTGTCTTGTGAGTCTGCATCACGTACGAAGGCTTCTCGATCCGCTGATACTACTGCATCGCCCCATGAATTTTCTCTACTTCGTCCCTTTGCCTTGGCAAACGCATCAGCATCCTGCCACCTACCAGCGCGCATTATCATGGCATTATACGTTTCTTTGTCAACGTCGGCGTTCTTCTGCGCCATCAGTTGTGCTTCATAGAAGGCGATCTGATCTTTACTTTGCTTGTCACCTTTTCGCTGCAATTCTCTGATTGCCAAGTGTCGCAGGTCCTGGTAATCTTTGTCTCGATATTGTTTAGTAGCTCTTACCGAGTCCACCAGGGGACTGTAGACAAAAAAGCTGGTACTCAAGACGATGGTTGAGATAATGCCAATCCAGTAAAAGGTCCTATGAAGTGGTAGTCGTTTTACAGGCTTCACAGTCTGCATTGGTGGTTGGTGTTGCTGGTAATAATCAGACATGATTTCGTTCCATGTACTTTCGCTTTGCAGTGGTCAAGGATGTGTTATTGGTATATCAAGCTTCAATTTGAGAAGGACTGCACTGACGAAGTGCTGAGAGTCTAGAACTTTGAAGCGCTGGTATGGTCAAAGGGACTATGTAAGAGAGTAACTTACAGTACCTACAGAACGACTCAAGTAGGGAACAGCTCCAAGCGAATTTTAGTCTCAGGACAGAGCTTATTTTACTGAACTCAGGCACTGCTTCAGATCTTCCTTGCAGCTGGCATAATAAGCCTAAACCCTAACCTCGAAAGCATTGGTGCAATACACCAGCAACAGAGTTTTCAACTTATTCCCCAAGCTCTTCCACACCACAACTTCTTCATCTGGTACAACACGTTCCTCGTATTCATCATGACCGAGAACCAGTGTTTCAACCCGCCAAATCACAAAACCTTTTCGCCGACATACTCCCACATCTCGCGCATGCCCATCTCTTCGACTCGAACACTTATCACGATAGCAGGGCAAATTGGCCAGGACCCGCAAACTGATACCATCCCATCTACCCTAGGCGAACAATGCAGTCTAGCTTTCAAGAACATGGACAAATGCTTAGCTGCCGTCGGTGCTGATAAGACTGATATTGTGCACGTAAGACACTACGTTGTCAATCTGCTCCGCGATGGGCAAGGGCAAGATCCTGAACGAGCAAAGAGGTATGTGGCATGGATGGACGGTGCGAAACCTCCAAGTACATTGCTCGGAGTACAAACTTTGGCGCATCAAGATCTTCTTTATGAGATTGAAGTCGTTGCAGTGTTGAAGGAGGACAATCATGCTTTACGCGATACCTGAATATCGAGGGACTATAATAGACACAGCATCTGTGTATCTCTCTTTTCTTGGCCCACGACGAGTCAACCCCACATATCCTTGCTTCCCTGCTGATAGTGGCACGTCTCGCCCGATCTAAGGGCGGCATCGCTCTCCACGATTATTGGGTGTTAGAGCTGGTCTTGCTGATCTTGAACCCTCCAGGAACTCGTTGCTGGAAAACGCTGGTAGGATCGTATTTCACACTAACCCTGCGTAGAAATTCAGTGTTGTTCACACCATAGCTCGCGAACACATCTTGGCTTGGATCAGCGTAATTCGCATATTTGAAATTTCTCAGGAGTCCCTGTTGGCTTGCCAGCTTGTCCAGGCCTGCTAGTAGTGTTTGAGCTAATGCATACGTCTGATTAGACAATCTTGAGTCAGCCCAGTCGATACTGAACAGGTAGAGAAATGCGTTTTCGGTCGTGTTCAGGCCAAAGAGGTTCGTCTTGCTGTGAGAAGTGAACACAGCTGGCAGTGGCTCTAGGGCTAATGACCAGAAGACCCCTGGCACAGCTTGAGCAGACAAAGTGGTGTTCAAGTATTCGAACATATCAACCAGCAGTGTTCTGACTTGTGGACCTGATGGTGCTGCATAAGTCGAAGTGAAAAAGAGCTCATACAGCTGCGGATACGGCGATTCAGAGGATAATGTACTGATGTTCTCGATTGCAAAGCTTGTAAGAGAGCTGATATTGGGAATCGAAAAGAGCTCCTGATAAACGGGTGGGTTCGGATTTGGTAAGGTGTACTGTGGCACGTTGACGATAGACCAAGCTCTTGATGTTGCATTATACGACACACTGGTCACAATGGACGCATGCACATCGTAACTTGGTGAAGCGACGATGTTGGCAAACGCACCAAGCACTTCATCAAGGTAGGTCGCCGAGTTGAAGAGGTGACCCTCTGCGATAGGAAAGGTATCGACAGTCTCCAGGTCAATTTTCGTAACGATACCAAAGTTGTTGTCGCCACCTTGTAAAGCTTTGAACAGATCCACATTAGCTGTCGCGTTTGCATTGACAATCTCAGATGTGGCAAGCACGACCTCAAAATTGACTACGGTATCACTCGTGAAGCCAACTTGTGGTGAATAATACGAGATACCGCCTCCGAGTGTCAGACCTCCGACGCCAACAGCTCCGTTTCGACCACCTGCCACAGTCTTGTTATAAGGCTGGAGAAAACGATAAGCCCCCACCCATGTAGACCCTGTCCCAACGGTAGCAGTGTTCCGGTCTTCGCTGATGACTGTTTGATTGATTGATGCCATGTCAAGAAGCACACCATTGGCGATGTTGGCAACCCCAGCTGCTGGTGCATGGCCATGGCTCTTGATGGCGAAATTGCAATTAGTGATGGTCGTTACCACCTTCATGAAAGTCGAAACATCGCTCGTTTCATGGGGCGTGACGACACAAGCGGGTTGCACCAACGCTTCTTGTGTTGACCAAAATGCGTGCAATGTGGCATTGAATGCACTTGTGCCTGGCAGACTCACCAGGCTTGGAAGCGTTTGCGCAAGCTGTGTACACTAGTAAATATTAGTGCGCGACTTCTTGGTGGCCAAGTGGTTCATCATACGCAGGTCAGCGACATTATTCTCGTGCTCGTCTAGTTCCTAACATCGTTCATGGTACCTTGAGCGAGTTCAAGCAGCTCAAGTCTATCAATTCTAGTGCCAAGCTTCATGATCTGCCTTTCAAGCTTCAACAAGCATTGACCCCGCATATAGAAACTTGTTCTTTGGAAGACGGATAACACCCATGCCAGGCTCGTCCTGGCTACAAGCGGTGGTAGTCAATATTTAGTTTCGTGGAAACTCGCGATTTAACGATGTATAGATGCCTGCCCTACCTATGCAGTATAGTTGCGCCTTTTCCCGAGTCATTGCACAACCGGATATTCTCGACGGCGAGCACATGAACCTCTTGGTCCTTGTACCAAATTATTAATCCACTATCTACACTTCATGAATTGGCATCCCAGTAGCCTCGGACACATTAACGCGAAGCCACAATGACAGGTACCATCACATTGATGAATAATATTTCACCTACCAATCAGCAGACATTCCTGTAGGCATGAAGTGGTTACAACACATACCGAGAAGGCTCAATCCACCTCCTACTTTATCTGCCTTGACTCTCACATATGGCACGATGCCATTCGAAAGTAGGAACAATGTCTCAACGCGCCATGACGGTGACCCGTCGAAAGAAAGGTCTTGCTGATATTTTTCTCGAAGAAGCTGGTAGACAGCCGCTGACAGCATGATGTAGATCACTGACTTGCTACTCAGGCCCATTTTCGTGACAAGGTAGATTAACGATTTATTGTCCTTTCTCGTAACCTGGTACTCCTAGGGCAAGCGCACAAGAGATGTGCTGCAGAGTAGGCAGGAAGAAGAGCAGAAAGGTTCGAGCTCAACTCCGCTAAGGTTGGTGTTGCAGGTGTTTGAGCTAAAGTTTTAAGAACGGGAAACTCTAGCGCAGAGCATTAGAGATTCAGCAAAGCCATATACTTTTACGGGCTTCCAGCAGGATTGCGATGCGCAGGCATAGCTTGTTGCAAATACTCATATCTTTTGACCTGGAGAAAACGTTCTCATACAAGGCTAATAAACACCTGGCCAAATCTTCCACCTCACCATCTCTGTATACCGATCCCAATCCTTGCCATACTTCCGTCTACATTTCTCCTCATCTCTCATCTCTCTGTGAACCAATAACACGCCGAAATATACGATGTAGAAATAAGTGAATACCATTCCCCAACCCTTAGCTTCTCCCTGCTCGACCTCTGTGTGCACTGTACCAGTGACGGGATTGGTGTATTTATGCACAATGTAGCCTGCTAGTCCAGTCGGCATGCAATAACTCCATGCCATGGTCCAATCACCAAGATAGTTGATATGTCGTGCTGTTCCCCACCATCCTGATGTCAGCAATCTCGAACCAGAAGCAGTCTCGATGTAGCTCAGATGCTTGACGCGTGGGTCATCTGGATTCTGACGGAACCGATTCTTCTCATTGTTAGCGGCACGGAAGAGGTAGTAGCCGAGTGCTTGTACAGTGAGGATGGCAGCTATGCCAAAGAAACCCAGAATCTGAGGATAGACGGCTAGATAACGTGCTTGGATGGAGTAGATGAATGGAACCCAGACCAGATCACCGAAGGCGAGCATATAGCCGAAGCCATCCGTGGTGATGTCCATTGTGGTGGTGATGGCTGGCTCCATGTAGAGCGCATCCAGGACGTAGAGACCTTGGAACAGTGTAATGAGGACAATGCTGTCTGATATGAAGCCATGAACACGATATTGATGAGCGCAGAAGGCGAGGTTGAGGATCATCCACCCTGTCAGCCCTGGTCGCATTTCGTTGAAGACTTTGATATCCAGCACTTGCCCGCCAATGCCGAATGGTAACCATTTCGGAAACCCAATACGTGGATTTAGCTCTCGACCAATGAAGAAATCGTAGAGCATATTTCCTGAATGCCCTCCTTTTGCGAGTTCGCGATTTTCAGGATTCGACTGGCCTGGATGCGGCACAGTGAAGGAGCGCAGGTAGACGAAGATGGCGGTAGTAGTCGCAATAAGCATATTAGCCGTCAGGATTTGAATGAAGTTGTCCCAGATATATGTCCATACGACAAAATCAGTACCGTAGAGCAGCGTGCCAAAAGCCAAAGCTAAGAGTTGCAAGATTGCGCTGTTGAAGGCATTGAATTTGTACATGTGTCGTCCGTGACAAGATAGCAGCTGACCCTCAACGTGCTCGCCTGGCAGGAGAAGTTGTAAAGCCAAACTGAGAAAATAGTACGCAGAGACCCAGCCTGTCACCTCCCAGGAATGCACACCCCAAATACCATTATCAGACCATGGAATTTGTGTCTTCAATCTATTCCAGGTGAGCTTGCTCGGATGGAGGAGTGACGGTGCTGGACACCCCGAGACATCATTGCAGAGGAAGGCCGATGCATAGACGAGGACAGGTAGGCCAAAGGTGATAAGGAATGCACCTGGAGGACCAAAGAACTCGTAGCCATGAGGTAGTTCAGCTTTTGGCTCAATCGGCTTAGAGGGTCTTCGTTTGTGGACGAACATCAGGATACTGCACAAGCAATTAACTTGAAAGCAGATGGTGCGGAACCCTTCAAAACCAGTATCGCGCAAAGACTGCACTTTTTGTCAAGCTGAACAGAACAGCATTACTTGTGAACGGAAAAGTTGCAGGCCGAATGAGATCACCATCAACAAGGAGAACCTAGCGAGCTGCAAGGGCAGCCAATCGTAGCAGTCAGCAAACGACAACCTAC
This sequence comes from Pasadenomyces melaninifex, assembly GCA_022813495.1. Lineage (NCBI taxonomy): Eukaryota > Fungi > Ascomycota > Dothideomycetes > Pasadenomyces > Pasadenomyces melaninifex. Next base: position 64,794 of record JAKLMI010000034.1, on the reverse strand, counting down.
TGGCAGCTGCCGAAGCTAAAGCTAAGGTAGATGCGCGCCAGTCGGCACGAGTTCTGCCTTGTGGCCTTACGTGCTTCTGCCACGACCACGGCGGTCCGGCATCAATGATGCTTCTTGAGATCCTGCTTGTACTCGAATATGATGTGTTTGATACACCTACATATTCCACTCGGACAAGACATTCGCTTGTCTTGCAACACTTAGGTGACTTTGTCTGGGCAAAAGATCAGATGTGCTGAGGTTGCAAGTGCAGCCACAACTACCCTCGAATTGACAACATTTCAGGGCCTCAACTAAGATATTCCGCCTACGCCATGCGGATCGCGATATCGCAGAGGCGCGCTGCCAACATATGCACCTTGTTGCTCAGTCTGTCACCAATCGCTCATGCAGCATCATCCGATGACACCAAGCCGCCCTCCGCTGGTCTCGACCCATGCACAATCCACTCTTCCCTTACGGGCTCATTCTACGACGTCCGACCCTTAACTCTTAAGTCGCTCACTCAGTCAAAAGCGTATGGGTCGAATCATTCTTACCACTCACAAGGCTACGATTATGGCGCGAACTTCACGTTAAATATCTGCGGCCCGGTCATAGAGGCCGAGAACTTCACCGATGTGGAGGGTGTGCCTAAGTCGCAGCATGCGAATATTAGCGCTTATTTCACGACCCAGGACGCAGTGTACAGCTTGGGGCAAGAAAACCATAATCTGACTTTAAGAGGGAGGAAACTGCTGCTGAATTACACTGGTGGAAGTCCCTGTCCTGACCTTGATGAATATGGTGATCCAGTCAGTGTGAATGGCTTGCTAAATGTGAGAGAGATCATTGGTGGTGGCGGTGGTAACAAGAGTAAATCTGGCAGTGGCAACAACAGTGGGCGTAGATCAGCCCGCACGAGAAGCACTGTTCTGTCATTTATCTGCGATACCTCTCCTGCACTGAGTACCACTCCTCGCATCAGCTTTGTTGGTACCATGGATCACTGCACGTACAATTTCGAGGTGAGGAGTCGATATGCTTGCGCTGGTGCGACACCCAGTCATGAGAAAGGAACTCTGGGCCCTGCTGGTGTGTTTGGCATGATTTTCGGCATCGCTGTCTTTGCATACATCGTGGGTGGTATTGTGTATAATAGGAATGTGATGCATCAAAGAGGTTGGAGCCAGCTACCAAACTACAGGCTATGGGCGGGGATCTGGGATTTCATCTCTGTAAGTGGCACATCAAGAACGCATCGGAAAACTGACTTTAGCAGGACATGTTTCAGATTATTCTGGGACCATGTTTGCGTCGACTGCCGAGTACAGGACGGTTGTTTAATTCGAAGAGAGGCGGATATGTTCGAGTAGGTGCAGAGGACAGGCGAATAGGAAGAGGTGATCGAGATGCTGAAAATAGACTGATAGACGACTTGAATGAAGAATGGGATGACTGAGGATGCATATATAACGGAATATGAGGTGCATTTGCACAAGGTAACATTCTATTACTGCTATATCCTGTATTAATAAAAAGGAGAAACAGAAACTACAGTACAGATTACTTCTATTTAACTGCCACATGCTTCAGCTAAAGAAATGGGGTCAGTGGATATATCTCCAGTTATGGCACGAAGCCTTGGCTTTTAACAGTACAGTATGGCATATAGAATGCCAGCAATCTTGACATTTCGAGCTTGTTCCGCTATTTTGGCTATCACAGCCTGCTCAAGTGTGTTGTATCTAATTTCGATTTGCCTCATCGATGTTGCCAATCGGTGTTGTAACTGGGTATTTGCTAATATATCGATATTCGCCAGAAACAACAATGACTCCAAGATACCATAAACATGAGTCGTGCTCGTGTCACGAAGAGCGCTTCTTACTGCGCATGCAAGACGCAGAAGCATGGCGAATGCTGTGCCGGAACCGTGCCTTGTAAATCACAACGTTTAGTCACCGATCCACCTTGTGCCGCCTCACAAGCGTCCCAACACGTTGTGAAGAAACTTCTGTGTTACACTGACCAGAACCTGTAGGTAATCCAATGCAAACGTGCTTGAGGCGTCTGAGCTCTGCTTATGGCTGGTCGGCAATGCCCCAGCTGGTCTCGGCTCGTTGACTGCTCCAGGAGCTGCATCCACATCTCTTTCCCGTTCAGGACGGCGCTCAGAGTAGCTTCGAATTGAATGCGGTAAGTTGATTATCGTGCTCGTCTCTTGTTCGTCTTGCCCAGTGAACACTATAGTACTGAATATGTGAGTTGTGGCTACCTTCTTTGTAGAACCTGTGAGATCGGTGGTGTACATGGATGAGTCGAGATGATTTCGAGCACCCGCAGTAACACTAGGCATGTGATATGTAAGTGTGCTGGTTGGAGACAGGTCGGATAAAGTATGAGCCATCAGAACGTTCAAGCCCGATGCTGGAGCTGTACCGAAAGTATGAGATGCACCGGAAGATGCGGCAGTAGTTACAAGCATCGAAGCAACCACAGTTTCTGACAGGCAGTCACCAAGCTGCGAGTCAATGGAGCAAGTTGGCGTTGGACCTGGCTTCGAGTGACTTGAGCCCATGTTGATCAGGATCCGAAGGCAGCAATGCTCTATGGTGTCTGCACAAGCCGGAGGGGGATATCTCAGGAACCATACCTTTGATCCGCCTGTGGAAAGACCACAACTCATTGTAACCGGCGGCAGGCACGAGGCAGTTCTATGAGATGTGCAATCACGATATGAGACTCACTTGTAGGAAGGTGATGGCACTCAGCGTGCTAGCAGCAGCTCAGCATGGCGCATTCACGGTAAAGCTCGAACGTTGACAACAGATTGAAAGTCGAGTTTGTCAGGACACGCATTATACTTGTACACACCATGTCACCTGCAACGTCTCTCGATTACGAGACTCAATGTTGATGAAGAGATCTTGCCCGTCATGCTACCATTGCGACAGTGTGTGTAACGCATCGTGGCAAACGTGAGAAGAAGTATAGACTTCGTCAGAAAGCTCTATGTTCTAAGCATGCAGCAAATGCATGGGCCTGACTTGCCAACTGTAGAATCGACACAACGACAAAACCCCATCGGGGTGGTGCAAGTGTTTTTGTTGACCGCTTAGTCAGAGTGTCATCCACTCGACGCGTCTCCTGCTTTTCCGATTGGCAGCCAAGCCAGATATTCGCTTCCTGCTAGCCCTTTTGGCACATGAGATCATCCTCTTTAGCTTTCGATATTATCAGTCCGAACCATCCGCTTGATTGTGTGTCGTCCTTCGTGCTGGCACTGCACTGCGTTTGTGTATCAAGTGAAGCCCGAGACCAATATCAAGTCAAACGTGGTACCACGACAAGATGATTAGTGCTCAATCTCCCTCAGACATACTCGTAGAGTTGCCTGAGAAGCGACGAGGCTCTCTGTTCCGCTCCATGCTTCCCTTCAGGTCTAAGAGCGGTCCGAGAAACTCCACTGACGGTGGCAGTCCAAGATCGAGCATCGATGTCGAATCCCTAGAAGAAGCACGGCCACGAAGGTTCAGTAAGCCATGGAACTCTGCTCAGATCTCCACCGTGCAAACGAACAGCTCAATGAGCTCGACTGGAAGTAACAAGCTAAGGAAGAAGTCAACGTTGACGATGGAAGCCACAAGGAAGACGACTGACGGAGGATGGGAACGCGACAAGGTGACAGGTGAAAGAAAGGATCCGACCAATATGATTCATGCTCTTGCTCACGAATTCGATGCACCAAAAGCTGGAAAGGCAGAGGTACTGCACACAGGAGAACCTCCAAAATCGGCAAGGGAGCTTGCTTGTAAACTACCAGAAGACCTGTGGCAGAGGATCATTACTTACCTAGCATTACCCGAGCAAGCAAGTTTGTCATTGTCCGCCAAATCATTTCGAGCACTATGTCCGATAGACGTGTTACGACAGCTGAACGATCCGGACAACTTTCGAGAAAGATGTCAATTCCTCCACTACCTTGATTCCACGTACCCAGATCACTTGCTTTGCTATGTTTGTGGTCTATACCACCTCCGCACAAAGAAAGGAGAAGAGACTTTACGGCCTAGCAATATCGCGAACCCCATCTTCATGTGTCCTTATGCGAATTCGATTGATGCTGCTAAGAAGATGTCGCGAACACGAATTACCTTTGGTAGACATCTGCCATACTCTTTCGTCCAGCTAGCAATGCGTCATCACCATCATACTGAAGGTTACGGTCATCCATACGATCAGCTAGGCAGGCGATATAAGGATAAGCCCGAGATCGGGACCTGGTCTCATCAGACTCGTTGGGCGATTATTGATGATCATCTGTACATGCGAGTCGTGAGTTCTGCATTTGTGACACCAAACCTACCACCTGCTGGCAAGCGGCATTTATTGTATTCCAGAGAAGACTTCGTGCCATATTTTAGCGTCTGTGCGCACTGGCGAGATGGTGAGCTTATGTCGGTTTGCAAATGCGCGCTTGACCACGTGCCTGCGCCATTGTCAGGTAGCGGGATTGACCGAGTCGCGAAGGAGGCGCACCAACGGTGGCTCACTGCCCCGAAAAGTCGGATCGTCACTCAGTGCGACACCTGTAAGCCTATGCGTCGGTGTCCAGATTGTCCGACCGAATATCTTGTTGAGATGAGACTTCAGGAGGACAGGACTGAACAAGATCCGATAAAACTTTTCAAGCATGCGATCATGGTGACAAGATGGTCCGATCTAGGTGATGGAAGTGCGCCGTGGACCTTGGAATGGGCTGCTATCAATGGGGACCTTGACCACCTACCCAAAGAAGAACGATACGATTCCTTCAAGCTCCTTGGCCGACGCGCTATCAGCGGCACATTCGAAAGCTTCTTCAATCCCGAACAGATACCTCCAACGAGAATGGTCAGTCTCAATCCAAATGATGAACACTTGGGCGAGAAAGGGCATAGGTGGTATTGATGGACGAGGATGAAGTTATGTAGTATGTGCGACCGACGCGTTCAGCTCAGATCTTCGGCCAGCTTCTTCATCAATAGACACTATTTGCACGACACTCCTTCGATGACTTCGAGCTTTCATTACCTATGCACTTTCGCATTGTGTCTTTCTACGGTCGTGATTTCCCGACTGTCACCATCATTTGTAATAAGCAAGGACATTATTTGGTATAAATATTAGGTCACCACCTTTCTTATTCATCAAGATTTGCGAAGGCTATGAACCGTACTTTTAACACCTGACACAAATGTTTTCATTGCCACCTCTGCATGATGGCACTGCCAGACGTGAAGATACACTTGAGCCTAGTTCGAAAACCATGGCTGAGCTGGTAGAGTCAAGAAAGTGTATGGAAAAAATGTGCACCCGTTGCCATCTTACGCGTTCATGGCACAGATTTCGATTGGCGGGCAAAAGGTACCGGCACCGATCAGGATCAGCCTGATCTGGTTTTGGGCCAGCCATGGCATATTGACTGCTTTAACCTGAACGCGTGAAAACCGGCTTTTCGAAGGAGAATATCAGACAGGAATTACGTCCACAATTTGCAAGTCTCAAACAGGACTGTGGAAGGACGAAACGTCTTCGAGCCGGTAAGAGAAGCACCTGTGCCATCATCAATCGTATCATGCCATAGTGCGCGAACTTCAGGCGGCAAGGCCACAAACTTAGCACGAGCCTGAGTTCGGCGCTCGTCTACGTCATGCCGTTCCGCTTCTTGCTCAACCTTGAACGCGACGACGATATTTCCTCCATGGATCGATCCGAACATGTTGGGCTCAATTCATATAGTCAACGGCTCCGCCACTGGCCTTGACCTACTCATCGCAACAACACGAGCGCGAAATTACTATGTCCATACCAATAACTACAGATTACGCTCGACATCCCTCAAGCCTGGCGACATCGTCTCAAACAGATGTTCCAGATCCCAGACAGAATCCGGATTCAGACGATGATTCGATGTCAAGCACAAGCTACGACGAGAAGGAGGATGAGCTGGACGGGCACAGACCAGCAAACCGCGAAATGAGCAGGACGCTATCGAGAAGTGCAAGTCGACGATCTGCTACGACCACCGGAGCTAGATTGACACAGACGGTCTCCAGAAGGCAAACGGCACTTTCGAAAATCAGATCGCGGCCTGCATTAACCTTCAGTCATCCTTTGGCACACGAAGCTACAAAGGAAGATGTACTCGTTGACTTCGAAGATACTGACGATCCGTATCGACCAATCAATTGGCCACTCAAGAAGAAGGCGATCACGACATTGCTTTATGGCCTGGTGACGATGTCAGCGACATGGGCGTCGTCCTCGTACTCAGCTGGAACAAGTCAAATCGAACAGCACTTCCATGTTGGCAGAGAAGTCGCCACCCTTGGCACAACTTTGTATTTATTCGGTTTCGGTATTGGACCTCTTCTATGGGCTCCATTGTCGGAAGTGTACGGTAGAAAGCTGGCTGTGCTCGCACCAATGTTCGTTGCGATATGCTTCTCTTTCGGCAGCGCCACAGCCAAGGACTTTCAGACGCTGATGCTGACACGCTTCTTTGGCGCTTTCTTTGCATCAGCGCCTGTGACGAACACGGGTGGTGTGCTAGGCGATTTGTACACTCCTGCTCAACGAGGTATCGCCATGGCTGGCTACGCAATGGCCGTTGTGGGCGGTCCTGTGCTCGGTCCAATTGTCAGTGCAGCTGTTGTCATTCAGCCCAGTCTCGGATGGCGATGGACAGAATACCTGACGGGTATACTTCAGTCGATCGTCACACTTGTGGCGCTGATCTTCATTGATGAGTCATATCCACCAAAGCTGCTTGTGTACAAAGCCCGGCGACTGCGACACGAGACAGGCAACTGGGCTTTGCATACCAAATTCGAGGAGTGGGATGTAAGCATTGTCGGGCTTGCGAAAAAGTTCTTAATTCGACCAGTCCAGCTTCTTTCGACCCCGATATGCTTCTTGATCGCACTCTACGCATCTTTCTGTTATGGTATGCTTTATATGCAGCTCGGTGCCATACCGATAATTTTCGGCGAAATTCGTGGTTGGAACCTGCTGAGAGCTGAGCTGCCTTTCCTGGCATTGCTGATTGGCGCAATACTGGGATGTGCTGCAAACGTGTACAACCAGACCCTTTACAACAAAGCGTACCATGCTGCTGGCGATCGTCCGGTGCCAGAAAAGCGTCTCCCTCCAATGATGTTGGGCAGTTTCATTTTCGCAGCAGGACAATTCATCACTGGCTGGACTGGAGATGTACTCAGCATCAACTGGGCCGTGCCATGTTTGGGCATACTTATGCTCGGCATGGGCTTTTTCATGATTTTTCAGGCAGCCCTGAATTATCTCGTCGACACTTTCACCATGTATGCTGCCAGTGCGGTGGCTGCCAACACTTTTCTTCGGAGCTGTTTTGCTGGAGCGTTTCCACTGGTCGTGGGACCAATGTATCATAATATTGGAACAGGACCGTCCAGTGCGATTACTGGCGGATTTTCGGCGCTTTTGATACCCGTGCCGTTCATTTTCTACATTTTTGGTAAGCGTATTCGAGCGAGGAGTAAATGGAGCAAGCACAGTGTTTATTAGCAGTCAGTATTGATTGAGCAATCTATCAAGATCGTTGCCTTTCATCAAACACAAAAGTAGAGCTTTCCTCGAGTTCCTGGTTGTGAGGTTCGTAGTGGCCACTACATTGTACTGGAGACTTCGCACCTTGTGGCAATTCATATTAATCACGCAGACGTCATCAGATAGATAGAAACATTCGACTTCAGTCCTTTGCGGTTTACTTTTGGATAGTCCGCTATAACAGATCTACAAGCACATATGTCCGTTTTTCACGAAACACGGTTGTCCATGGCAGTTTGCGCCTATGGACTTCAAATACGAACGTAGCTAAGGTGCAGCTGAAGCTGATATAAACACGATGTTGCGCATTGAGCTTTGATAATTGTATACACGATGTGGCAGCTTTAGGAGCCAGTAGAGCACAGCTTCGTCTTCCATGCTACAAGAATGATCCGGCACGCTACCATGAGTATTCTGCCTCCTGCCTCCTCTGACAACGTTGTGTCGTCCACCGTGCCAGATCCGATGACCACATCCTCTAGCTTAGCCGGATAAGATATGGGTTTTCGCATCTTGCGTTTATGATGACCTATTTATTTAAGCGCTCGATTCGTTCCGATTTGCCGAGAATGCAGGACGCATAACGAAAGATTGGTAACAAAGGTGAATGGTGAGGCAATTAGGGCAGGTCCACGAAAAGTCCACGAGATTCAAACACTTTCAACGCGACTGGACAGATTCTGACATAGTAGACTGTCACGCGATACCTATACACCGCCTCGAGCTGTAGGTCTCGCTGTATCATGATATACTTGCTCCTATCACTGCACAGGTAAGCACAAGGTGATGTTCGGCCCCAATTTTCCCCGCCTCCAATTCAAAGCTGTGCCGATAACGTGCATCGGAATCTCGTAAATGAGAGGGTGGACTCAAAGATATTGTGGTTGAGCCTTTCCCTGGGGGTGATGCTATTCGAAATCTTAGAGCTGGTAACAAGAGACACAACACAGCGAAAGCCAAGGACGTAGTGTTTGCATCCAGACTCTGATCGATGTATAGCAGCATGTGGTGTAAACCAATCCTACCGAGCTTTCTTAACGATATAGGTATACTTGATTCAATCGAAGCCTTCGAAACTATTCTCCTTGTCTGCCTTGGTTTGACGCTTGACTTCCTCAATCATTCTTTGCGTTTCAGCTTGACGGTCCTTTTCACCTTCGGTCATCTTGGAATTGCGCTCGTGTTCCCTCTTTGCACCTCGCTTCTGTCTTTTAACCTCGCGAGTAGATTTGCGCTCAACTTTTTCGCTCCATGCGCTATTTTGATTACGCTTCCTCACTGCTTCTTCTTGTTGCACGCTGTCTTTGCCTGATTTCGCCTGTGGTTCACTTTCAACTCCTCCGGCATGTACGTCGAATGATTCTCTTTGGCGCTTCTCTTCTCTCAGTTTGTCTTTGTATGCGTAAGTGTCCCAGTCGACCATTGGTAGATCAAGCGTTTTGCGATCGAACTGCTTTAGCTCTGGCATTTTCGGTAATCGCAGCAAAGCCCATCCCAGAACTAGGTCATGCCAATCCAGCTTTGCAACACGGAAGATGGATGAAGCTTGATGCTTGCTATAGCTTCTGACCCAGCTGACAAAAGCTTTCTGCGCTTTATCGTGGATGGCACGATCCTGTCGTACAATTTGCCGCATCTCGTCCCTCAATAGCTGCACGGCTGGCTCGACATTCGAGATCAACTTTTCGTGCTCCAATTCAGCATATTCTTCGATAGGCGTCTTTCGGACCTCCAGAAAGGAAATGTAGTCCTTCTCTTGTGGTTCCAGAAACACCACAGCCAGACCTTTCCTGCCCGCTCTTCCAGCTCTGCCACATCTATGTATGAAAACTTTAGGATCGGATGGAGGATCGAGTTGTATGACAAGATCGACTTGAGGAATGTCAAGTCCGCGCGCTGCAACGTCGGTGGTGAGCAAGACTGCGGATGAAGAAGAACAGACAAACCTTGCGAAGTTCTTTTCCCGTACTTTCGCTACATGTTTGCCATGCAATGGGACGAGGAGGATGCCTTTCGGTAGCGCTAATGGGAGTATGTGCTGGAAATAATCAACCGCAGCACACGTAGAGAGGTAGATAACGGTTCTTTGTGGCATCGACTGTTGTGCAAGAAGCAACTGCTGCAGCGCGTACATCTTGTATTGTGCAGGAGCAATCATATAAGTCATCCTCAAGCTGGCTGGTGTTATCTTGTCCTGTACTCCATTGGCTCCTCTGACCTTGACTGCAATTCGCACAGGATTTCGTAGACCGACTCGAATAATCTGATCTACAGCTTCGCTGACACTAGCGCTGAACAGACCTGTTCGTCGCTGTTTTGGAAGGAGGCCAAGGATTTTCGTAAGATCGTCTTTGAAGCCAAGATCTAGCAATCGATCAGCTTCATCTAGAACCAAGACATCGAACGAAGACTGAGGCGCATGCACGTAAGGAGAGGAGAGGATGTCGAGAAGACGGCCAGGAGTGCCTATGAGCAGATTAGATGAGGTCTTCAGAAATCTACTAAGATCTTGCGCAGCAGTGCCCGAACCGCCCAGCAGGAGCTGTGGCAGCACTTTCGGTGTTGAAGAAGGGTATGTTTCCTGCTCTTCTAGATCCTCTTGATCTTTTTCGGGATCAGTACTGCCTTTCATCGAGCGAAGTGCCGCGGCAGATGGGGCATGAAATGCTAGAAGGGAGGTAAGCACTTTATGTATCTGCGTAGCCAATTCTCTTGTAGGCGATATGACAATAGCTGCGACGTGATGCTTCTTGATCGGCTCTTCTGATCGCAGCAGTCTTTCGACTAGAGGGATAAGAAAGGCCAGAGTCTTCCCACTGCCGGTAACAGCTTCAACGACCACGTCTTTGTGGCCCATGAACAGAGGTATTGTGGAGGCTTGCACTGGTGTCATCTTTGCAAAGCCCATCGAGGCTGTCGCATCGAGGATCCATTCTGACAATGATGGTGTCAAAGCATCCCATGCTCGCGATGAGCCTATCGACGGTCTAGAGGTAGCAGGCAGCGACATTGCTGGCGGGAGATTGCACGGTAGCGCGAGAAATTAGGAAGACTGCGACAAGAAATTTCACAGAATGCAATTGCGTATCTGAGCCGTAACGGTTGACAAGCAGTTACGTTAGCGCAAGCGAAGCCTGTATGGCAGCATTGTTGGGCGGCTCGTCTGTGTAATGGCCGGCTCTACAATCGGACTCAAACAGGTCTTTAGGACAATCGGAGCATATGAAAAACCGTCGAATAAATTGTGCTTCTGATATTCATTTCAACGACGAACTCTACTGCTTGCTCCAGGCTGTTCGGTGTCCGAACCACTACTACACAGTCATTGATAAATTCACGGAGGACGTGTTCGCGAGCGAATTGTGCCTCATGTACAACGAAATGGGTTGGTAATACAAATAGTATAGACTAATATGAACCTCTCGCTAGCAAATTGACATCTGATCGTTAATTATGAAAGCTTCTCAGTACTGTGCCTGAAAGCCGATATGTCGGATGGGCCTATCACTGTGGTTCTGGATCGTGATGCTGACATGACTGGTATGACTATGCCCACTACTATGTCTTCTTATCCGTTCCAGCCCGTCAAGTTCGGGTGGTGTTTTGATGGGCCTTGTGACATCTTCCCTTCTTTGACTTCCACCTTGGCTGCCACCAGTGCTGTCTGTCACGGCACTATCCAGCTCACGTACTGTTACATGATATGCAGCATCTTTAGCATCAAGCTCCAAAATGTTATTTTGTGGCGGTCGGGAGGGCCAAATAGCGCCACGTATGCTCGCAACGCTTCGTGCCACCGATCTTGGTCTCGCAGGCAATGGTGCTGAAAGACGAGCAATCGAGGCGCGGTGCGAGTGCTCGGCAGGCAACTCTCGAGTCGCTGTCTGGTAATCTGGAGGCATCTGGCGGTAAGATGATGACGGAATGCCATTTTGCATAAAGCGTTTCTTGCGCATGCGCCAACGCAAAGCAAACACAAGGCCGATTGTGACGAAGACTGCGATGAGACCAATTACAATGCCCACAATCGCGCCTGTGCTAAGTCCCTTTTTCGTGAGTGTTTGAGTCGATCCACCTAGTGCTAGAGAAATGTCTGTTGGACTAGGACTTGCACCAGGATGATTAGGATCGAGTGCCCGATTTATGATGTGCAAGACACCATTCGCCGTAAGGTAGTTCGTGCCTGTGAGCTGCGCCTGATCGAAGAATGTTGCAGTCTCATTGGCGCTTTTGTATTCCCGTGCAATGATGGATGTGTTCGCTACAGTCATCAAGCTCGAGCCATTATGTATATCTGGTGTATATTCAACTGTTGGTAGCACATGATACATGAAGATTACATCTAGCTGCTCTTGCGACAATCCATCCCATCCTGTAAAGTCGGCACCATATCTCGGGTCATTAGGACCAAAGATCGAGAGGTCTGGCGTATTCAATGCTAGTTGATACGCGACCGAGTCTGGAGTCAGCCAGTGTCCCTTGTTGAGCAGAGCCACCAGATCTGTCAGTTTCGCTTTGGTGATCGTAGCTGGAAAGGACAACGGGATCTGCAAGACAGAATCGACAATATGCAGCAGTCCGCCTACATAAAATATATCACCGTGGGTTATTCTTGACTCAGCTTTCACCGCAGACAACAGCGTAGGTTGTCCATTCTGGTTCGCAAGCTCCACCTTTTGTCCACCCGTCACATTTGTGAAAGCAGTATTGTTCAGAAGCGTCGGAATGAGCTGGGAGGTATTCGAGAAGCTGGCGGATGGATGGGTGTCTTTAAGAATATGGTACTCGATGAGTGCCCGGGTCGACTCATTGCTGGCGAAGACCTCGGGGTTTGCAGCTTTTGCTTCGCTGAATGCTGAGTCCGTAGGTACAAGCACTGATCGTGTCAGCAGCAACCCGAGCAGCGTATATGTTGAACTCACAAGTGTGCACTCCAGTATTGAGGTATGCTACTAGGTCTGGCCATTGCGTGAGCAGATCCGTGAATTGTGAAACACCATCTTGCTGACCAAGAACAACCTCAACGTCTTGACATTGAGCGAATGCGATCAAAACAAAAGTCCACAACCGCTTCATGGTGTATACGCAACAAGATTTGGGAATTGAGAATTGCTGCTCCAGCAGCAGCGAAATCCGCTCCCTTCATAACATTGTGCCTCTGCCATATCATTTGTTGAGCCGCAATAAAGGTGCGACCACGCTGCACAAGGATAACGCGACAAGTTCCAAAGCGCAATATCGTTTTAGATTTGTGCTAAGAGGAAATAGCTACTACTGGAGACGGACACCCAACGCGATAGGTGACACATCTCGGCAGATGTCGACGCGAGGGTTTGAGTCGCGTGTGATGACCAGGTCGTTTGTGATAAGGAGTGCGCGAAGGAAGACGACGACGGAGGTATTAAGTAGATGTTTGAGAGAAGTTGCGACTTCGGGGTTGTGAAGTTGCCGTACTTGCTTTAGCATTCCGAGGACTCTGCCGGCGCTTGACTGAGAGTGTTTTTCCCAGGTCGCACTTCAGGCTAGGCTCTAGTCTGCAGGTCTTGAATAGGGATGGTAGGGTTCCAGAATTAGCTCGTTTCAGGTTGTATGCTAGTTATCAAAAGCCCTTTTTGGGCACGTCTGTCAAACTCCTCTGGTTAATCTTTCGAACGTGCGACAGATCACCAGTTTTCAAGACCCCAGCTGCACGGATGCCACTGGAAGAATGCGTGCTTGAACCAGATGAACCGACTTTGACATGAAGTCTTTGGATGAGCCCCGGATTCAAAATCACCGGTTTTCAAATTAGAGGCCAGGACTAGCTTCGCTTCGTATTCCTGCTAGCCTGCCAAGTTCTTCAGAACCCATCTCATAGCGACCTTCAGATCAAGCACTTTATCGTGTTTTTGCATTTTGATATTGCTCGGTCGTCGTAACCTTCAATCAGCCACTATCGTCCCAGTATAGCTTTCTCTGATAGCTTTTTCCAAAGCATAAGCATCTGCGCCAGTAACACTTTCCTCGAACGCCCCATTGTTGAAGACGGAAAACTTTGGGACGACGTATGCGCCGAGCTCGTGTGCAAGATCAACAGCATCCTCAACGTTATAGCGATAGAATCGTGCGTTAGGATATCTCTTCATCATCCTGGCGATATGAGGCTCGATAGTCTTGCAACTTGGACATGTATGGCTAACTCCTTCGACTATTACGAGTCCTTCAGCATCCATGACCTTGTCGTTGTAGTCTTTACGGGAGTATAGCCGCTGCACTTGTGGCTCGGAAAATTTGCCATCCGGTTCTGGTCTCAGCTCGGCACTATTGTGCTTCAATAATGCCACTTTCAATTCCAGAAAAGTGTCTGGTGAAGTCCTTCGCAGTGTGCATGGACGGCGAGACCACATTGCGATAACATCTCTCGAATGGTCTCTCCGGGCCACGCGACAGACATGAGGCTCTTACAGTGGCAAAGTGGCTTGGCGCCACCTCGACGCGATATGACGTGCTTGGGTGCACAATGACAAGGATGACGCGTTTTCCAAAACTTCCGATCACCGTCGCGACGATAACACTGATAGTGATAACAACGTGTATTAATCCATGAACTCTCCACGGCTCAATTTTCAACACGTCGAGAGCGTCTTGTTTTCGGTAAAGAAGCGCATAACTACTTGCGCTGATCCACGAGACAGCTAGCAGACCCATCTTCATACGTACAATGATGGACTGACTGCTATTGGTCCTACCCAAGTCTAAGCGTCACCACTGCAGCGACAAAAGCCTGGACCATGCCTTATTCGCACCGATACCTGGGGAAACGAACGCCTGGAATCTGCCCCCACCATTTCCAACGGATCGTGACATGCCACTCTTTTCGACCGTGAGCACATTGATAGATCTTCAATCATCATTTGAATGGATATAGGAATGCCTTGAAGAGACTGCGCGCAGCCAGAATGCGATCGATATATATCGTGCGCAGCTGTATTAGATTCACGACATATAACTGAGCAAGAACGAAAAGGATCCATAGCTGACCTTGCAGTCATGACCTCGCACACGAGGTCCGTACGTGCGATATATATGGTAGGCCGCCGTCATTCAGGAATTCGAAACTTCAGCCAAAGCAGTCGTGCTTTAGTGAATCCATTGGCCAATCTGTCTCACTTCTCGGCTGCGAAGGAAGCACAATTTCTTTCTAAAGAACGAAAGCTGCCGCGTGAAGAGTTTCATCCACATTTGCAGTTGATAAGGTCCAGTGAAGTCGATCCATTCGCACCAGTCCCAGGTACATCGCCGGAAACAATAACAAAATTGAGGGAGGCAGCGAGTGGACGCATTGACGCGGAAACTACTTATAAGTTAGCTATCACCAATCTGGTCTCACAATTGGAGGCTTCGCGAGCTGAAGCAGAAAATCTTCGGTTTAGGAAACGTGTACTGCAATGGCAAAATGATTCTTTTCGGTCTCTTGCTGCTTATGCTGGTATAATCATCGCAGTGTCATTGCCTGTGCTGGCCTTCTACCTTGGTCGGGATCGCACCGATCCAAATTCGTTTGGCCGCACTAACATCCTCACTGACGATGGTGAAGAAGCTGTAAGTGTGCCTTCCCATAACAACGGCCAAATCGTTCCAGCAGTGGAACACGAGATCGCCTTTAGTCTTGAGGATCTGCGAGATCTTCTAGAACATACACTGTCGGTTATAGGTTCACGCATCTTCCTGTCTAGCCGTCTGGCATCACCGGACGATGTGGCAGATTTTCATGCCAATCAAGGACCAATCAACCCAGTTTATGATCGAACCGAATGGCCTCCTGTTTTCCAGCAGATCTTCGAGGAGTTCATGAGCAACGTACGACAGGTGGTGAATCTTGAAAGGATTGAGATTGATGACATTGAGCGTGAAGGTTTTCGACAGGAGTTCGTCACAGCTTCCAGGGACATAATGAACCCCGTAGGGAGCGGAGAAAGCAATGAGTACGCCTCACAGCATATGAAGACACTGAACAAGCAATTCGAAATTGTACAGAGAATTGCTGCATCATTCAACGCGCTATCACCAGAACAACAGACGAGACTGCTCGACGATGTCCTTAGCGTTTTATATCCGCAGTTCTCGAAAACACAACCACGTTCGTTTCTCTCCAGGTGTTTCTGGGCAAGTCCTCCTGTACCTATCGACAGAGGTCTGCTTAGCGAGGAACTGAAAGACCTCAAGATGGGCGCAACCACCTTGCGAATGCATGATGGTTGGCTGGTCATCGAGGATAACAATGGCTTCCGTGTTCCTCTAGTATGTGTACTAGAAAGTGAAGTTCATCACAGACATCGCGACCATCAAGACAAAAGTGACAAGTTTTGCACGAGATGTCGACGCAGAGCTTTGTTAACAGGCGAAGAGCTCAAATGGATCAGCAGACGTGCGGCGCAGATGGCCAAAGAGGTAACTGATGCCCAGCGAGCACAGATACTGGATATGATGCCCGAGCAAAAGAGGATGAAATTCGAGGCAGCAGGTCTTGATCCCGTGGCGATCGAGTGCAGATTCTACGCGACGAGGGAGCTTGAAGAGGCTCAGAAACGAGGGGCTCGACCGAGTTTGGTATGCCGGTGCCAATGGTGAAGGAAGTGCCATTGAAGATATGCTAAACGCTGGTGGTTGTTCGATATGAATTCCATGAAGACTTGGAATGTTGGCAGTACAGAGAATTGTGCATCTAAGGTGAGGTGGGGAAGACGACGAAGACGGTGAATGCTACAAAACAGCCTTCCCTGGTACCTCTTAAGCACTTGAAGATCTCTTTATCACCCCCACTGGCACTCAACAACTTGGTAAAATAAGTAGCGTGATTCAAATCACCACTACAGAGTACGTAGTAGTGTCGATTCTATGGCTGTTTGTCCGATGTGCTAGTAGTACTGTCAGCCATCTGCCGGTTCGAAGACCTTGCAAGTGTCTTGAAATCTAACTTTCCAGCACACCAGTCATCGAGCGCGAACTTTTCAGCCTATGTTGTAGGCAAGTCGCTAGTCAGGCGACTGCTTAGCTGCCTGGGCCACTGTCCAGTTGCCCAGGCGAAAGGGCAGTGACTTCTCACTCGCCTGGACGCGACAGTCCAGTCGTCGACAACACCTACATCGCTGAGTACCGCAGCAGTACTACTAGTAATACGTACATACGTAGTATCTAGGATGATGTGTTGTACGTATCTGCTTGAGCCCAACGTGTCCTCATGCCAGCTGCTGCAGCTACGATATGTGGTAGCATCGTGATCCGTGGCATCGACAACGCACACGCACTGGTTGACGTGACATAAATTGTTTGCCTCAAAACCTACAACTTGAGCGTAGATTGGCGATTGTAGTTTACGACCAACCTGCCTCCATCTCATCCTGAGTTGTGGCATATACGTACCTATATTAGAACCAATGCTCGGGTGGCGTATGAAGAGGCGCAAACAGACCACATTACGCATAATGCTCGAAGGAGAACATCTAGGACAGGACTTGATAAGCGTAGCGTAGTTCTTGCAAGACCAGTCACAACGCAGCTTGGTCTTTGGTCTTTCTAACTCTGCATTCATTCCTTTCTGAAGTTAGTCCTGCATCAACCTTCCCAGCTCTTGAGTCAGACAATGGTGCATCGTTATGAACCTCGTCTTTTCATGTTCGTAGACGAGTAGCGACAGCGTCAATAACCGCGCAGTAGCACCATATACGCAGCTAATGGTGCTGGGCTTTAAAAAGTCGTCAGTACGTATTTTGGAAGGTCGGGATCTAGACTGGCAATGGTCTAGCTAGTTGGTCCGTCGACTCTGCCGTCAGCTCTGATTTGACTGGCGGAAAAGGTTGATCTCAGTAGAAGACTTGATTTGCTGAACACACGGAAGCTAGGTTACTAGGTGATTCAGTGGCTTTGAAAATACCGACTTTTCAAAGACTAGCATCGTTAGCTGTATGTTTCTTGAAGGTGTTCTTCTTTAGTAGGAGGACGGAGACTTCCGAGGTACAGACGGCTTCATTTGGCATCAGTCAGAAGCATTCTTGCACGCCTCTCTAGGGGTGATGGTAGAGCATGCGCATCCAACGAAAGTTTAAAGGTCTGAGATCAAGCTCGACGAGGAATATGTTTAGGCTCTCGAGAATGATCCCTGGACCCAGGGTTTCGTCTAGGAGGTGAGTGAATAATACCATTCTTTGAGTACGCTATTGTCCTGCTACATCTGAAGCTGTCTCTGGGTCGTTGTCCTCGTTATTGTCGAAGCTTCGTTGCTCGCTACGTGTATCGTTATTATGAAGCATCTATCCTCAGACCGATAACACAGAAGCTGAAGAATAGTTCAACCGTAGGGTAGATGCCAAGCTAATGAGGCTTCCAGTGCCAGGGCAGGTGACAAACACACGTACCTCACCGCATTTGTGCTTGAGTGTTCTGGCTTGAAAAGCTAAGACGAAGATCTGTTAAAGCGCTGATCTAGGCAGTGGTCCCACCTGTATGCTCTATACGTTTCCCAAAGAGAGTACCTAGGCAAAGCGGTTGCAGATAAATCTGTGTTGAGACGTCAGGCATGTGCCTTGTTCGATTTGCACCATAGACGATGTGGTCACACCGATATATGCATGGGTTATCATGCGAACATGATAATCGAGATGGAAGAAACCGGAATAGCAGAAAATTTCAAGCTGTTATAACATTGCCAGGGCACAGCGAGTAAGGATACATGGAACTGGCTGCTCTGATCCGACATGGGCGAAGGCAGAGATCAGTCGCTGGCCGCACCTCGTCATTGAGACCGTGTCAGCCGAAGCGAATTTCGACATGACAAGACATGCAAAAGGGACCAAGGTCAATCCGATCGAGTATGGCATGCGAATAACGGGCTAACAGGAATTGATGGGACCTCGAGCTGAGGCATGCTGCTGCAGATCGCACAGGGCTAACCTAGCCTAGTCAATTGAGATGGTACACACATTTGCACACTGGGCCAAGAATACGGCTCGGTATACAGCATTCTGTTTCCGACGGTGCCAAATGTCATGTGGTGATTATGCTTGTGAAGCACGAGCCAGACTTTGTGCTCCCTGGACCTATTCACCCTCGGAAATGTATTGTTGTCGGCCTCATGCGGATGTGCTATACCGGCTATTCACTTCGAGATATGACCAATGTTACCAACCTGGCCTGGGCTGTGATTCCTCGGTGCTTGAATGTCGGTGGAAGACCATAGCTTTGACCATACATCGCACGTGCACAGTCGAACGAAATTGAGATCCTTCCGTGGTAGAGTATTTATTGAGCGATTCCTGCATATATGCAATTTCGTCTCGGACGTTTCCAAATCGATTTCGCGTTCTTGGTCGAGAACCGGGTTCCGTTAGGGGTGATGAAGCGATTGATACTGATCGAGTAAATGCTCGTATGGTATTTGCATCTGATGAAGGATCAGCTTCGAAGGGTTCCTGCTCGTTTTCGTCAAATACCTCTTCTGCCGGATCTCTTGCAAGTTTTGCTCATTGTCGAGTTACTGGTAATTGGAAGATCGGGCAGAAAATTCCAGTGTGGTGCCTACAGGGATAAAGTGTGTTATTGTGGAACGAAAAGACACTCGTTCGTCCTGATCATCGACGGCAGATACCCTCTCCATGATTTTGTAACAGTGCCTTGAGAAAGCAGATCGCGACGTCAGTAGAACATTATCGTCAGTGAGACTGGGGACGAATTAGCAGGCAATACTCGAACATCGCAGGATAAGAGCTGGAACAGAGAGTCGGCCTGCTTCACAGTGTCTTGAGCTCTGTCACAGGAAGTACGCGATAGTCCCCAGAGCAGTTTTACTTCCTTGGGATGCTATAGCATTGATGTTTGCTGCGGAAAGATCGAAATACCAATGCGCAACAGCAAGCGCAGTTCTCGAGTAGGATTCCGCCTCAAATGCTCAGGCATTCGCTGCCATCGTTGTCCCGCCTTCGGCCTGGCAGGATCGTGACGTCAATCATATGTCCTCTAGATCTGCACGATGTCCCACGAGCTCTATGCTGTGCGCACAGTCAAATAGACGATCTGGATCGTAAAGCTTTGCACATAATCATGTAGGCATAGATCATACTACGTGTCCTGCGAGCCGAAATCTTGTACTAGTAGTCTAACGATCGAGCTGCGGATAAAGAATAGGCTCGGAAGATGCTGCACATCACCCGCGTGGCTGCCCCTCCTCCGCAGTCGCTCCCTTTTCAACAATTCCGCATTCTTTCAAGCAGTTGCATTCGACGTCACTTACAAAACACAAACATATCTGGCCATTCCACCGTAAGGCAAGCACATCGATCTCTTCATACCAGACGCAAAGGTCCAACGAAGCAATTACGCTCACAACATCAGCTCTACTCAACAAAGATGTCTTACTCAAACGCAGATACTGGTAATCAGACAGCTGACCCGTGAGTTGCACTTTACGCTCGAACGAACACTACTAATAGTACTAGATACAAGGCGAAGAACAAGGAAGAGCCTGGTGCACAAGAGAAGATCCAGGACCTGACAGACTTCATTCAGAGAAGCAAATTTGGCATGATGACCACTTACTCCTCTCATGAAGGCACGCTGGCTTCACGATGCATGGCGATCGCCGCAAGTGTAAGCACAACATATCCATCATTCGAGCTTCACTAACAACTTATAGGAAGCTGGTGGCGTTGACCTCATCTTTCATACAAACACCGAGTCTGGAAAAACCGATGACCTCAAGCAGAACCCAGCCATCAACATGTCCTTCTACAACAACTCAGGTGAATGGGCTTCGGTATCTGGTGAGGCAAGCATCCTGGCCGATCGAGAGACGGTTAGGAAGTACTACTCTCCATCTCTTAAGACTTGGCTAGGCGATCTTGGTGATGGTATTCACGATGGTAGCGAAAATGATCCACGAATTGGTGTCATTAAGATCACAACCAAGACCGCAACATATGCCATCAGCCGAAGCAATGCGATTAGCCGGGGGATCGAGATGGTATCAGGTGCAATTACAGGAAATGCTGCTCAGGTCAATAAGTTGAGGGAGATCAGTGAGCAGGAGATCTCAAGCTACCGAAGCTCGCACTAGATCATCCAAGTCTAGCACGAAATTGGAGGTTGACAGACAGACTTGATTCAGAAGCACTCAATGTGCCTCAAAGAGGGCTGGCATGGTACAAGTGATCGGGCTGAACACGCTCCACTAGCACAAAAAGTCGTTTGTACTTATGCAGTAGGTCATTGATGTCACCTCTAACTCTTTTCTGACAAATGCTCCTCGTGTGATGCAAATTCCTATCGCTTAATCGCCTGCTTCCACAAATACACCAAAGTGAACAAACATAAACCGAAAACCTTCTGCGCATGAACGCTGTCATCAGCTTCGTCAACTCCTGCTCATCATGCGACTTGGTTCCTCGCATTCTTTCCCTTCACGACACTTCTAACTCGACCGAGCTCTTCCACTGCTTTTCTGTGCTCTTCAATAGACAGCTCCCACCAACTTCGACACGTGCGGTCGTCATCCAACCATTGCACATACGTCGCATAGCCAGCCTTCTCCGTCGTTTCTCCTTTTTCAAAATCACTAGCACTAATTCCATCGCCTTGTGCACAGACCCAGTTTCTGTACATCCCATGTGTGACGGCCTCTTGTCTAGCTCGGAAATGCTCGATCATGGTGGCGTTGAACTTATTCCACTCGTGCATATACTGTGTCATTATGTCACCGTATTTTCTCCACGAGGACGAGTCAATATGCTCAGGGACGAGTGGTGGTTGGGGTGGATGAGGAAGATTGAGTCTTCTGACCGTAGCGTTAAAGGTCTCGGCATCACTTAGTGCATCCTTAGCACTATCTGCAGGTCGGGACTTGAATGGTAAATGATCTGTGAGATCGTTCAGGTTCTTTAGGCCATGTTGAGGATTGCTCATTGAAGACTTGAGGTCATTGAGGTCGAAGCCTTCCGATTTGCGATGTGGATCCGATTGATGCCGTCGAACATGCTGACGAGGTGATGTCTGAGGGGATCCTTCCTCCTCAACTGTCACGTTGTAACCTGTGTCTGACTGACTTGGTGATTCAGTGCTAGCTGGTGCTGGTGAGTCGACGTCCATTTCGTCTGGTGTAGGTCGATCGCCTGACATTTCCGGAGCAGCGGTTGCTGCTGATTTTGAGCCTCTTCGACCTCCATTCACCTGTGCGGCAAAATCGGGAGCAAGCTTTCCAGATTGAAAAGCTGCAGCTTTTGTCTGTGGATCGACGTGTCGTACTCCAGCAGCAATGTGTTCGCCGTCCAAGGATTCTCTTCTATGCATCGAGGGTGGTTTTTGTCCTCTTTGAGATGTTCTGAAGCCCTTTGCAGGCGACTTCCGTACATTTTCCGACGGGTTGGGTTTGAAAAGGTCAGCATGGTCATCAAAATGCTCGTGCCATTCCTGCGGATTGAATCTCGAATCTGGTTGACCTTCGTTGCTGGAGGAGCTAGAAGATCTGTCAGCAAAAGGCATGTCTTGGTTCATGGCAAGATTGAGAGCATCATTTAGGCGGTCATGAGCTTCAGCAATGGTGGACAATCTTGTCTTCGGGCAGACAGTAGAGGGAATATACCAATAGGAATAGCCTCTCCTGGGTTTAGAGGGGAATACATACTGTTTGAGAAGCTCTTCGTCGCTAGGTGTCCTGAACGGTGGCTCATTAGCACTAGCATCATGAGTATCCAACGGCGACACATTCGTGAACGGCTTTCGGGTTGGTGGTCCCTTGAAGTCTGGCGCAGGGTACTTATACGTAGCTCCGTCTTCCACAACACGAGTGTAGTTTGTGCTCGGAAAATAGCCAGTCAAGCCTGGACCGCTACTGTTTGGTGCATGTGTTTGAGGTCGTCGTAGTGGTGCCTTTTTCCGTTCCTGTGGCGGAGGTATATCGTCTTCATCACTCGAGGTTTCCGAGGCATATTCAAATCGTGCTTTCGGACTATGGCTTCGATGTCGTGGTCTTGGTGTTCGATCTTCTGCTGTTGAATGGTTACCAAACGATCCACGAGCATTGTCTTCCCATTTGTTGTCTGTTGGCGATGCTCGCACACTGGTCGATCTGTTCACACCTGTATTCAGTGTAGTTTTCTCCCCACTAGCTTGAGCATAACGACTTGATGTCCTATTGAGTCCTGGCCGAAGATGCGAGTAATCATCATACTGGAATGACTTTGTTTGCCGTAAAGGACTAACAGACTCTCTGACTCGGGAAGCTGGATCAACATGTGAATAGGTAGTACCAGCTGGACTTCCTCTGTCCGACCCATAGATGTGCGAGTATGCAGACTCGGGTGGATAGTTCCTTCTTTGGCTAGTTGTACGGTTCAGACCGGGATATCCTGGCGATGGCTCTCCACTTGAAGAATATGGATCGGTAGGTTTAGGTGCCGTTGGATGCTGTCGTGAGCGTAATGGACTTGTGGGCCCAGAGCGCATGGCATTCATGCCTCGAAGCCCCTCTTCGCGTGCAGCTTGCTCGAACTTTGTGCGATCCCATTGTTGTGGTGCAGCGCGAGCAAATTGAGCAAACTTGTCCGCGGTCGAGGTTGCAGAAGTTGGTCGATTTCGTGCTGCAGATTGGGGAGCGTATCTTGTCGCACTAGGATCTCTCCATTGCTGCGCCGTAGGTGGTGAGAAGGGATTATTTGCGTAACCTGAATCTGTCCTACGCGGCGGTGGAGGCTTCCTAAATGTGGGCGAGACTACGTCTCTTGCTTGTAGCTTTGCTCTTTCATTGTCATATTTCGATTTCTGTGTTGGATCACCGAGAATTTCATGCGCCGCTTGTATAGCTTGGAACCGGGGCACGCATTCGACTTCTCGGCCAGGATTGCGATCAGGATGGAATTGTTTTGCTGGTCAAGTCAGCTTGAGCATCGAGAAAATGATAGGCAGTGTCTGACCTAATTCTCTGAAGCGCTTCTTGATGGTCTCTGGGTCGGCGGTATTGGGTAGATCCAAATCAGCATAGTAGTCTCGCTTGTAGTCGGCCTTGACCATGTTGCGACAACGCCTTGCGTGTGCTGTCGCAGGTGGCTAAGAACAGATTGAATGACCCGTCAGGTGAATCAAGGTATTATACAGCAGTTTGTGTACCGATCGCGACCTCTTGCTAGCATGATTTTTGTGATTCTCGAGCGCAATACAAGTGAAACCTCGAAGGGGTCGTGGAAGTAAGACAGTGCAATGGCTAGACAAGGTGCGTCTGACAAGCAGTCAAAATAGCGATGAAATCATGCACCACGACACGAACTTTTGACTGGTCCAACTTGCGATCAATTGCGATTCGTTCAGATTCAGGGCCAGATGTGCTTGCATTAGCAGAAAACCAAGTTTGGGCAGCCAAGCAGATCGCGCCAAAGGATTTTCTGGAAGGGAGGCGAGGCCGGCTTTGTAACACCTCGCAAACTTCTTGGCAAAAGAGAAACAAAAGAATGTGTACAGTGTTAACGAGGATGTGTTGTCATCCGGCGAGAAGTTGATGAGTATTGATATGATGTTGTGCAGGACAATTTAGGTCAGGTGGGGCTTGCTTTGCTTCTAATTCAGCAACTACTCGCGCCCGTGCTAGGCACCATCGCGCCAAAGGTCTAGGCTAGCCGGGCGATTTTGCGGGTGCTGCCTTCGGCCTCTAGCCGCACGCCTTGAGCCTGCAATGCAGTGGCCTGGATCATGTTCTGCCTTTCGAGGTCGAAGCCAAGTTAGGTCCCTAGCCCTGGAGGTATGCTACGAGGTTCCCGATCTCGATCGACATAAGACACAAGCCGTGTATCCCATCCCTCTTCGGCCAGCACATTATGCTTCGCCAAAACTATCCAGAATAAAAGTGCTGATCGTGCGATGGCCTCGAGAAACACCACGCCGCCATACCTGCTCCGGTCTATTAATCCCGCCTTTGCCAGCTTCCCCTAGGTAGCAGTGTATTTTCTCCTTCGCCTCTCTGCTGATTTCCACTAATTATGGGAATCTCTCATTCGTGTTTGCCTGCTCGTCTTTCCTTCTTCTTAGGCGTCCAGCGCACCACTACCTGATGCTTCACATCTGGCACAAGTGCAGATGAAACCCCAAAGTTGTTGCATGCGTGCCCGCTGAGATTGCACGTCAGGAAGTTCCGCGCCGCCCAGGTAATTAACGGTAATCTCTTCACCCATAACAATGTCTTTCGAGGCCATCAGCACTTTGTAAGGAAATGGACCAACTGCAGTCATGTGTAACGAGGAGCTACGGTCCCAGAGCACATCCTCGAGATCACCAGGCTGAGCATTCTCGACGCAGCTGTGGTTAGCCTTGGACAACTTAAGATATAGCTCACTGCCAATAATGTCCCCAGCCAAGTTTTTGATCCCGACCGAATTGGTTCGCATAATATTCTGGAGGTCGTAAACAGTCTCGCTGGATATCTCTGTGTCAGTGATATGCTTGATGAATTGGGCATCTTGATTGAACGACGCTTGAACGGTTTGCGGAATTCTTCTATTGATGTGCAGCGAAAGAACTTGGTCGAATGTGGATTGGGGAAGTTTGCCTGCGTCGTGAAGCAGCACTAACCTTAACGCGGCTCTTGCGTTTCGTGGAGGATCTGCACCACAAAGAGCTTTGAGCCTGACGAGAACTAAGCACTCGTGCTTGTGGTATGACTTCCAAGCTTTCATTTGACATGCTCTGTCGCAGAAACGAGCCACACCGCATCCCCTGCAGCTCCTGAGGTTCGGAGACTGTTTGAGTCAACAGTAGCAGGTATTCGGAAGTGCGCCTTGATCGATGGCCATCATGGCAGGCGGTGCGAGAACCATAATAGTATCATCTTCCTTGATATCTTTGGTCGCAAAGAGACCTTGACCTTTACCTTCAGCACTTCGGACCTCAGCATTGTCAATCGTCAGAACTCGATCTAGTGTCGCAGGATCTATGAAGTAGGTCGTTGGCATCTCGATCTTTGACTCTGAACTCGATCGGCGTTCTGATCTATTGTTCGGCCTGCAGAGGTAATCACAGATGTGCAGAAAGTAGGAAGGTGTAATGGAAATGCAAGAGTTTGCAGTAGACACGGGCAGGTGCCTACTGGTAGTGACAGTTTGGTGGCAAAAAGTGAATGAAGGAGTGCA
Organism: Pasadenomyces melaninifex; assembly: GCA_022813495.1. Lineage (NCBI taxonomy): Eukaryota > Fungi > Ascomycota > Dothideomycetes > Pasadenomyces > Pasadenomyces melaninifex. Next base: position 39,043 of record JAKLMI010000034.1, on the reverse strand, counting down.
AGCTGTTTCGTGCTCTTTTTACGCAATCACTTCGTTAGCTTCCTCTTGCTGCTTATTGCCATTGACAATCCACTGCCTCGAGAAGATATCCTGCAACACATTCCTCAGCTCTTCCAGAAATCGATCCACCTCTTCCTCTGTACCAACAGTAATACGCAAACAGCCTGTACAGCCTAACTCTCTACCTCGAAATCTCACGACTACACCTCTCTTCCCAGCCATTGTCTCGTAAACTTCGAGCGCAGTCGGGTTGTGAGGCTTTCCACCTTGATCTCTAGGTCGATCGAGGATCTCTACAAGCAAGAAGTTTGACTCAGCACCGCCAAGGAATCTGCCTATACCAGGTATCTGTGGCAACTCTTTCTGCATCCTCTTCCGCTGCAGTATTATCTTCTTTCTATTGTCCCTCATCACTGCCAGATTCTGCTCTTCCAGTGCGGCGTTCGCGATTGCGCTCGCCGGACTCGAGATATTATAAGGTGCTTTCATGTTGTTCAGCAGTGCCGCAATTTCGGGACTCGAGAAGGCGACGCCGAGTCTAATGCCAGCCAGACCGAAAGCTTTGCTAAGCGTCTGCATTACTACCAAGTTCGGCCATTCCAATACCCATTCGGCAAGACTTGCACCATCAAGCGAGAAGTCGATATATGCTTCATCTACCACGACCACACCGTTCCATGAAGGGTGCTCTAAAACCTGCTGGATGTCCTCCTTCTTGATTAGTGCTGCTGTAGGATTGCCAGGCGAGCAGATGTACACCAGCTTGATATTCTCCTCGTCCGATAGCCGTTGACAAATCTTTTCGGGTTGAAGTGAGAACCCATCATCCACATTCAATGGTACCTTGACGATCTCCAAATCATTTACATCTGCGCTTACAGCGTACATTCCATAAGTCGGTGGACATGTCAGAATCTTGTCCTTTCCTGGGCGACAAAAGCATCGTAGCAATGCATCGATAGCCTCATCGGATCCAACACCGCAAAACAGATTTTCCGTTTTCAGAGTCTTTTCTGTGTGTGTATGTATGTTTCTTAGTCTACAGAACTTCTCTTTCAGTTCGTGCTGGTGTGGGTCTGGGTATCGATTCAGTCCGAGGAAATCAATATCGTGGCTGGTATGGCCATTCAACGATGTGCCATTGCCGTTGAGAGCCAGTCCCGGTCCATAAGCATTTTCATTCGCGTCGAGGAGGATATTCGTCCCGTCATCTTTGTAGTCACTACATGCTGCTTAGTTCAGCTTCATTCCTACGTTGTAGTGGGGTGGAACGAACTCTCGAGCACAACGATATGGATGAAGTTTGAGGATGTTTGGCCGTGCACATGTCGCCAGGTCGAATGGTCGTCTCTTCTCGTTTTGTTGTATCATCTCGTCGTGATACCGTGTAAATAAGTCGGGCTCATACGTCTGGACGGTTGAACAGCAAATTTATTCGTTGACTGTCTCGATCACGCTACTGTTACTAGTGGTTGTAAGCCCGAAGTTGCGGAGCCGAGATCCACTCTCTCGGTTCGAATTCCTTCGCTGATGCAATGTTTGGCCCGTGGTGATGAGAATAAGTGCATCTGGCTTGCTGGAAATCATGCTTGAAGAGCACTATTCATTAGTATCGGTCTGCGACTGTATGCAGATACCGAATTGCTGCAAATTGAATTGTCAGGGTCACCTACACACCTGACAGTTGCTGCAAATGACTGTATCGCTATTGCACCAACCGATCAGATTCAACAAAACCTTCTGCTTATAAGCCGAGTCCGTGGATACTCGCACCTCAATCATCGTGACTGCAACATCATCCACCAACCATGGCTGACCGCAAGACAGCTTCAGCGGCCAGCGACACCGACTTTCGCAAAACCTGGAACCGCGAAGAATATGCCGCCAAAGCCGCAGCTGAAGAAGCTGCACGGAAAGAAGAGAACAAGGCTCGTTATGAAGCCAAGCTGGAAGGGAAGAAATGGCATAAACATGTCGACACATCACAGCTAGACAGCACTTCGTCTCGTGCTCAGCGTCTCGATGTCGCGAGCATGGTGGGCAAGACGACAATGGTGCCTGCCAGTGCTGGTGTAGGACGAAGAGGCAAGGGAGCAGGCTTTTACTGCGAAGCGTGTGACTTGACGTACAAGGACAATGTGCAGTATATTGAGCATCTGAACAGCAAGCAGCATTTGATCGCCACGGGTCAAAGTGGTGAAGTAAAGAGAGCAACATTGCAGGATGTTCGCGACAGGATTGAGATGCTGATCTCACGAAAGCATGAAAGAGAAGAAGAAGAAAAGAAGTTAGGCCAGTTGGACATTAAGGAGCGGATCAGGAAAGCCGAGGAAGAAGACGATGAGGCGCGAGAAGAGAAGAGGAGGAAGAGGAATGAGAAGAGGAGAGCGGCAAAAGGTGGTGATGGAGTCAAGGTCGAGGATGAGTGGGAAGGAAGGCTCGGAATTATCACATGATTGTGTATGAAACTGTAGTTTCTACAGCATTCGAATAAAGTAAAGAACATATCCTGAATCCTCAGAGATTTGGGCCTTCGCAGCAAAACAGCTGGGTCAATGGCTTCACAAGACGATAACCTTGTAGCAGGAGTTGCACTGTTACAAACTCCGGAGCATCAACTCTCCAAAGGTGAAACTATTGGACTACCAGTCAGAGATGAAGTACCATCGGGAACGATCGAGAAAAGCTGGAGCAAGACCTCAATGAACTATTGACAAGCCGCTTGCATGGTCAGCAGTTTTCCAGCATTGCTCTATCGGCACCAACAGCTCGTCAAGCAATGTCGAGCTTTGCTGCGGTCACCGCATTCCCACGTAATTCTCTGGCTTACTTTGTTAGCACTCGATTATCTGGTGGTCGCGCTGTATGCGCGAGATGCCCCTCATTCTTGTTAGAGGCGGTGAATCTTTCAAACCAGATCAAATCAGTGTTATGTTCCAGCTTGATGCCAATGCTAGAGTATTGCTGGGGTCTCGATCGGGCAGTCGTGAGCTGGATCTCAACTTTTTCACCTAAGTCGCCTGGCAAGCTGTCATATGTGCCTTCAGGCAGATGCGCAAAGGGATACATATCCACGATCCGACCTTGCATTTTTTCTTTCTTGAAGAAGACCTCGAAAGTCTCTTAAAATTGGTTGTGCCTTGCGTTACGGCAACAGGTTCTTCTTCGAGCTTTACGATGAACGGGTCTGAACGATGACTCAATTCGAAATACTTTTCAGTTGTCTTGGCAATATGTTGCAGAACACCGTAAGCTGGATGGTAATAGTGCTCAATGCTTACTGGTTCAATCTGCCTGTACGATGCGAACGAATCTGTCACATGAGTGGTGAATGATTCGATCACGTCAGCCATCAGTGGATTTTGTTGCACGAGAGGCACGCCACCCGCTTCAGTCACTGAACCACTACTCGCAGTTGGGGAGCTGGGCTGAGAATTTGGCACCCGAACAACACGACTCTGTGAGTCCATACTTTCTGCATCATGCTTTCTCTTCGACCTCTTCCGATTTGGTGTCTTGAGCTGCAGATTAGCAATCCGATTCGATTGAGGAGTCAACAGGAGATCTGTGCTGCTTGCATTATTACCAAGAGCTTGCTTCTCCTTCCCTGGAGTCCTCTGCTTCGAGGCTGGCATCTTGTGCCGCCTTTCAGCTCCGGGAACACACAAGATCTCGTCCATGAACATCTGCGCAAGGACAGTAGAGACACCGTATGCGCCATCGGCGTTACCGAAAATGACCAGCCCGAAATTCTGCTTTGGCATGAACAGGAATCTGCTCGCAAACCCCGAAATGGTCCCTGTATGTCCAGCGACCATATGACCACGATCCCACCAGACGTTGAATCCTGCGGCATAAAAGGTGGATGATTCGAGTGGCTTGATTTTCTTGGCACAAGGGTTCGGATTGATGAATGAACGCATTTTGAGCAGTCCGCCACAGACCTGCTCATTAAGTGGACTGTGATGCAACAAGAGCGCTTTGATATATTTCAGAAAGTCCCTGACACTGGATACAACACAGCTTGCACCTAAATCACCAGTGCCATCGCGAGCCCGAAGCCCGTGGAACCGACGAGTATTCTTTGACCATACATGACCTATTGCTAACACGTCCTGGTGGGCTACCTTATTGGCAAATAAGCATGTCGACATCATATCAAGAGGGGTAAAGATTTGCTGCTGCAGGAAGTCAACGAAATGCTGTCCTGTCTGAGCCTCGATCAGGTGGATAAGCGCTGTGTACATCATGTTGTTGTAGAGGTATCGAGTTCGAGGAGGAGCTGCCACTTCCAAATCACGTAGCTTCCTTACGACGTCCTTAGCACTAACATACCTTCCAATCGCATAGTTGTGTCTGTCTGATTAGTAGATGGCTTTGGTAGCTCGTTCCTAGACGTACGGTGCCATGCCGGTGCGGTGGCCAAGCACATCATCCACTGTCACCATTGCAGTATGTTCAGGAGTTGACATTACGAAATCATCCGGCAGAAGATCGTGCATGCAAGCATCGTACTGGACATCTGGATATCGGTCGTCCTCAATCAACAAGGCTATACATGTAGCTGTGATGGACTTCGAGCAGGAAGCAATCTCGAAAAGCGTGTCTGACGTGCATGGCTTGTCCGTATCACGTCTGGCAAAGCCAAAGCCTGCACTCGCTTCTTGGTCATCATGTATTATGCCTATCGACAGGCCTGGCACATGATTCTGCTCGAGTAGCTTTGGCACATATTGTTTGAAATCGCTGGAGGTGAAGAAGTCCATGGACTGCTAGGCTATACCATGATACATTGAGCTAATGGCAAGTGAATGAAAGGCTTCGAGGAGAGCAGGATGCCAAGGGCAAGATTTCGAAGCCGTTAGGTCATGAGCAAAATTCTGCGAATGGCCACTTCAGCCGCTCACGGTAACTGATTTGGTGTTGGATGCTAGGTGCTTTGGAGAAGGTCTAGTGCCTGGAGTAAACCTACTTCTAGGTCATAATGCTTTTTCCAGGCTTATATGCGACAATGCCTGGCCTGAACAGAAAATTTCGGAGCAGCGGCCATTTTCCCAAACGGCAATGTGAACCCAACGCGCGTAAGGTTACCATCTTGCTAAGCAGCCTCACAGCTTCCTGGTTTCCTATCATCACAACATTTTTCGCAGCCGGTTCATCTACTATCGTCAAATCGTTCTCGCTGACCCACGCTCTGCCTGTCAACAGGGCAAAGCTGCTGACTCCAATTGCAATAATTGCGACATGCTGGTGTCGACTCTGTTGGAGTACGATTCGAGCTGCGATGACTACCTACACCAAGCTGCGCCTTCCTTCATGGTTGACTTGACTCCCCACCTGCCCACGTAGGGCACTTGTCATGCTGTACCACCTTCACACCTCTGTGTGACCCGGGTTTATTGCTAACTACCTATCTGAACCACTTCATCATGGCCCACCACCATCAACAAACAAACTGGTGGCAGAAGGTCATCTTGGCTACGGCGCTGCTTGCGAATACTAGTGATTTCGCACTGCTCGATAACGCTCCTACGATGTCCTCAATCTCGTTGACCTCTTTGGTTGCACAATATACGCCTCCACCTAGCGTTGATCAAGGTGTTCCTCTTATTCCGAACACCAAAGACCCTCTTGCCATCGACGCGCAGATTGCCTGCCCTGGATATTTGCTTAGCGATCTCTCCTCAACTATCAACGGCTTGACTGCTCGTCTGACACTTGCCGGAGAAGCATGCAACGTTTATGGTAATGACGTCGGCAACCTCGACCTTCTTGTCGAGTATCAAGCTCAGCAAAGGTTGCACGTCAACATCAAGCCCGCATACACCACTTCCACCAATGCGACCTGGTATCATCTGCCAAACGACATTGTGCCAGCACCGGCGTCTGAAGACATTTCGATCGGCGATTCGAGTCTTCTATTCCTGTGGACCAACGAGCCAACTTTCGGCTTTTCAGTCACAAGAAAAACTAACGATGAAGTGCTGTTCTCCACAAACCAAACCAAACTTGTGTATGAAGATCAATTTATTGAGTTCGTCACTAGTATGGACGAAGGTTACAATCTATACGGGCTTGGTGAGGTATTTCGTGGTCTACGTTTACAACCTGGATTGATAAGAACTATATATGCTGCAGATGCCGGTGATCCAATTGACCGGAACATATATGGCAGCCACCCTTTCTATCTCAACACAAAATACATCGAGCAAAAGGGTAGCTGGACATCGAGTTCGCATGGAGTATATCTCAGGAATGCTCACGGTCAGGAAATCCTTATGCATGATCGCAATGTTACCTGGCGCACATTGGGTGGGGAGCTCGATCTGTACTTTTTCGCTGGTGCTTCACAACCAGATGTCACCCAGCAGTATTTGCAACAGATTGGTCTCCCAGTCATGCAGCAGTACTGGACCTTTGGCTATCATCAGTGCCGGTGGGGCTATGCTAATTGGTCCATGACTGAAGAAGTGGTAGACACATTTGCAAAGTTTGAGCTTCCGGTCGAGACGATCTGGAATGACATAGATTACATGAAGAGCTACAGAGACTTCGAAAACGATCCAGTGCGATTTTCCTATCAGGAAGGTGCTCAATTTATCGACAAGCTTCATGCTAATGGACAGCATTATGTGCCTATCGTCGATGCTGCAATATATCACCCTAACCCAAGCAACGACTCTGATGCATATACAATCTTTGACGACGGAGTTGACGATGATGTATTCCTCAAGAATCCTGATGGCTCGTTGTACATTGGGCAAGTTTGGCCTGGCTACACTGTCTTCCCCGTAGGTTATTACTCATGTGTCGTGCAAGCTAACATAGTTGGTAGGACTGGCTAAGCTCAAATGCCAGCTCGTGGTGGAGGAAGACGGTTGGTGATTGGTACAGTAAGCTCAAATTCGACGGACTGTGGATTGACATGAGCGAAGTATCGTCTTTCTGTGTGGGCTCATGTGGGTCGGGACAACTTGATCGAAATCCTGTTCATCCTTGGTTCAAGCTACAAAACGAAGATTGTGAGATTGTGTACGACTATCCAGAAGGATTCAACCTTACCAATGTGACTGAAGCTCAAGTCATATTCACCGCATCATCAGCTCAAGCTACAAGTTGTTCAAGCACAACTACCCCGACAACGACAAGCTATCTACGAACAACACCTACCCCTGGTACACGCGACATTAACCACCCACATTATGTCATTGATCATGTTCAAGGTGATCTGGCGGTTCATGCCGTTTCACCCAACGCTACACATCAGAATGGAGTACGAGAATATGATGTGCACAATGTTTATGGTCATTTGCTCCTTCGCAATACTTACGCAGCACTTGAGAATATCAATCCTGGGATTCGGCCTTTCATCATCGGCCGCTCGACCTTCGTAGGTAGCGGCAACTATTCCGGTCACTGGGGTGGTGATAACTCAGCACAATACCGACATATGTACTGGTCGATACCGCAAGCTCTCTCCTTCTCACTCTTTGGCATACCTATGTTCGGTGTTGACACTTGCGGTTTCAACGGGAACACCGACGAAGAGCTTTGCAACCGCTGGATGCAGCTTTCAGCATTCTTTCCGTTCTATCGTAATCACAATACGTTGGGCGGCATACCTCAAGAGCCATACCATTGGGCAAGTGTGCTGGAGGCAACGAAAGTGGCCATGAACATCCGATTCCAGCTGCTGCCTTATCTGTACACATTATTCCATTATGCTCACACAGGTGGCTTCACTGTTATGAGAGCCCTAGCATGGGAGTTTCCCAATGATCCATCCCTAGCCAGTGCTGACAGGCAGTTCTTCCTTGGTCACTCCATTCTGGTCACGCCTGTACTGACGCAAGGTGCGAGGACTGTTAATGGGGTATTCCCAGGTCTGATGGAAGGAACAGACATTTACTACGATTGGCACAATCGAAGCGCCATCGCGAAGCCAAAGGTGAAGAATACCACAATTGATGCACCACTTGGTCATATTCCTGTATATATTCGAGGTGGTTGTATCCTTGCAACACAGCAAATGCGCATGACAACACGGGAAGCGCGAAAAAGCGACTGGAGTCTGATCATCGCTCTTGGGGTTGACAGTCGTGCAAAGAATCCTCTATACCTGGATGATGGTGTCAGTATTGAGCCGAATGCGACAAAGCTTGTGACCATGGAAGCACAGGCTGGGGCGCCGGAAAACGATGGTCGCAAGGTTACAAGGCTGCGGCTAGATGTGTTTGTGGATGGGAATTATACAGGGCTTGACTTGCCGTTGGCGAACGTGACTGTGCTCGGTTTGAGTGCGCCGCCAGACAGCCAGGACGTTATGATCGACGGGCAGATTGTCAATGTTGATGGCAGTGGTATTGACACAGTATACTGCGCAGAGACGAAGAAGTTTGTCATCAGTGGGCTGCAGAAAGTGCTTGACGGACAGGTGTGGAAGAAGAGCTGGAGTCTTACTATTTGATTTCATCCCAATCCAGTACAAGGATGCATAAATCAGCCCAAGAGGCAGCTTCGGGATATGGCTGCATCATTTGCATTGCGCACTCAGCATAGCTTAGCAGACGTAGTTGGAATTTTCTGAGCAGCAGCGTCTTCATAACAAGATTGAAACTGCTTTTTTCTTTCAAAATTTGCAGACAAATGCCGTCTTCAAGCACCTCATCGCAGACTCAGCGACTTCGTCAGATGCAGGCCTGCGAAAAACATGCCCAAACGGATACTGTCGTTCTGATGATTAGGACGAACTACGTACTATCAGCTTTTCCAGGCGATTCATGATAGTGTCAGAAAGATATTTGTTACAAGCTGGCGCCGTATATCTTGATAGTAGTAAATGTTAAAGAAGCCAGTGAGAATGCAGATGGTATCGAAAATGTCCGCTCGTGGTCAACATTTGAATTACAGAATCTCACGGAGTCTTGTTGTCATTGTTCATTCGGCTGACCCAGCATATGAGATAGCTTAATATGAGATAAATGGCACACATGCAATGAGACAGATATCCATGGATGCAGACGTCGTAAGAGTAGCAGTCATCTGCTTGTGAAAGTTGATTTAAAGCCCTGGAAGCACCCCTAAACCACGTCAATGCCAAGAACCTGTTTTTGCATGTTAAGCACCTATACCAGGAAGATAACTCCACGTCCCGATCGAAATAAGTTGGCGATTTTTAGTGCTTTTCAGGGCAAACCACCGCCAACTTATTTTGAACGAGACGTGAACTCCTACTAGAGATCGCTTGATTTGCTTACAGCGCTTATCCCCAGATCTAAGCTCAATCAAATCAAGCTCATAGAGCTTAGGTTGCTTCTCCCGCTCTTGGCAAGCCAATACTACGTCACTATGCGATCCAGCTCTCTTTGCGCTTCGTCGATCGGGCGCGCGTGACATGATCTCCAAGGTGTTGTTGCATTCAGAAGGATTGTGTGCCTGATATGTCGTTCTTCGGACGATAATGAAATGCAGACGCGCATCATCGGTGGGAAGGTGCTCTGAACCTGTTTACTGACTGAATTTATTTGTTCCTATACTATCGCACTTTCAATGTACTACAGTCTAGATTTTGTATCTTTGCAAAAGCATACCTTTCATTAGCCACGACGGACTGCAGCACCCGGCAAAGCTTATATTGCGACCGACATATCAGTCAGACCATCGATGATGCATTCGGCAGAGAGTGAAAGAACAGCCATGAATGGCTTTGACAATGTGGATCTCTACGATGAAAAGCAGACCGATGACATTGAGAAAAAGCATAGTAGAGGCCTCAAGAAAAGCCTCGGTGGTGACAGCCGTCGCGACTCAATAGCTGAAGGAGAAGCTAGATTCAAGAGATTGGGTTGGAAAAAGCTCACAATATGTTTGATTGTCGAGGCTATCGCGCTTGGCTCGTTGAGTATCCCCTCTGTCTTTGCGACTGTTGGCATGGTTGCTGGAGTGCTGATTACGGTTGGACTGGGGTTGATTGCTATTTACACCAGCTATCTTGTCGGCCAGGTCAAGCTTCGACACCCTGAAATTGAGCATTATTCCGACGCTGTTGGCCTCATGCTCGGAAAATGGGGCAAGGAAATTGCTGGTGTCATGTTCGTTCTTCTACTTGTGCTGCTTGTTGGCGGACATACTCTTACCGGTACGATTGCGTGGGTCAGGATAACGAACGAGACATCATTGTGCGCGCTAGTGTGGACGGTCATCTCAGCAATCATACTCTTCGTCCTCGCTTTACCGCCATCATTTGCAGAATTTGCGATACTGGGATACATCGATTTTGCATCCATTCTGCTTGCTATCGGTATCACTATCATTGGAACCGGCATCGAGGCAAGCAAATCTCAAGGTGGTCTATCCGGCGTCGATTGGACTGTTTGGCCTCCGCCTAATGTCAGCTTTTACGAAGCCTTTCTGTCGTGCACCAACGTCATTTTCGCCTATTCATTCTCTGTCTGTCAATTCAGCTTTATGAGCGAAATGCATACTCCTGAGCATTATATCAAATCGATCTGGACCTTGGGATTGGCTGAGATCTTTATCTACACTGTTACTGGCGCACTGGTCTATGCATTCGTTGGAAGTAAAGTCGACAGTCCGGCCATCTTGTCAGCAGGTTCCACTGTCAGCCGTGTTGCATTCGGTGTCGCGTTACCCGTCATTTTCATCTCTGGCAGTATCAACACTACCGTGGTCTGTCGGTACATGATCAGCAGAGCATTCAAGAATTCGCCAATCAAATATACAAACACGTTCATGGGCTGGGTTGTATGGATCAGTGCATGCGCAATCGTGACCGTTATTGCCTGGATTATTGCGGAGGCTGTACCCTTCTTCAACGATCTGTTGGGACTGATTTCGAGCTTGTTCATCAGCGGATTCACATTCTATTTCCCGGCTCTTTTCTGGTTCTTCTTGCTAAAGGAGGGTTCGTGGAGGAAGGGTTGGAGGAACATCAGCTTGTCGATTGTCAATGCTGTGATCTTCATTATGGGTGTGGCAATCTTAGGTTGCGGCGCTTATGCCAGTATTATGGATATCATGGAGAAGTACAACTCAGGGAAGGTTGGTAGTCCGTTTAGCTGCGACTCGTCAACGTACGAGTGAGTAGGAGAAGTGGATGGTTAGATGCGCGTATGCGTTGCAAGCATCTTGTAGGACATAATGCACAACTTGTTCTGACATTCAAGTCCACTGAAGATGCGAGCGAGAATTGATTGTCTTTCGCATGGTGCCATGATCTTTTCCTTCTCTCAGCCGCGCTGTATTCAGACGCTGGAACAGCTTCGTGTTCTAGATGTCCATGTATAACGTGCTTTCCGCGTATCTAGTTCTCATTATTCCTTGTCTCAATAACCATGCTGCCCATAGTGCCCTTCAGTCGGCAGAAGACGAAAGTGAGACGCAGTGCGCTAACAGTATCAGATACAAGCGACTAATGTCAGTTCACGAGCACAAGCCGATAGAACAATTTACAGGTGCAATCTGAAGCTCGAGTTACATAGAAGCGCGCAATGGTCGTGGGAGAACGCAGACACCGTTTCAAAGTATGACTTCTGTTGCCACATGCACGGTTGGACCTCGAGATTGTGCTTGACACGCCAGTAAAAAGAGACTGCTTACACTAGGCCATTTTCGGACAAGCGCTTGGCTGCGCCCTGAGCTCTCGCCCATAGCTTCAAGAACAAGAGCGATACCGATGGTGTTTGTGATTCGACTTATCGCATTGCACTACATGATCGTCGCTTGGGTTCAATCAGACCTGTTAGCCAGCTCGACATATCGCCGCACGTTTTGCCAACGCAAGTGCCGCATGTTTAACAAAGACACGTGCTGTGCGCGACTGCTTTCCCAGCACAGCCAACATTCTCGGTGTACACGAATCGTGCAGATGGGTTGCGAATCTCGCTAGGACATCTGTGGCAACTTTCTCTTGTGCTGCTCCAAGTGGCAGACCGAAGTGTGGTGGGCAGGCGTGATTTTCCTTGTGGTTGAGCAGGAATTGGATTCACGGTGATTGTGGCATGCAGGAAGACAGAATGATGACATCTTCAGGTAAGTCTGTTCTGTTGCCAAGATTGTCCGCTCTGATCGAATGTTGTGCTAGCCACACGAAAGCGGAGGTAAAAGTCTCGAATGATGACTTTGAGCATGTCGGGATAGTTGTCATGCCCAGTCAGATCTTGGAGAAAGGTCTTGGTATCTTGGTGCCAAGAATTTTACATCCTCCGCCGAGACGATCAGCAAAACCCTCCAATTATCATCATAACACTGAGCAATGTCTCTATGGCGAGATCAATGTAGGGAATGGGCACATCAATTTGACAAAAGATGGGAAAGAGGAGAAACCTGCTCAGCTTAATCGATTTCTGGTTCCTCAGATCCATCAGCGAGGCATAAAGTGGAGTTCCACCTTGCCTTTTGCCTGACGAATCTCAGCATGACCAGCTCATGATTTGGAGAACACCATGCAAGAACAGCCGCAACCATATTCAACATGCTCGCGCAGTGTATATGCTCTGGTCGTCAACGAAGCGCCTATCTCTTGTGATCTTGAGGACGAAACATCAGCAATGGCCGGTAGCTCCACTTTAGCGCCGCCCAGACCTGGGCAGAGGCTGTGCAAGGAAAACCAGTCCTAATCGTCAATGCCCCCAGAATCTTGATTGATGGCGAATGGAAAGCACTGCCATCCCTCGTTCTCATCTTGTATTATAGCCAGCAATATACGCCAGTCTCAGCCCGACCTCGTCAACCTGGCTCAATTGCAAGGCAACGTCCAAAGGTCCTGACTCGAGCCTGTTTGGTGGCTGATATCATCATGGCAGGACAAAATCCTGCACCAGCAATAACTCTGGACACATCTGTATGTATAGGTTTTGGTCGTTCGGAACTTTTGCTAATTATCCTCAGATGGTGTCTGAACCACGACCAGAGAATATGCTAACCCCACCATCATCACAAGGCAACGACATGCTATCTGCGACAACTCCAACAAGATCAAATTTTGATGGAGAAACACTACACTCACGAACGCCATCTATGGTATCTAGTGATGCACGGGATAGAGCGAATTCAACTAACACATACGTTCAACAAACAGATCTACAATTAGATTCTGCAGAGGAAGCACTGAGACCGGATCCTGGTAATGAGAAAGATTTTCAACGTGACAACAATCCATTTGCATTTACTCCAGGACAGCTCAACAAGCTACTTAATCCAAAGTCACTGTCTGCTTTTGCTGCTCTTGGCGGACCTTCCGGTCTCGAAAGAGGGCTGAGAACGAGCTTCAAGGCAGGTCTTTCCATAGACGAACAACGGCTCGATGGTCATGTTAGTTTAGAAGACGCGACCACGACAGCGGCAAAAGGCGGCCCCGAAGTACCATTTACGCATACCGAGCTACACAAGGATGTCAAAGGTCAATTTGAAGACAGATTACGAATATTCGGCGACAATCGACTGCCCGAGCGGAAACCGGACAGCATATGGGTGTTGGTTTGGCGAGCATATAACGACAAAATCCTGATATTGCTCTCGATCGCAGCAGTGATCTCCCTTGCGCTTGGTCTGTACGAAACCTTCTCAGCGGGTGAAGGTGTCGAATGGATTGAAGGTGTTGCAATTATCGTTGCTATTACAATTGTGGTTACCGTTGGTGCTGCAAATGACTGGCAGAAGGAACGGCAATTCGCAAAGCTCAACAAACGTAAGGACGACCGGGAAGTCAAGGTCATTCGATCTGGTCGCACGCTTCAGGTGTCTGTGTATGATGTGACGGTTGGCGACATCATGCATCTCGAGCCTGGCGATGCGGTGCCAGCCGATGGAGTCTTCATCTCAGGCCATGGAGTGAAATGTGACGAGTCCTCTGCTACTGGAGAGTCTGATCAGATGAGAAAGACCCCCGCAGATGAGGTCTGGCAAGCTATCAAAGATGGTAGCGCCACGAAGAAGCTCGATCCTTTCATCATCTCCGGTAGCAAGGTCCTTGAGGGCGTCGGCACGTTCGTGATCACGTCTGTTGGCGTCAACAGCTCCTTTGGTAAAATCATGATGTCTTTACAGACGGAGAACGAGGATACACCTTTGCAGGTCAAGCTCGGTGGTCTCGCGAACTGGATCGGTGGACTTGGCTCGTCGGCAGCTATCTTGCTTTTCTTCATCCTACTCATCAAGTTCTTGGCTGGTCTTTCTAACAATCCTGGTACAAGCCCTGAAAAAGCTTCTGAATTCCTCGACATTCTGATTGTCGCAATTACAGTCATTGTGGTGGCTGTTCCGGAAGGTCTTCCGTTGGCTGTCACCTTAGCATTGGCATTTGCGACCACAAGGATGTACAAGGAGAACAATCTTGTGCGCCTCTTGCGAGCTTGCGAAACCATGGGAAATGCTACAACGATCTGCTCAGATAAGACTGGTACTTTGACGCAAAACAAAATGACTGTCGTTGCAGGAACTATTGGTGTCGACCAGTCTTTTGCATCATCGAACACTGGCTCTGAAGCTGCAAATTTTGCTTCTGTGTTTGGCAGCCTATCAAGGAAAGCTAAAGATCTTGTCAAAGCATCCATTGTCCTGAATAGTACAGCCTTCGAAGGCGAAGAGAAAGGTGTACCGACTTTCATTGGCTCGAAGACAGAGACTGCTCTTCTCAACATGGCAAAGGAGCATCTCGGCCTAGAGAGTTTGGCTTCGGAACGTGCTAATTCCAACACTGTCCAGCTCATTCCTTTCGATTCTAAGAGGAAGTGCATGGGCTTTGTTTATGAGGTTGATGGAGGCTATAGGCTACTAGTCAAAGGTGCAGCTGAAATCATGCTCTCAAAAGCAGCTCAGACTGTATCTGATGTCCATGCTGAAATCAGAACCAAGCCGATGACAACTGAAGACAAAGAACGACTTTCTGGCACTATCGAGGATTATGCTCAACACTCGTTGAGGACGATCGGAATGCTTTACAAAGACTTTCCGCAGTGGCCTCCCAGCGACGCTAAACGTCTCGAGGACGACAAGAATATGGCCGACTTCGATTCCCTTTTCACTGACATGATCTGGGTTGGGCTTGTTGGTATCCACGATCCCTTGAGACCTGGCGTCATTGAAGCAGTCAATCAATGTAGAATGTCTGGCGTCGTTGTTCGAATGGTTACCGGTGACAATCTCACAACTGCTCGTGCCATCGCAACCGAATGTGGTATACTTCGACCTGACGAGGAAACTATTGTCATGGAGGGACCAAAATTCAGGCAGCTCAATGACGAGCAGATGAATGAAATGATACCAAAACTTCGAGTTCTTGCTCGATCGTCACCAGAAGACAAGCGTATCCTCGTTGGTAAATTGAAAGCAATGGGCGAGACTGTTGCTGTGACAGGTGACGGCACGAATGATGGTCCAGCTCTCAAGATGGCAGATGTTGGATTTTCGATGGGCATTGCTGGCACAGAGGTTGCCAAAGAAGCATCAGCCATTATCTTGCTTGACGATAACTTTGCAAGCACAATCACTGCTTTAATGTGGGGTCGTGCAGTCAATGATGCTGTCAAGAAGTTCTTACAGTTCCAGATTACGGTCAACATCACTGCGGTCGTCTTGACCTTCATCTCAGCCATATCGAGCTCAGAGAATGCTTCGGTGTTAACAGCTGTGCAGCTCTTGTGGGTCAACTTGATCATGGATACTCTTGCGGCATTAGCACTTGCGACAGATCCACCAACGCAGAAAATCCTGGAAAGACCACCTCAGAAGAAGAGCGAAAGATTGATTACACATAACATGTGGAAGATGATTGTTGGTCAGGCCATTTACCAGCTCGTGGTATCGCTTGTCCTGTATTTTGCGGGTATGCAGATTCTCGGCTATGGACCAGAACGACGACAACAGCTCGATACCATCGTCTTCAACACCTTCGTGTGGATGCAGATCTTCAATGAGTTCAACAATCGACGTTTGGACAACAAGTTCAACATCTTTGAAGGTATTCAGCGCAATTTCTGGTTCCAAGGTATCAATTGTATTATGATTGGTGGTCAAATCATGATCATCTTCATTGGTGGTGCAGCTTTCAGAATCACGAGATTGGATGGACCACAATGGGCAATCAGCATTTTGTGTGCACTGCCCTGTCTGTTGTGGGCTGTGCTGATCAGGTGTCTGCCTGACAAGTACTTCGCTGTCGTTTTCGATGCTGTTGTGCATGGAGTGGCAGTGGTATTGCGGCCTGTCAACAAGGCTTTGCACGTTATCTTTCATCCTCTGGCACAGCTGTTCAGAGGTATTGGCAGGGTGACACGGAGGATGTTGAAGAGGGGCAAAAAGGAAGAGATGGATGACACTAAGGAAGGTGTCGATGCTGTGAAGCAGCAGGCAATACCCACGTTGTTCACGACTGAGCCCACAAGGACAGTTCCGGAAGTGAAGGTCATGTCTGTATGATTATGTTAGAACTTAGCCAGGCGTTGCAGGGACTAGAGGTGGATATTCGGCGTTCTTTGTACGACATCGAGGCAGCCCTCGCAGTATCAGTATATATTGGATAGATAGAGATTTCATTACTGCGACTCAACCAAGATTCATCTTGATCATGTGAGGAATAAATATGCAAGACAATCACGGAGTACCGTGCTCAAGGTCGATGCTTAATCTTTGCAGGAGAACATGCGTGATGGCCGGTCTCTACGCAACCATTCGGAATTTTACAGGCACCATTTCGCGGAAGGTAGACGAAGCATTTGATCTGCCACGCACTTATGCACGTTCACGAATTCGATATCTTGACCAATGCAAGTTTCAGGTTTGCTGAGTATTAAAAGCGGCTACTTGAACAGTTTCTTCCATGGCCTCGGCACTTCTGTCGCACTTTATTACGGCCATAGATGTGCTTATACGCATCATTCCTGTAATCCTTCTCATCTCAAAAGCTTGAATGCTAGATGTACATGCTCGAATGGCAGTTGATATTCACGCTGTCCTTTTCGCTTAATCCTTTTCTCACGATCGTCCGCCTGCGACCATGCAATGCTGTCGCGAAAGTTGTCCTCGTCGCATTGAATCCTACGCTCGACCGCATGCTCCTCCGCACCTACGCCATGTCCGCTGTCTCCTGAGAAACACACAGAATACATCGAACTGCCTATATGGCTCAAGCAGTGACAAAGCAGGGCTATGTACGGTGCTTACAAGAGGTGACAGACACACGACCGAACATCGATTACGTTAAAGTTCTGGAAATTGCTCTCCCAGCACGATGCTCTGCACAGAATAATACTCCAGGAAGCCCACATCTCTAGGAATAGCTTGACATCTCCGTTGCGCTACTCCCTCTGAATACGTTGCATACGTGCCCTGTGAGGAACGGAGCATGGAGTGAGCGGGCAACAGCGTTGCAGATACTCAGTCCTCTCGTTGCGCATCGCGTCGTGCATCCAAATTTCTTACTCAGCGGTCCAATAATTCTGCTGGGTCACTACAGTTCGATCAAACTCGTGCTTACCAGTCAGTCTCGCCCTCCAGTCCTCTACGCCTTTCTCGGTTTGCACGATATACCTACTCGGATCTTGTGTCATGTTCAGATAAAAAGGTTGATTGAGATAGTCAATATCTCCTTCAACCCATTCGATGCCCTTGGTAGAGATATTCCAGGTCGATCCAATCTCATGCTTCATTGAGCTGGGCAGCTTCAACGTCATCGGACACTGATACCACTCGGAGAAGTAATCGATGGCTAGCATAATCCTGTGCTGATCACTCTTGTTCGGCATTCCTGCATGCCACAATCGAAGATCACGAAAGCAAATACTACCCTTCTTTACTTTCGGCTGGACAGGTCGTCGTTCTTTGGCTCGCCTTTGAATGGCATCTTTTCGAATCCAGCCACTCTCTTTGTGAATCTGCTGCTCCTCTTGTGGATAGCAATTATGTGTGCCACACCAGATTTCTGTGACACCATTGGTCTCGTCAGAGTCCTGCAGGTAGGTGTTCATGACAATCCCAAACGCGATTTCGGGAAACTTGTGGTTGACATCACTATGTACAGCCTGTCTGCCTGTTGCACCTGGACAAGCTACATTGGCACTAATGAACCGTAGCTCAGGTCTTGGACCAAGCAGATTCTCCAGGATCCGTAGCATATGGACATTTGCATACACTTCTTGTCTTAGAAACTCCGGGGTCAATGGTGGACATTGACTGACGTTCTTGGTGGCCACTCCTTGGTTGTATTGCAGGAAGCTCTTTGAAAGGTAAGTATCGTTGTCCTCGACCATCTTCTGGTAGAGCTGTTCGATTGTATCGTTGTTGATCGCATTTTCGAGCACGAAGAAACCATCTCGGTGGAAAGTGATCAGACATTGCTGAATAGTATCAGCACGAGTGAGGCCCGATGCAAGCTCATCATTGGACAGTCTGATGCCGACTGGATTGTCCCCGTACTGGTCCACATCCGGAAGAAGCGTGCCATCGACATATTGTCGCTGCTTGGCAGTAGATAAGGCAGTACCATATTCTGGTGTATGATACATTCTAGAGGCGTACGAGGTAAGCGACTTCGGACTACAAATACATAAACGAGATGAAGACAGAGACAGAGAGAACCCGACAAGACCTTTGATTTGACTAATTTAGCCTAAATACAATATGCAGAACAGATCAAGGCTTATCATACTCATCGCAGTCACAATTAAAGCCTTCTTCTTTCCTCGTCTTGTCATCAGGCTTGCATTTGTCGAATGTCAGATATAAGACGCTAGAAGGGACTCATTCATTAGAGTTCGTGCCGTGTATACTGCTGCCAGAACGAGAACACACGCGATGGAGATGGATGACAAGTGCAGTTTGCGATGACTCGTGATGCAGGCTTTGCTATATGCAAGATCCAAGTCGTCTATCGCCCTTGTGTCACGGAATGAGCAGAAGGGCAGCAGTGCCAGCAGATTTGCAAGCCAGAAACGTTGGAATTGAAGGTGGCAGTCAGCAGATCCAGGCAAAGTTTAGGCTGTCCCCAGGGAATCTTAGGTGACATCAGCCACTAGTAAGCTTCCTGTACAGGCTTACCGGGCCTTCCTTTAACCTGCGCATGTGAACATTGTACAGATTTTGATAGATGTAGAAATTTATGCATTGCATATGTATCTATCTGCGAACATGGTTGTGGGAGAACGGAGTTCTCACTACTCTGCTACGAATACTTCCATGCATGTCCTGATGCGCAGGTCGTCGGCGATCAGGTTGATGCTAGATGCAGAGATCGTACGCCATGCCTAGGAGATCTTCCCCGACCTATCTTGCCGGACCGCTGACAGCAGAGCTGAACAACGAGCCTGCATGAGCCATGAATCAAGATACTGCTATCATGCTGAGTCGCTCCTGATGGCGCCACAAATGTGAAGCATGTGCTAACGTGTCTTGGCTCGCTTGTTACTTTAATTAGGTGCAAGATGAAATTCCCATAAGGCTTGTCTTTGCACTTGTTTACTATCTCCATGAGTTGCAATATTGACGAGAACAGCAGATAACGCACGACACTGATCGGAGTGCCTCAATTCCAGCCTATGATGCCAGCTGCCAGGACATTGTTCGAAGCGTTCACAATCGATACACCACGACCCATGACACCGCCTTCGACAGCCGATAGCAAGAGCTTGGACGTGGAGGCGATCTGACCATTGTCCTCGAAGATGGTGGAGAAGAGCACAGGGTTCGAGATGCCTGAAGGTACCGCTCCATATTTATGAATGTGAAGCTGGTGAGCAGAGCTGAAGACATCATGACCTGGTCGATCTGGTATTATTGCTGTGTTCAAGGTTACCTTTGTCTGTTCGTTGGCTTGACGCTCGAAATATATACATCCGACAGCTCGATGATGGTCGAACAGCGCTGCCATTGCTTCGCCAGCACGGTCTGTACGTGGATGTTCTTCTCCGCACATGGTTCAAGTGCTACCCTTCTCTTGAAGTGCCTAAGGGACAATGAAAGATTATCGGACGTCCTGATCACGTCCACGCTGTTGCCTCGTCGACTCAGTGTGTACTCTTCGGATTCTGGCGGTGTTCGGCTATTCTGGTTTACTCTGGATTTAGCCTGGATGTGGATGGGCTCGGTCTTCTGGGTGGATGTATTGGGTAGGAGCGTAAATTGCTGCTCATTTTACCTCGAAAGTGGTCGAGGAGCTGACAGTCAGATGTCAAGTGACAGCAAGAGCGATGCACTCTTCAAGCCTACGTGTTTCGGTCGGACAATTTTCAGCGACCTCATTGGTGCAATCATCTGCAAGAGTATGTGCTCAATATTGTCTTAAGGTACTCGAATGCAAATCACGCAACTACTCCTGACTATCCCGAACAGTGACTGAGCCTAACAAGTTGGGCGACAGTGTCACAGGTTTCCAGACAAGCTTATTCCTCTACACCTCGTGTTGCACGTTTGTTGCACTTGAAAGAACGCTATCACTTCACATGGCTGCAAGAAGGTATTCACTGCCCAGTTTGGGATATGGGCTCAATGTGAGGCGATTCGAAGGATTCTCACTGTAGCTGACAATTCCAGGACCTCGAACCAGCAATTTCTGGCCAGATCATGGATCCACATTACAATAAACATCACCAGAAGTACATCACCAACCTCAATAATGCCCTGAAAGCACAAGCTGAAGCTACATCTTGCGGAAACCTCGTGCAGCAGGTAGCACTGCAACAAGCGATTAAATTCAATGCTGGTGGGCATATCAACCACACACTTTTCTGGGAAAGCATGACAACTCAGAGCAAAGCTGATGGTCCAGCATCGAGCAACCTTGAGGCAGCAATAAAGAATCGCTGGAAGAGCTTGGACGATTTCAGAGCCGCATTTGAGTCTGTGGCACTTGGTATACAGGGAAGTGGCTGGGCTTGGCTTGTCAAGGATATCGGAAGTGGTGCTCTTGAGCTGACCACTAGTAAAGACCAAGATCTTGTCCCTGCTTCAAAATTGCCATTGCTTGGACTAGACATGTGGGAGCATGCATACTATCTGCAGTACTTCAATAACAAGAAGAGCTACGTGCAAGGATGGTGGGCCGTTGTGAACTGGGAGCTTGTCTATCGCAGGTATGAAGGTGATGTATCTGTCATCTATGGAGAGCTAGCTGGACTGGCAAGCTCAAATTTGTGATTCCAAACACGGTTTGGGATCTGCGCATGCCCACCGTAGCAATGGAGAGTTATATGCCTGCACCTCAAACCTTCTTTTGTAAAGCCTCCAGATCTGGAAATTGTGATCGCAATGTAGCTCTTGCCTTCATCAAAGCTTTACCCAGCCCATTGTTGCCCCATTCACTCTCCTTGCCAGATGCGTCTCGCGGAGCAAAGCCAATACCCCAAATCTTATCATCAGGACTAGCTTCCACAATGATGCGGTCGCCTGTGCCGAGCAGGATAGTCTGGAGGTGCTTGTCTTGTCCGAATTTTCTCACATTCCCCTCGTAGACAACACGGTCCGCATTGTTCTGCCAGATTTCCAGGTCGAAGTTCTTGACTTCTCGGCCCAAAGCTTTGGCTCGTGACGGGTGTGCATTGTCCGCGCTCAACATTTTCTCAGCAACCTCTTTATCGCCCATCAGAAGCGCTTTGTGGTACATCATGTAATGCTCGGTCGTGGGGAATTCGACTTCAGTTTCATCTCCGTTATAAGGATCGCGAGGTGCTTTGAATGGTGCTGCGAACCATTGCTGCAGACATATGTGAGGATCCTGACCTTCGTAGCCAAAGAAGTAGATGTGCCTGTCAGTCACGAGCGGATCTTGTCTTGCTGCATCTCGAAGTGCATCGGAGAAACCGTATGGGTTAGATGGATCGAGAGAGGATGGATACTTTCTATCAGCAGCTGGTCCTCGAGGTGTAGGAGGTGTTGTAGCCAAAGGGTCTACAGAAGGGACAAGCTCTGATATTGGACGTAGGGGTGACGCGGTCATGTTTGTGAAGGTAACAAAAGCAACGAAGCACAGCGGTATCACAGCTAGTATGAGGTCAATGTCGGAGAATATCAGTGTCATCGAAAAGGTAACTCAGCTCCATTCGTCCAGCTTCAAGCTTCTTACCACGCCATTCTTTCTGTTGTACATTTATCGCTGAGGCATGACCAGAAGATCCGACACATTGTCTGTGGTATGCAGAACGTATCTCGAGCGCATGTGCTCTGTCAGAGACCAGTATCGACGAACCCAAGCACAAGCGAGCAAGCACTTCCTTACGTCACAAGCAAGAGAGCAGAACGCGCCAGCAGTAGCGCGTTTTCTCACGCGTCGAGCCGAGGTTGGACTTCCAACGCGTGCAGGTCAGGAACTACAATCCAGATCTTTAGGCACGCGGAAAGCTTTTGATTAGCATCCATGAACTTTTATCAAGCTCGAGGCAAACTATGTATAGTTTTGATAAAAGTGCTTGACTTTGCTTTCGTAAGTCGTCCATATGGATAATAATGTCGCGCACAATGACGTGGAAGAGAGCTCTCCTCCAACTTGCTCAGTGCAGCATCACAAACGACTCCTCCAATAGACCACGGCTGGCTCAAAGTAATTCTGAATCTATTACCTGACCATCTGCGAGGAAGCAGTCTATGGGACTGGCTATCACAAACGTATCTATTCTGCTACTATTCCGCATCGTCCCACGAGCATGCTGTGCTGAAGCTTACCGAAAAGTCTAGTGCGCTGGAATATGCAACTCGATGATTCTCGGTCAAGCTGTTGGCGATCGTGCCATTAATCTACCTGTTCTCCTCGAAGCATTCTTTGCTAGATCCAGAAGTCGTTTGTCAGAATTCGCATTCTTTATCCAGATGAAAAGCTATGTTATGTGAAGAGCTACACGAAGAGGAAGTGCAAGGTCAGAAAGAGAAGAATGCGTGACCTAGTACTAGCGATGCAGCCAATTCTCACATACATCGACACAACACATTGCTATCGCATATATCAAGAACGAACGTTGCTATATGATTGAGCAGCGAAGAAGTGAAGGAGAGACAGGAGGTACTTGGGCGAACAAGATGCGTAGTAGGACAAGATGGACCTCGTTGACTAAAGCTGCCTCCTTGGACCCAGCACATATCCTCATTCTCGTGAGAAGGACTGCTACATGACGAAATACAGGTTAGTAAAAGTGATGTCTATGTGGGTCAAAGACTTGCATTCTTGTGGGTATCACAACATAACTGAACCTCACATTTCCTCCGTGTTTAGCTCCTGTACTGACCGACAGACCACTGCAATACTGGCCCTCTGCTGCTCGAATGGATTCATCTAGTGGGTGCAAGCTTTCTCTTTATGCTGAACGCAGAGACATCGATCAAGCAAGAGAAGCAAGAGAAGCAAGAGAAGCAAGAGAAGCAAGAGAAGCAAGAGAAGCAAGCACTAGATCTCGTCCAGTCTCTTGCATGGGATTCTGATGCTACGGCTGTTGTGCTTCGTAACGAAGTTGTTGATCAAGTAGCGGTCCGTGATTAGTACCAGGTGATCTTGTTTGTATCTCTGGAGTAAGTACAAGCTTTCGTTGGGCCTGGAACCAACAATAGTAAGGTATGTTGGCGCCTGCTAATGGTCGTGTTGCTTCTATCAAAGACGAGCTAGTAACGGATCAGAAGGCAATCGCAGACGAACGCCTAATCGTGACCAAGGACATTAGCGACTTTTACTTCACAACTACTGGATGTACTCAAGCCAAATCTTTCTCCTGGTCGAAAACATTGGTGGAAATACTTTTGCAGGTCGAATGGCTGGTCTGGCAAGAGGTTCGAATACGGCCAGGCAATCCAATCTCATTGCCGATCATGTTCTTGATAACAAACTGGCCATCAAAGGTATCGGCTTACTTGTGTTATTATGCTCCGCTCTTGCTGTCAAAGTTTCTCCCCATCAGACACCGGCATGCCTGGACCGAATTGCTACAGGCTTGTGCATCGCTATCGCACGATTACGAACGACCGACTACGGTTCGAGCTGTCGATGCAGCTCAATTGGCTGCGATGGGGTGCATTGTTCAAAGAACCGATGCTTCAGATGCTTTGGCTAGTATTGACATACTGTGCGGGGGCAAGACTAGACCAATCAAACAAAATTGGTTGACGGCACACGAGCCATATTGTCTTCTCGGCGATACAGAAGAGAAATGAAGGTGGCACGACTTAGCTCGGATGCTGACACCCCTGACGCCATCAATGAAGTCTGCTTCAGGGCATTGAAGCGCTTCCCCCAAGCCAGAGCAGTCGTTCATCGGTATCGAATTCTGGACTTCCAGCGTTTCACATCAGAGACGAAGAGAATGCAATGTCTGGTCGAAGCGTCGGACGGTGATCGCTTCGTATGTGTAACAGGTATCCCTGCAGTTACTCAAGCTGTGTAAGAGAAGTTTGGACAATCCTGATACCGAGCAGGCTTACAAGGACGAATGCACTAACATGGCTAGACGTGGATTGAGGTCACTGGGGATGGCGCAGAAGAAAGAGAACAGGCCATGGGAGCTTCTTGGTGTAGTAGCAACAATTAATGAAGTGCCGCGGGAGACTGCAAAATCTTTGCATCTCACGAAGCAATCGAGACTTTCTGTGAAGATGATGACAGAGGATGCGAATGTGATAGTAACAGACCTGGGAAATGTGATTGGCACAAAAATTGTGCTCACTATTGAAGAAGCACTGGTGGTAGAAGAACAAGCAATTCGGACAGCAGAGATTTATACGGAGGTGTTTCTGAGACCCAACGGGAGCATCATTTCGGTACCACAAGATGCTCAATATTGAATTGCTGTCAAGGGATGGTGTCAACGATCCGCCGACCCGTCGCCAGGCGATCCTGGCATTGCAGCTGAGGGAGCTACTGAGGCTGCTCAGGCAGCTGCAGGTGTGGTAGTGTTTAAGCCTGCCCTTGCTCACCTTCTCGAAAGCATTAATTTGTCACGTCAGATCTTTCAGCAGGCAATGGTGTTGTCGTTGGAATTGTACGCAATCTGCATGCGGTGTCGATCATGGCGTGGTACTTCCACAAGCACGGTGAGGTCATGTCTATCACTTCGGTGCTGGTTGCATCGAACATCAACGATCTGATCAGAGCCTTCAGCTTACATGTTGAAGACACACCCTCTTCATTGGGAACCTGTGCGATGGAGCTTCATTTGACGGTTGAAGGGTGTGACCCTGCTTGCATTACTGCTGAGTATAGGTTCGTATTTCTTGAGGACCGGCTCGGACGTGCGCGAAGATGCAGCTGCGGTAACACTAAGTGTTGTGGCTTCTGACTGCTGGTTGTCGTTGATCGTCTACAGCCAGGGACCTTTCTGGCTGCGTCGGCAGGAGCTTCGACAGGTTGCCGTGCTCCTGTCCGTGCAAGACCTGCATTCCATTGCAGTTGTGCTTGGTCCGCACGGAGAAGGTCAGCAATTCAGCCCAGGTCTGGCTTCTTACGTATCGGTCATGAGCTTCTGTACTATGTTAGCTCACGTGTGCCAGAAAATGACGAAAATTACAGGACATGAAGATTGGCTTGCTGCCGTATGGCAAGAACGACACAATTACTCGAGATTCTTGTGAGTTGACGTGTTCTGTCCGTTGCAAGGTCTGATCACTGAGGCCCAACTACGTAAATGATCATTAGGATGGGAACGAGTTCAACTATTCGACAATATCTGTGTCGCAAGGTGGAAACTCCTCATCAAATGACACTTCGCGAGGAGATCCCGTATTCAGCTAGGATGATACTGCACCGCGATCATGCTGATATCAAGCCTTGATGCTTGCAGGTCCAGTCTGCTCAACAGCATCCTTATCTGCATTTAGAGGCTAATGGTATGCAAATCGAGCAGATTTGATGGCTGGCAACGCTACGTCTTGAGAGTATGAATATGGAAGCACAATCATAACAGATACTACATGAGGTGTTTCGTGATCATCTTTGCCTTAACGACCAGTTACCACCAACGCGACCATGTCTCGTTTGATCTGGAGTCATGGACAAATAGTAAAGTGCATTTAGGAATCAGGAACACGATTATGGTAAGAAGAGATGGGTATATTGCTATTCAGGAAGATCCTACCCTGGTCCGAGAAGTTCTATACAAGAAGGTACGAGATAGATAGCTAGGAAGATAAGTACTTACCATCGGCTTCTAGAAATCGGACTATATCGGTGCTGCTGTAATATAGAGCTATCGTACAGTTTAAGTTAAGATATCGTGCTCCGGCTGAGCTGCTCGAAGCTCAGTAGCGATGTCGAACAGGCTGGCCTTATCGGCAAGAGCCTTAGTGGTATGGGCGTCGAAGAAGCATGTGGCTAGCTGTTTAGCAGCTGTTCGTGCTTCTTGTGCAGTCACCTGGTGCCGAGCTATGGTGCGTAATGCTGCAAAAAGATCATCGGTCAATCGATCGACTTGTTCGACAGGTAAGACAGGCACACCTATCTTTTCGGCTACCACATCGTCAGCAAAGACTTCGCGAAGACGCTGTCGAGTCAGCGCAGGATAGACTGTATCAAACAACTTGGGCTCAAGGATGGGACGACTTAGGCCGTTGGTAAGGGTCATCAACAGAGCTTCGCGTGGTTCAAGAAGAATGATATTGATTGCATCAAGTCCAAGTCTGAGTTTGAAGATCTGGTCCTCCATCAATTCGATACCACGGTCAGCTCCTCCTTCGTGATGATTGACATCTGGATCTATGACCTGTTCGCAGTACGGACAGTCGAGACGGTCAGCCAGACGTGTCAGTAGGCAATCACGATGGAATTCTCCATTGCAATTGCTAAGGTGTCTGATGACTGTATCGCCATGTTTGATACCCTGATGGCAGATTTCACATATGAGCCTGCGGGTTTGTTCGTCTGGGGCAATTGTACGAATTTTGAGCTCACCGATAAAAGTGTACCGTTCCTGGTCGGACTCGACGACCTGCACCGAGATCATGTTTGGCATTGTTGAGGTGGAATTTGATAGAGACGGTGTTTGAGATGCACAAACTGGGGATCGAGACACGAGCCGCATTTATGTCTCGTTTAACAACGGCAGCAATTTCGAAGTACGACAGAGGACTGAGCTCTTTGTAAGTGGCCCAACAGGCACTGTGCCTTGTTTGATAGCTTTATCTGCTTTTGGCTCAACCGAGCTGGTCAACAAAGACATTGCTCGACGGCAAAGTTGGCTGTTTGTCTCATGAACAGGCGACGCCTTCTTTATCGCTCGGCTGAGGGTTTCGTTCTGGTTCTAGGGCTCTTCTGGTGGATTCCTTCTGTGTCCAGCAGAGATGTAATTGTGATTCGGAGCTTCTGGGTTTCTGGTTGTAGTCTAGACAGGGCAATTAAGGAATCACAAGCATTTTCCACTATCAATAACTGTATCTGAGCTACCTGAAAAGGCATGACAGCGCGGTGCAGACGCTGTCCTGAATGTTGCGGTCTCGAGGATCAGAAAGTGGGCTTAGCTGTTCCTCTGGGTCTAGGTCTGGATGCTGGGGTTCTAGGATCTGTGTCTGCCAGTGATGTATTTTTCTGAGCGGGATCATACTGTATTCGCGGCTCAACAACATAAAGACACAAAGCTGGGTGAGCAAGAACACAAATAAATTCACCATACTTCGACTACATTGTTTCATCGCAAATCGTAAAGTGCTAAGGACGCTTTATCTAGGCCACTTTAGCGGCAGAATCGTAAAGCTTCTGGCCTTTCACCCATGTCTGCAATACCTTGGCTTGCAGTAACTTCTCCGCCGACCAGTCCATGTCCATCACGAGGAAATCAGCCCTTTTCCCAACCTCAAGGCTTCCTGTCCAGTTTTCAGCAAATCTCGAATAAGCCGCTGCCGTCGTTTGTGCTGCAATTGCTTGCGAAAGGCTCAAAGCGTAGTGCTCATGCACGATGTCAGGAAGCTCTGGTCGAACAGCAGATTTGCGGGTCGTGACATTGTAAAGGTTTGGAAGTGGTAGCTGTCGCGCTGTGGGGGTGTCAGTACCGAGCGCAACGCAAGCGCCATGATCGAGGAAGTCCTTGAAAGCAAATGCTCGTTCCCAGAGCTCAGGTTTGACAATACGTTTGTATGCTGCTGACACGACAGGATCCATGTGAACGCCTTGAATTGACGCAGTGATACCCAGCTGACCGATACGTTCGACATCTTCAGCAGAAGCAAGTTGTAGATGCTCAACTCGATGTCGTGCTTGAGGACTGTTCGCTGCAGCGATTGCGTCAACTGTTTGTGTAATTGCAACGTCGCCTATGGCATGTATTGCGCACTGAAGACCAGCATCTACTGCTTTCTTGACTGTTCGCTTCAGTACATCAGCTGGCCAGATTGGATCGACAAGATTCGTGCTGTCAGCGTATGGATGACTTATGGCAGCTGTGCAACCTCCAATTGCGCCGTCATTGAAGATTTTGATGCCGATGATGCAGAGCTCAGGCGACTTCTCAGGACTGAACTGGCGATGCTTTTCAATTGCTTCGTTCAAGCTTGCTTCGATTTGTGACTCGTCGTCGGAGTAGTGGACTGCCCAATGTGCTGCGATGTGGATTGGTATTTCTTGTTGTGATTTGAGGAGCTGTAGAGCATCCCATGCGTTGTTGTCCATTGCCATTTCGACCAGTCCAGCATATCCCGACTGGAGATAGACATCAACTGCTGATTTGATTGCATCAATTCGTTCTTGCATGGAAGTGTCGCCCGTCAGGAATGGCCATACCAGGCCGAGGTGCGCTCCTTCTTTGATGTGACCGGAAGGTTTGCCATTGTCGTCGCGCCGAATGTTGTCGCCGTATTTGTCAGCTGTCGCTTCGAGGCGATCGTGAAGCTCATGAAGTGCAGCAGTGTTGCACCAGGTTGAGTGGCAATCTCGTGCTTCAATGTAGATTGGTCGTGGGTCAATGTCATCGAGCGTGGTGGCTAAGAGCTTGCCTGGTGTTGCTGATTGGTGCCATTGTCGGCAAAGAATGCGTGAGTGGTCTGGATGGGATTTCGCATACTCAGAGACTGCCGCTTTGATCTCGTCGAGCGATTTGGCATTACTCAAGTCCAGCTTTGCAAGGCCAGTGCCAAATTGGAGGAGGTGCATGTGGCTGTCGATGAAGGCGGGTACGACATGTCTGCCCTGGAAATTGATCTGTTCGGCGCCATCCTTTTCAGCCTGAGTGACTTTCGGATCCGACTTTGGGCCAACGAAGCTGATCTTGCCGTTCTCGACGATGAGACATTCTTGGAAGGTGTTGTCTTTGGCGGTAGCAGATTCGGTGCTGAAGATGTGGGCGTTGTGGAAGATTGTGGTCGTTGACATGGTGAGTACTGCTGTAGGCTATTGGTAAAGTTTGATATCGTTGATCGTGTGCT
>JAKLMI010000348.1:0-12016 GCA_022813495.1 Pasadenomyces melaninifex | reverse complement strand
GACGTCACCTGCGACATGTGCCGCCACCCCATAATCACACCAACCCCATACTACCACTGTCCCTTCCACGAAACCGACTTCGACATCTGCACCCCCTGCTATCAAACCTACCTCTCCCGCCCCCGCATGCGGCGAGACACAAACACCAGCGCCGAAGTTAGCACAGGCTGGCGGAAATGCCCCTCCGGCCACCGCATGATCATCCTCGCTTTCGAAGCAGACGTCTCAGACGACGGCGACGGCGGCATGAGACGCGTCCTAAAACAGGATCTCGTCGGAGGCTGGAAGATGAGTGAATCCGATATCCGAGCTTGGAACGCTCAGCACGCACTTAATCTCCACAATACGCCACCGACTAGTCCGCCACTCAGTAACAGGGGGACATGGAGTTGGAAGGAGGATGTTTCTGGGACGCGGAGGACGAGATCTAGGTCTTCCACATTAAACAACAACAACATGCAGAATGAAGCCACTGCGACTACTAGCACCATGCGCTTCCCACCTGATGGAGGATTCGGAACTCAGGGTGTAGCTTATTATGCTTATTGGCCGGAAGAAGGGGAAGAGGGAGCTGGGGAGCTGGCGATTCCGAGGGCGGCGGAGGTCAATGAGATTGAGGATATTAACGGGGATTGGTGGAGTGGTGTTTATGCTGGGGATATTGGTGTGTTTCCGTATGGGTTTGTCAGGGAATATAAATAGTCAATGAACATCCTTACCTATGGTATATACTTTGAGTCTCGAAGTAAAGATCTAATTTCGCTGGCTGTATAGTGGCCGCTTCATGATCTTCCACATTCGGGAGTTGAGTGCCGGCGAGATGCACGTTGTAAGCGCAACTTAGCGACCTGGGAAGCTCGAGTCCTACAATACACGCCCTTGAGTTCACCTGAAGCCGACCCAGGTAACAGCATAAAGATAGATATTAAACGGCCAAAATTCACGAGAATCAAGGCACTAATATTTACTGATCAAGCAAATCTCTATTCACCCCACGATCCTCTCTACCTGTGCTCTACACACACGCACAAGCATCAAAACAACAAAACTCCTCATCACCGTGCGTCATATCCAGTAAATACCCATGCACCATCCCAAATCACAAACATCACGACAAGCCTCCAGCTCCGTTCTAGTTCCAGCCATTTGCACACCCGTACAAATATGCTCTGCACTTCGGAATATGCACGCTTTGTTACTGTGCCCGAGACTTGCGTCGTGAAGTATGACTGTTCCTAAGGCGGAACACACAGAGGTCGAGGATGTGCTCGTTGTTGTTGTTGTTTTTGGAATGGTGGAACGAGTAAGTTAGCTGTAGTCAGGAATGTGATAGAGTTGAGATGTGTGAGATTAATCAGGTCTTGGCCAGTACTTGAAGCTTGCGATGCTGAGGAGTGTCTGTGAGGATGATGTTAGCTTGTACATTCGACGTGGGATGGATTTTGAGAGTATTGTGCGTTCTGTCGTGTACATGACCGGAAACGGTGGTGGGACGATGGTGGTGCTGTATATCGTCACAATACCTAGGTAGGGGTCTTGGTGGTGGTTTCTGGTGGTGGCGTCGTGATGATTGTTGATGTCGGGATCTTTGGAATGACGGTGCTTGTACGAGTGATCGTGATCGTGCTTGTGTTGTTTGTTGATAGCATATGATTAGCTACGGAATGACCTGACTGGAGCCAACAGTATTAAGGTGGTGCTGTTATCGTTGCTTCCACATTGGTTATAGTCGTATGTGTAGAGGTCTGCTGGGCTTCCGAAGTCCTTGATACCGATGAGGTTGGCGTGATACAGCCGCATCTTACACATGCCATGTGCTCAGCTGGAGACAGATTTGGGTTCTTGCAATAGTTCGGATGCCCAATGCAGACTCGTGTCTGTGGTGTAGTCGGCGTTGGCTGGCAGAGGTCCCTTAAGTAGCAGGATTGGCTAGCTGCCCAGTCTGTCGCTATGGCTGATCCTGATGTGCAAGTTGACTTTGTAGGAGAGGATGATGAGGTAGAGGAGTCTGGTAGGTTGTTAGTTGAAGAAAATGACTTACTTGACGATCGCTACACAATTGCATTTGCAGTAGGCTGGACTGAAACACTGAGTCAGAAAGAAAGCTGCGTAACGATGGTTGAAGGACCCAAATGACTTGACTCGGACGCGTTCATGTACATGGCCTCGTGTGATAGCAAATTCCCATAAGCCCACATCCTGGTCGGGTACCAGTTTTTGGTCTCTGGATGCTTGTATCACGATGCGGAACTTGGTGCGTCCAGGCCGATACCGCCTGCACCCATAGGCAAGCTGGTTGGTGCAGAGCTTTTCGTTGCTAGACAGTTTTAGTAGCACGAACAAGAGGCACGCAAGAGCTGTAATGGGGTGGCAATGGCTATGATGGATTTGCATGGGTAATTGTACTTCTTTTGCTGTGACAAGGACGATGACGATAGGGGAAATTGTGACTGGGCTTGTGCGATGATGCAGGCTAAGGCGAGGAGGATGGGCCGCAAGGAACGCCTGGGTGGCAAACAATAGTGCTTGATACCGTCATGACTGTATGTGTCAGAAGGGTTGCGTCTATTGGGATCGACAAGTACTTACTTGGGACATGAGCGCTGGTTGTAGATCGTGTCGTTGAGCCATGAACAGGGTTGCCGCCAAGGAAATTGGTTGAGCTTGAAGAAGTGTTTGTACGCGTACCTTTAGATGAGCTTATGCTTGAAGCCTCGCTTGTGGTCGAGTCCTGCGACTCTGCAAACTGTTAGCCTATGCCGTAAAAACCATAGTGATCGTGACCTACCTGAACTTGTGCTTGTTGATGTACTCGTTGACACACTCGTAGTTGTGGCTGTAGTGGTCTCTGACGTTGTACTCGTTGCCGTTGTGGCACTTGTTGTTGTGTGGTCTTCTGTAGTTGTTTCGGTATGGTCTATCGTCGAAATGACAGTGCTTGGATCAGGTGAGCTTGTGAAAACAGTTGTGGTTGAAGGTTGTGCAGAAGATGTAGTAAGAGTACTTGTGACCGTCGCTGTGGTTGGTGAACTCGAGGACGGGCTCGTCGATGCTGTCACGGTAATGGTCGTAGGCGACTCAGAAGTCGTGGCGGTAAGAGCTGAAGTAGGAGAAGGTGTGGTATTCACAGCATCATGTTTTGGCGTTAACGTCTTGACCATGAGTGCGGTGAAGCCACCTGTCAGTAGACAGACTGCAACAATCCAGACAACGAGGCCCCAAATTGAACCACAGCATGCGGTTGCAAATACTTTGGAGGTTTTCGACTTTGATGGGGGTCGATATGGCATATCGTTTTCGGCTCCACGCCTCCAATGGCTGTACGGGTCTTCGTGGTATACCGCTCGTGGTCGATGACCTTGCGATAGATTGTGCAGTTCATGCTCGTAAGGGGTTGGATGAACGCCAGTCGACTGAGGCACTATTCCTTCTTTCGGATAGTGATAGTTAGGAGGAGGTGTGGGGGCAGACATCTTGCTTGACAGAAACACAAAGAAGAGGGAGGCGAGATAGGACAAGTAAATAGGTTCAGTATATCTTCTGATGTGCCTGGAAGTCATATAGCTTTATTCGTTTGTAGCTTGAGTCAGAAAGGGTGAAGAAGGCGATGCACTGCGCCTGCTCGGCCAGTTTCGGCATACCAACGCAATACAACCTTGTCACTATAACGTTGGCCAATGTATGACAATTCTATAGAGACTCACCTTCGCAAAGCTGTGTTTGCGTGCTGCTTCAACAGAAGAGGATGATGTAAGACATTATTCGTACCTTGACGGCCATAAGAGATTTTCACCTCTAACTCTTGGCGAAGACAAGATTCTTCGGGAGAAGTCTATACTGTTCATAGTAGTGTCAGTGGTCGGAATATCTTGCAGTGGAAAGGGCGCATCTTCGGCAGAAGAATTGCACTGCTAGATAGCTGCCTTCCACTTCTTCACAGTAGCATCGGCACCTGTGCTGTAAACACCGGCTTCAAGCCAACAGATGCCGTTAACACCTTCCTTGTGCGCATTTGTAACTTTGACCCTCTTGCCTGGATCTTGCAGACTCCATAAATGGATATTGGTGTCCAAACTGCCGCTGACGGCATGTGTCGCTGCTGGGTTGAATGCGATGGCGGTGACCTTACCAGTATGTCCGGTCCATCGATCAGTTGCAAGCTCAAGGGTCATCGAGCCCGTTACCAAACCGGTCAGACCAGAAGAGACTTTGTAGACATAGATCTTGCCAACTGCGGTACCAGCAGCTAGAAGTGAGCCATTGGCGCTGAACGTTAAAGCTGTGATAGCAGATGCAGAGACTTTATCAATGGAAGCAGCTTGACGCGGAGCTGAGCCAGGCTTGACAGTGTACAATCGCAAGCTCGAGTCTGAACCACCTATAGCGACTGTTGTGCCATGAGCGGCGAGAGAGGTCGGAGAAGCTTTCAGAGGTAATTCGCCGTCTTCCTCACCGTCGCGATACACAATGACACTCTCGAGTTGAGCAACTACTGTCAGCGAGTCGCTTGTGCAAGTAACAGCTTTCGGCTGAGAGGCCAAGGATGTAGGCTTGCCATGGAAAGTATGCGCTCCTGCATCGACTGTTCTGATCTTGTCGTCCCAGCCGACTGAGAAGACCTGTGCATTTGCGGCCTTGCTCGTTGCAGCTAAGCCTGAGATGATGTTGGTATGACCATCACCCTCCACTCTTTCCGCAGTTCCTTTTGCAATATCCCACGAGCAGAGTCGACCTTCATAATCACCTGTCCACAACGTAGGCTGAGAATCGGCAGAGGAGACTGCTAGAGCGGTGATATTCTTCGAATGTCCAGAGATGACCTTCGTTGGCTTGGCGGAGTTTTCGTTGAGGTAGTTTAGATCTCCACTTAGTGAAAGCGAGATGATTGTGCCATCAGCACGATTTGGCCAAACGACACCAACTTGTTGATCAGATATGTTGATGGAGTCACCAAAAGTCCAAGTGTGCGTGACTTTGCCAGCTTCTACGTCCCATGTCTTGACTGTACGATCCCCAGAACAGGTCACAATGGAGCGAGAATCTTTGGCCCACGAAACACCAAAGATGCTGCCTGTGTGGCCATCTGAGGAGTCAGTGAGCTCGCCTGTGACCTCTCCAGTCTTGCCATCATATAGGTAGATCTTTTTGTCGCCACCAACACTGACAAGTTGAGCTCCGTCCGGCGAGAACGATACGCCATAAATGAAGTTGGAGTGATTTCCACGACCAGGTATACTGTTGAACTTGAAGGGAGCTCCATGATAGAACACCACGTTCTTGTCGTCACCTGCTGTGGCGGCTCTCAACGGTCGTTGTTGGCGTATGCTGACTGCCTGCACCTGGGCGGAATGACCACTAATCTCGCCGACCGTATTTCCAGAATCAGCCGTCAC
The DNA here is from genome assembly GCA_022813495.1 of Pasadenomyces melaninifex. Taxonomy (NCBI): domain Eukaryota; kingdom Fungi; phylum Ascomycota; class Dothideomycetes; genus Pasadenomyces; species Pasadenomyces melaninifex. Next base: position 6,623 of record JAKLMI010000348.1, on the reverse strand, counting down.
ACAATGTCCATATCTCTGCTTGCCGTCTCCTACAGCTATTATGCGCTGACTATCGCCATCCCAGGCAATGTCGTTGATTCTGCCATTGATGATTGGGTACTCTCCTTTCGTAGTACCTGAACCGTTTGGTGAACAGTCCCAGACGCGTACTACACCTGATGCATCACCCGAGGCACAGTAGAAGCCTGATGGTGCGAATCGAGCTACGGTGGTTGGCGCTGTGTGCTGTGTATATTGCGTAGAAATAGCAGGATTGTCAATAGACCCCAAGAAAATGGACTTGTTCGAGGCATAGGCTATCCTCTCACCCTTCGCATCTGCGGCAAGTGGGGTGGGCTGGCCTCGAGTTGTGGTAGGAAGCGCCGCGAAGATGTTCTCTAGGCAGAGTCAGTATTCTGTGCTACGAGCAAATACGCATAGAACATTACCCGTGGTTATGGACATACTTCGTGGTTGTACAACAGACTGATATAAATCACGGAAGCTCTCCTCTTGATGGGGTGAGGGGTGCCTAAAACCTCTGGTATGTGCTTAAGGTGCAATGGCAGTGAAATTCCAACATTATTTCAAGTTTATACGCTGTCGACCTAAGCCCTAGTTGATATTGTGTTTGTACATGAATTTGCTAGTGACATCGTCCTTTGCGACTGCCTGTTCTTTTGCCTCGTGCTTCCGGAGCACCTTCCTTCTGAGCATACCACTTCGTTCGCACCTGCCGTTCCATATATGCAACTGCCTTGTGGGGGTTTCCAGCGTCAGCTGTGATGGCGAAGAAACCGGGATCCTACATCTTGATATTCGCCAGGCCAAGTTGTTTCCTTTATGGCCAGGAAATTCTGGAAGTGCTTGATCAAATTTTCCTCAGAATCGGCTACGTCGAGCGTTCTGCTTGCCGTTCATATGCCTTCACACCTAGTCACTCCGTTGCTCATGCCGTAGCGGCTCATTTCGAGTAATCTGCTACCGCAGGACTTCAATCTTGTAATGCTATTGTCATAACTGGTGATTGATCAATACATAATATCCCGTAGCTCGGCGTCAGCCTCCATCTTGTTCCTCAGAATTTCTGGATGTCGATAGACACTTGGCATCAGTCCCATAGCTACAGCTCTCTTGATGGCTTTTGCGACTCTGCGCTGGTTGACTCGTCGTAAGCCAGTCATCGATCTTGGCTTTATTCGACCAGTGTTTGTGATGAACTCGGACATGACTGAAAAGTTCTGAAAAGAGTCAGCATCGTGGCTTCGTATTAAGCATGCTACTTACCTTGTACATGTCCAGAGGATTTACGTTCAGAACATCGAACACATCCCGGTTGGGTGCTTTGACACGTCTGAACTTTCGCGCTTCGGCTGCACTCAAATCGTGAGGCGCATACACGTCGCCAACCTGCCAGTTCCTGGTGAACATCTTTTCCAGACTCCTTGCTTCTTCTGATCTTTCGAGCTGCTCTTGTCTGCGTAATTTGGCTACATGTCGTACACCCATTGCTGCCACTCTGAAGTTCGTCTGGACTTGTGGAACGATTGCCGGGGAGCTGAGCGTAAGCGCATTGAGCCTCCCAGTAAGGCCCAACGCTCTCTTGATGGCCATGGTGTCGATATGGGCCTCGGCGACACGCAAAAGAGAACGTGATGGATAATCGATTCGCAGCGACGGCATGGTCTTCACTAGCACCAATAGTGGAGCTCTGCACGACGATTTGCTCCGCAATGTTGTTCCGCGTCTACACTTGCCCCAATCTATGGCATCACTGGACAGGATATCAGATGTCGCAGGTGTGATCAAAGATTGCATGTCACTATCAGATTGAGGGCAAGAGTGATGGCAGAAGTTGTTCTACCAAGATGAGATCCTCACACCTTACACGAGCTGTTTTTCGAGCTTTCATTGCCAATCAACCATATGTCTCACGAGAATGTCTACGGCGTTCGGTGACCCTACCTGGCAAGCATGTTCTTAACTCGTTAGCTATCAATCGACATCAGCAAAGGACATTTATCGATGCGTTACTAGGCGGCGAAAGGTCTTCACGTAGTTTGGCTTCACCGAAAACGCGAACTTCGAAAGAGTTCGAAAATGCTATTAGCACATTGGCCGATGTGTTGCAAGCTCGACGAGACCGTGCAAGAGCTCCGCCTCACGACAAGGTCTTGGAGTCTATAAGGTCGTTCCTGAGAACTAGGTACCAGAAACAACAGCCGTTGACGCGGAATGAGGTCTATCTGGTTACGGAGAACTACCTGCACCTGCAAGAGCGAGAACTGGTCTTGTCTACAGAGGTCGATGGCTTGAACGAACAAGATTTGCTGATGCTGCTTGAGACACTCGCGATAGCCACACCAAAAGAGCGACACAGGAATGACATTCGCATACTTTGCGAGCTAGTTGTTTCCGACCTCAAGAGGCTCGATGTTTTGGGGTCCGAGTTTGAGAACGCTCATTTGACTATCCTTGCTCGAACTGGCTCTGCAATAGAAGCCAGGAATCAAGCGTTGGCCCGAGATGAGGAACCAGAACGAGATCTGATTCTGGACATCCTCAAAGGCCTGATCCTCGAAGCAAGAGATTCTGACTTCTGGAAACTGCTAGATAGATGGACAAGCACTCATGACGGCCTTGACAGGGCTATGCATCAAGATCTCGTCGTAGCCTTTGTACGAGCTGAGCGTATTTTCGATGCACAGAGAATGTTCGAGCAACCAATCATTGCTGACGAAGAGCCTACCACAGAATGCGTTCGCGCGATGTTGGAGCTTTCGATCAGGGTTGGCGGCTGGAATGTTGCCGAGGAGCTCGCAGCCATGCTTTCTGCCCGTATGAGAGATGAGAACGTGATCAGCACGCTTGTACTGTATCACGCTGCCAAAGACCAAGGGTTCGAGAACTTACAGTCAACGATTCACGGATTGGTACGCTCCAGTCAAGTCAACTTGTCTATGGACATCTTCAATGACGCCATTGAATACGCTCTCAACCACAACCAGCCTGCTCTCGCTCATGCCATTGAACAGCTCGCCACAGCAGAAGGCTTAACGCCTAATGGCAAGACTTATGCTTTGCAGTTGCAACATGCGATGGACCTAAATAACGCCACTGAGGCTCAAGCCATGTTTGAGAACCTAGTCGTGGCCGATGTACCGAAAGACGATTATGATCTCAAAGTCTTGAACAGATATCTAGCATTCTTGTGCTTCGCACCTTCATCGTCGTTCGAGGTTACGATGCGAGTTGTGGATAACATTCTCGATCGCCGAGCAGAACTCGACATCGAAGCTATTTCCGGGCTTTGCAGTATGTTCTTGCGTAGAGGCGATGTAGACGATCTAGTGGGCTTGCTGCGACACCGAATCGATTACCTACCTCTAACTGACAGGACACGGATCGCCAAAGTTTTCCAAAGTTTCATCGTCGATCCTGCTAACAGTGCACAAAAAGCCTTCAATGCCTACGAGCTCTTTCGCATAGCTTTCGCAGAGACATCTTGCCAGGATCGTTTGCCGTTGATGCAATCATTTTTCGACCGCAACCGTCCAGATCTAGCATGTCAGGTCTTCGGCCATATGCGTGAGGCTGATCCACAAGATCCGCCGAGACCAGACGAAAACGCTTACACTAGGTGTTTTGAAGGTATTGCGAAGACCCGTGATGTGGACGGCTTAGGGAGCGTGTACAATATGCTCAAGCTCGATCTTCAACTAGAAATCAACACTAAAATCCGCAATGCGCTCATGCTGGCACATGTTGCTTGCCAAACGCCATGGGTGGCTATCATCGACCACTTTTACAAGATCATGGATTCACGCGAAGGACCCAGCTATAGTAGCTTCGAGGTTGCGCTCAGAGCTTGTGAGACATGGCCACCATACGGCTCATATGAAGCGCGTAAGATCATGGCACTCGTGCAAAGCTGGAACCTCGAGATCACGAAAGGGCTCTATGACAACTATGTTGGTGTCATGGCGGGACAATGCGAGTTCGAAAATGCAGTTCAGCTGATTGAGAACATGGTGAACGATATCGGTGAAGCGCCCGATGCATACACTATTGGAACGTTCTACAATGCTATACCGTGGCAGTACAGGAAAGATGAGGTAGAGAAATGGGCGAAGCAAGCGTATCCTGAATTGTGGGAGGAGCTTGTGTCATACGGTGATGAAGTTGATGAGGTCTGGGAGATGAGATATTTCAAGATTGATCGATCCATCGATATTGACGATCCACCTCTATTTGCAGCAGGCAATTACAAGCCCGAGCTGCAGCGACAGATGCAAGCACAGATCGAGCCTTTGCCGGTTGCTACCTAAGTTTTCTAAGATAACCGATGTGTATACAAGGTGTCAATTGTTGATTTGACGTTCTGCAGTCTCATATCGGGCAGCATCTCATACCGGGCAGCATCTCAAACAGCTGTCTGAGCACCGACTTGTACACTATAGAGGCCAATGCCCTTTGGCTGAAGACTGAAGATATCTACGAGCACAAATAAAGAAGCATTCCTCGAGAATGTTCCGGTCTGCCAGTGGAAATAACTGCATTTCGCGGGCACTGCTTCGGGTGACAAGCGCCTATAAAAGGCCTAGAATTGATACCAGACAACCCCCGAACCACGGCTGATCCGCCCCTGCACCTCCTTCGAGCTTTTAGTTGACCAGCCTGTCGTCAAACCATGTCCTCCCACAACATATGCCAAGAAACTTGTGGCCACTATGGACTGTACAACGTCAGGCAGCGACGAGATTTAGGTAGTCTTCTGGGCTGGAAGACCCTGAAAGTGCTGACACAAAAGTTGCTATTGTATTCGAGGTCTCACACTTCAATTCTGATCCTTCAGCCCACTGGCAGACAATTCTGGCATCGTGTTCCTATACAGCAGTAGCGCCATCCAGGTGGTGGCGTAGGAACAGGTACTGTCGTAGGATGAAATCTGAGCGAGACACCGGGATCTTCTCCTCGTCGGGAGAGTTCGTTGTCATATGTCATTGATACGAAAGCAGGATGATCAGCATACTGTACTGGCCACGACGTGGGCAGAGCTGTGACCGTGGCAAGTATCGAAGCCAGTGTTACGAGGCTGATGAGCTTCATGGTGATGATTTCCTGAGTACTTTCGAGGATTTTGTGATGGACTGCTGACTTTCAGAGATACTTGACTACGTATCGAGATGGATAAAGAAAGGAGATGGGGTACCAGAAGAGCGTGATATACTTGAGGCTCGAGGTTCTACACTAACATCGAGGTGTGGATCCTGCTCAAACAGGTTGTACCAAGGAACAGACACGATAACATGCTCATTCGAGCATTGTTAATCATGGTGTGGTCTATGCCAGCAGAAAGATGATCTCGTCTGCAAATCGTGCTCCTTGCACGTCGCTGGAGACGTATGTATGCTTCCTCCACAAGCGATTGATGAAGCACATGGAGCTCTACTTACTGAATCATGTTCTAGATGGATAAGAGCCACTGCTTTCTGTTAGCATTATGTAAGAGGTCACGGGATAGATTCAGGCCTCAAGATATATCTCTTTATCAATCAAACAGGACAATGATAGAGATAAGCATGGTCGTGCTATGCTGTTCATGAACGATTCAACATAGCTTGTCTCGCGTTTACTTCTTTGGCGTAAGAAATGATTCTAAGTATTTGCATCCTCTAGAGACTAGACTGTCCAAGTAAGTCCAGTAATCGACAATAGTTTCAAGCTATCAAAGACGTTGGTAACGGAAGACAATAGATATGTATGGTTCGAGGCTGTCCAACTGTTCAGAGGAAAGTGAATTGCGCATTTAGGCATGCCAATCTGCTCTTTCGGGGACTCAAGTGCCCAGAGCTCACGCTTGAAGCTTGCAATCCAGGCGCGAAACCTGTCCCTGTAGATTAGTCGCAAGGCCTGACCACTAACAAGCGACTGCAAATCACTAGCGTACCACGACTTCATGTCACACTAGCGCACCTTGACGACCTCATTCGGTGCTATTCAATATCTTTGACAGTTGCAACATGACGATCGCGTTCTGTCGCCTCGCAGATAGGACCTGACCGTGCCTACAGGCGTCAGTGTCCCACTAATGCCGCAACACTTCGAGTCCAGTCTGCGCTGTAGGTAGCCGAGTCTGCCATCCACTCTGTTGCGAATGCCTTGGCCATAGCCATGGACGACACTTTCAATCCTGCCAGTCTTACCCGTCTGGACACTTCCGGCTCAGTCAATGGCACCAAGAATATATCTGCTGCTCCAAAAAGCGCAAAAGCGAGCACAAATTTCCCGCGCGTAGACCTCGAGCCAATCTATACTGAATTGAAAGATGCGATCGGCCATAGATGGGACATATACTTTGATGCCATCACAAGATTCACCAGAGGCGAGCTGCACCAGAGAGAGTTCGGCGACTTAACCGACGAGATCATCTATGCTTCGGATAACATTCTACATTCACACAACAAGTTCATATGCGCTATAGCATTCAACTCTACGCGAGATAGCCCTGAACCTGGAATTGCAGCATGGGTGACAGCGGCTGCGGACAAGTCTGCTGCGACAGGCTCGGGAAAAGCGACTGTGACCAGCGATGCAGGAGAGCAAAGGCTCAAGAAGGAGGTCATGGCCATCCATGCAAGAGA
>JAKLMI010000347.1:0-12064 GCA_022813495.1 Pasadenomyces melaninifex | reverse complement strand
ACCTTGCTCAGGTTGGTTAGGACGTTTACTGAAGACTTGCGAAGGTCGGACTGGATAGAGAGCTGTTCTGCTGACAAAGGTGCATGTGCGGTGTCTTCAGGTTGCTTCTTTGCGGAAGTTGAACGGCGCAAGGAGATGATGCGGCTGCGTAGATCAGCAACCTCTTTCGTCAATAAGCTGTGGCAATCTTCAAGCTTCTGCATCACGTCTTTGACCTCTAATCCTTGTGAGAGCTCGTCAAGTTTTTGACTGCCTGCAGGCAAGGTCGGTATATCGCCTAGATACCATTCGTCAGTGAGCGCATCCATAGGTGTGTCGCTCTCAAGTACTCCTGGCCACTGCTCATTAGGCTGTTGACTGGATTGATACAACATGTATGAGCTTAGCGATCGAGCATTGATGCCAAGATTAATGATCATCGAGTTAATGTCCTGGTATAGCTTTTCGATTTGTGCTGGAATATCTGTCCTCGATGCATTTGCTGGGTCCTGGATGTTTTTACCGATTTGATGTGTCATAAAGGGATCTAGATGTTCAACCGGCTGTATCGGCTTTGCGAGTTCTTCTTGTAAGATTGCATCCTCGTCATCCTCCAGTGTCTGTTGCTGCGCAGCTGCAGCCGCTTCTTGCTCCTTGCGTAAAGCCTCGGATCTAGCACGATCGTTCTCAGCACTTTCTTTGCGAGCTTTCTCAGCTTGTAAGCCGAATGGCGAGTTCGCAAATTCCTGTTTCCTCTGTTCTATCATGGACTGTCGTGGTTGCGCGGGTGCACTAAACGAGCGCTCCGGCGACAGCAAAGTCTGCCGCGCAGGCTTGCGCATTGGACTAGGTGACCGAGGACTCTCTTGTGGCTTTGGCTTTGGTGGTGCAAAGATGGGTGCTGACGACATCTCGCCAAATAACTTACCTCCTTTAGGTTGTTCTGGAGCTTTAGAGACACTCGTGAAAGAACCCGCGGGTGAATCATGTTCTGAGACGCGGCCGAACGAACTTTCTGGCGAGCTTGTCACTTGCTCGTGTATCTCCTCATGCTCGTCACGCTCTTCGACAGGGCTTACATCACCTGTCACATCCTCTCCACTACCTTCATCAAAATCAGAGGATACGACTGACAGCGGCACATCAGACGGCTCTGTTTTCAGACTCACTGATGCTGTCTTGTTAGCGGGCATGAAGTCTGGTGGCAATGGTGCATCGTCTGGCTCTGCAGTTGCCCTTGATTCCACCGATGAGGCTGAAGTGTCTCCTGCCTGATAGTCTGGCTTACTGGAAGGATCTGGTGGTAGAGGAGCCTCAGGCACCTTTTCAGGGGTAGATTCCTCGTCCTCATCATCGCTTAACGATTTGACCCTATCAGAGTCGCTAAGCTCGGTCACACCAAAAGCTAGTGGCTTCTTTGGCTCACTCTTCTCTACTCTGGCAGGCGTGTCTGACGACGAAGTCTTTGTGCCAAACATTGGAACAGCTGGGTTGGCTGGGAAAATAGATGGCACATCCTGTGCTTTGCCGAATACTGATGGCTTGTCCTTGTTAATGGTTGCGAATGGTGAAGTGGTGTCTTTAGAAGAGAACGAAAACGGCTTAGCCGGTTCACTCTTTGCAACTACAGCAGGTGTTTCTTCTGATGTAGATTTCGTGCCAAATATGCTCTTTTGAGGAGCAGGGGCGTCTTTTGGTGTCGTGGACGGGGCGTCACCAAAACCCCAACCAGTGCTTAGATTCTTGGGCTGTGTTTGAGGTGTGGTTGATTGACCGAAAAGCGATTGTACGTGAGGTGTCGTGGTTGTTTTAGGCTGACTGATTGTCGAGGGCGGCGTCTCTTGAGATTTTTGAGCCCTCGCAACTTCTTCTGCATCGTCTTTCATTTCTTCTTCCTTGCTTTGAGTCGTCTCTGTCTTCGGCTTGCTGGCTCCAAGCGCTCCACCCAATGCTCTCCCGAAGCCGAACGAACCTCCATCGTCATCATCAGCATCATCCCTCATTGACGTCTCATCTTTCTGGAATGTTGATTCCAGCTTGAAGCCCTTACCAGCTTGGGCAAACGGACTGGAGCTTTGTTGTGCTGCTGTGTTAAAAGCGCTTGGTTTGCCAAATGACGATTGGTTAGCTGGCTGACTGAAGGGGCTTGAGGTGCTTGTACCAGCTGCCGCAAAAGGACTTGCTGGCTTAGCATCGCCAAAGCCACTGCTACCACCAAATTTGCCGAAAGGACTTTCGGTCTTATTCTCTTTGTTGGCTGCACCAAACCCACTGCCTGCGCCTGCAAAGGCTCCAAAGCCTGAGCCAGCACCAAATCCGCCAGCTGCTTGAGGTTTTGGTGCTGCTGAGAAAGGACTACTCGAATTCGCCTGACCTCCAAAGCTCGACTGACCAAAAGCTGGTTTGGCAGCCTGACCAAATCCAGTCTGCCCGAAAGCCGGAGTACTTGCTTGACCGAACGCAGGCTTGCTGCTAGAGCCCAATGCTGGAGTGTTACCAAAAGCTGGTGCATTGCCAAATGCGCTTCCTTGCTGCTGAGAGCCACCTGAAAACCCTGTGCTTGCCCAAGATGACTTCTGCTCGCCTCCAATGGGTGTCGGTTTACTAAACCCACTTCCTGTACCAAATGCAGACGGCTGGCCGAACGCTGGAGTTTGTTGGTTGGAAGAGACCGTAGCAAAAGGTGAAGCAGCCGATGGAGGATTGGTCGAGCTATTCGGTGGAGGGGCGGACTCAACCGGCGCCGAAGGTGCCTCATCCATGGCATTAGCACTGGACAATCCCTCAACTTGCGGAATTTTCGCAATATCTGCGAAGCCTGAATATGGCTTGTTTGACCGCACACCATCGTCATACACAACGGCCCAGATGCACATTACACCTTCATTGTTCAGCGTCATTAACTCAGGCAAAGGTACGACCGAATTGTCGTATTCTGGGTCAGTTGGCAACGGCCGCACAATCGGGTCTTTGTCTGAAAGATCTATAGCCATACCAATGGCAGTTGTGTCAGATGTACTATCTCCAACCGGTAAGGCTGCCATTCGACCGTCGCTTTCTGGTATAGTCAAAGTATATGCGTTCTGCTGTTTCAGCTCGCTGCTCAATGGCTCTTTTGCTTTTGTAACCATTCGTATGTCTGGACTTATGGTTGTTGTGAAGATCAGCAATTGCTCAAGATTCGGCTCATAATTCCGTAATCGCGCCGTATGGAAATGTGCTGGAGTTCTGTCCACTGATGGGAAGAAAGGATCGGCACCAAGTTTATGGAAGTTCCAGGACGATCTGTTTTTGTCTGTTTTGACGATATAGTACTCAGATACAATATCATTAACATCTTGAGGCTGCGATGGCGTGTAGACGAAAAAGAAGACATCGTTCTCGATCCAGGTGATCTGCGCCAAATGGCAATTTCCAGGGACAGAACCTGGCTTCCCAACAGTAGCGACAACGGTGCCATCTGTTTTGAGTTGAACTGCAGTGCCGTCACCTTTGCCAGCCATCAACTGCTTTCCTTTATTGCTCCAGACCATGCATGCCACGTTTTCGGCTAATGCAGGACCGAATTGACCAGAACCCAAGTCTGCCAGATGGAGCTGTCCGGTAGTGGTCAAAATGGCAAAGTATTGTGCTTGCGCTGGATCCGGATTTGGCACAATGCTCCGTATGGGTGCATTGGTTGCTAGCTTGAGTGCTACATTCGTGCTCTGTGCCACCAGATCGACAGTTTTGTACACGACGATACCAGGAGATTCCTGTTCAGCTACCACTAAACAGCTTTCGTCTGACGCAAATACAACATGTGCTAATCGCTGGTGTGGTATTCTGTGTATTGGTGCGATATTGCGAATATCGTCCTTTTCAGCTTTCCGATATATACCGTCCCGCGCATCGTCAGTCCTGCCTATTACCAGGTTGTCGGGTCCACCAGCAGCATACAGACCATTAGCAGAAGCAATGCTCAGCAACAAAGCGTATGAAGGTGGAAGCGCATGTTGTGGCCAGGGTGATGGCAATACTCTGGCTTTCTTGTCGCCATTCAATGTCATGAACCCTAGCAGCTGTGTCTGTATTTCTGGCACTTCATCCTGTTCATTTATCCCCGATCCTGATGTGCCAAAGGCTGAGGACATTCCATTCATGCTGAACGCCATCCTTAACTTCGGTATCTCAGCAGACAAAGGTCGTGTGCGCGGGAAAGTAGGCGAGCTCGGCGAAGCTGTAGAGTACTCGCGACTCGCATTTGGTGAGTGTCGTCCCCCAGGAGGAGTTGAGAACTGTAGAGGTGTAAATGAGTGTCGTGAGGTGCTTGACCTCCAGAAAAGGCCAATTCGCTTTGAGTCAGCTATATTGAATTTAAACACATAATTAGTCACCAAGCTCTTAGTAAATGTACGCTCACTGCCTGTTCCAAGATGTGATGTTTCGTGCTTGTAACTATAGTACTCCGCATGAACGTACGGCTCTAAACTTTGGGCGGCAGGCGCGACGCGCTCTTGTTCATGCCTGAATTGCGAGGCAGTAATACCGCGACTGCTAGCTGCATCATCCACGAGTGCCTTCGCAGCAGACGCATTCGAACCTGAGCAAACACAACCTGGACAACAAATTATACACTTGACTCGAGTCTAATTCGCCGACGTCTATCGTGGCTCGCTCTACAGACACTGCGGGCACAACATACACATCGTGAGGTGGAAGCCTCATCTTGTCGCAATCATGCCTGGTTTCGACTTCAGCAACTACAATCGGAATGCAGCACTTCATGCCCGAGGAGTACCATTACCGAAAGCTACGAGCACAGGTACCACCATCGTAGGCTGTATATACAACAATGGCGTCGTCATCGCAGCAGACACAAGAGCGACTTCAGGGCCAATAGTGGCTGACAAGGTAAGCTAGTAACAAACTCAATGAACATAAGCAGTCACTCACTATCATGCTCAGAATTGCGAAAAGCTACATTACATCTCGCCAAACATATGGTGTGCCGGAGCCGGTACAGCAGCAGATACAGAATTCACCACAGCCCTGATCTCAAGTAACCTCGAACTCCACGCTCTTTCTACAGGTCGCAGACCACGAGTCGTAACAGTAATGACTATGCTGAAGCAGCATCTCTTCAGATATCAAGGACACATCGGTGCATATCTAGTGGTTGCAGGTGTAGATCCTACGGGCGTTGGTCTCTTCACAGTACACGCACACGGAAGCACAGACAAACTTCCATATGTGACTATGGGCTCAGGTAGTTTGGCAGCTATGGCTGTGTTCGAGTCAACGTGGAAGGCAAACTGCACGAAAGAGGAGGCTATTAAAGTCTGTTCTGAAGCTATTCAGGCTGGTATCTTCAATGATCTTGGTTCAGGATCGAACGTGGATGTTTGCGTAATTGACAAGGATAAGCCAACGGTGTTGATGAGGAATTACATCAAGCCAAATGAGAGGGTGAAGAAGGAGAGAAATTATAGGTTCCAAAAGGGTACAACTGCCATACTGGACCAGAAGATTATCACGAGGGAAGAAATTGGTCGGTATGTCACTGTGCAAGAGATTGGCAGTGACAGTGACAGTGGAAGTTTGGTGGTGGTAGAAAAGATGGACGTAGATGATCAGCCGTGAGAACAATCATTTGTAAGATCAGTACGAGCAGGCGAGCAGAAGAAAGTCTTATAAGAAGAACACAATCAACATTTTATATTGCTATTCTGTCTCGTTAGAACTATGGTTCAGGGTGCTGATCGCGCACGTGATCAACACCGAACGGCCTGTACATCGAGCATGCAACGTCGATATATCGGTCAATTTCAGATTGAGCTGTGACACAATTGTTGCAACCCTTTGTTTCAAGCACGTCGTCAGGCTCAAAGGTACTGCTCTCGTGCGTACCCAAACCGAACGGCCTGTATCCTTGGGGATATATATCTAATGGATGATCATCTCCAGATGAACTCGTGACACAGTTGTCGTTACTCTTTGCTTGAAGCACGTCGTCTGCGAAAGGCCTGTATTCCGAAGATGTAGTTTCGATTTGTTGATCATCTTCAGATGACATTGCAACACGTTTGTCGCGAGCCTTTGCTTGGAGCACGTCGACGCACTCAGAGGTATGCCAAGCTGAAGGATCGCTTCTTGAAGACTCTTCCACCAACTGATTCGCCAGATCGAGCCCGCCATGGCGACGCACAACACCATGCACTAGTGCCACAGTACCATAACTATGATACTTGTTCCTCGTCACACCAGCATGCCACAAAGCTTTTAACATTTTCCTTGTGATCGGCACATCTTGTTCAACTAAGAACTGTACGAACCAATGTGTATGTCTATAAGCGTTGCGATCCGACATTTGCTGAGTATTAGCACACGCCCACGCGAAATTCTCGCACAAGCCCATCAGCTGTGAATAAGTGTAGCCACCTAGGACTTTTTCATTTCCAAACTTCTTCTGCTGTTTGCTAGCTGATCTAGGCAAATTGTGGTCCCCACGAAGAGCAGCAAGTAAAGCTTTATTATGTGGAATGAGGCGTTTGAGAATGAAGCTTGCTCGCCCCTTATAATCTTTCATGAGTGTCAAAGCGTGCTTCTCAAAGATGGCCAGATCGTCGTTCATCGATTCCGCGATGCGTTGAAGACCGAGAGGGAAGTGGTGGGTGACTGTGAAGTAAGAATCATCGTCGATCAATAGGTCTAGATCCATCTTTTCGACTCTATCAAGCTTCTCAATAAGGTAGTGGTAACCACGTCTTGGTTCAATTGCCTTGGAGGTGAAAGCGTGAATACGCCTCCAGAGCTTGTTTTTGGCCGGCAGCGGCATTCTCTCGAGAGTGTGCAGAATGCTTGCTGTAAGATCTTGTTCCCGTTCCGGATTGTCGTTAATGAAGGTCTTGATCAGCAACTCGTGCATCCTCTGGTAAAGCTCTTCGAGGGGGCTCTCGTTCGGGGCCGATGTAGATGGTGCTGGGGCGTGCACAGTGAGACTCATGACCACCCACAAGCATACAAGCAGGTGTTCACGTACGTCAAAATGTTCAAATTTATGCTCATGGACCAGCACTGACTCTTTGATGAAGCCAAGCAGAACCTGTTCTACGAGCCCACGCTGTTGACCGAACAGAGCTAGGAAGGCATGCATGACTTCGACCTTGTTGGGTTCCCGGTTCAGTTCGATGTCCAGGTCATCCGAACGCGGCAACCGTTCGAGATACTCCTTCTCACCGAGAGCTCTTTTGTGATCATTCAAGCCGGTACGCATAATGATTTCAGGCACAGTGCCTTGTGTAGATCTGCCGACAAGACCTCGACGAAATCGGTGTTCTGCTCTCTGAGCTTCTCCACGATGACCAACAATATCCAAGTCTGTTTCAGCACGATTAACATCATTCTCCTCATCGCAAAATCTTCGTGTGATACCTATTGCTAGCCTGTACATAATCTTTGCGTTCGCTCTTCCCTTCCAGAAATCGATTAGACTGTGCATGAGGTGTAGTGTGTCTTTGGTAACCATGCGCAGACATATTTCAACTATAGCATGGGCGCGAGTACCCAAGTTGTATAGAAGGCGTGGCGTGGAATGGTGGAAAGGCTGTCGTGCAATGTATGTAGATATCGCATCACGAGCAGTTGTGTCTAGGTTGTTCTCTTTTAATACATCTGACGTCTTTATTGCCGTCAGTAATTCGTTGCAGAAGAAGGCAGGATCATGATCTTTCGGTAGACAGGCTGGGTCGAGGCTACAGGCATTGATCAAAACTTCTTTGAGTTCTGCGGCCTGTATCAAACCCAATCTGAGTGCTCGGGAAAAGACTTTGTCCTCGACCAGGACACGAAGTATCCATGGTCGCGCCATTCTCGGCTGAAGGATGCGCAAGTGGTTGCACGCTCCTGGAGGATTTGTTCGTGGATCGAGGAGAAAGTTTTCTAATTCCCCAGTCCCCCACCCATTCTTTAATATGATCTTCAGTGGAATCTGCGAAGCGTCGTGGTTGTGTATAAAATCGATTTTCAACTCATCGAGCAGTTTTATGAGCTCACTGTGTGAATTTACTTTTTCAAGCTGGCTCTCAAACAGCAGTTGTTGGCCAGGCGAGAGCTTGTCCTGGAAATCGTAGAGATCTTTCTCATGGCTGTTTGTGCTATTGGGTAGCTCCTCTGGCTGGTGAGGGACTCGTGAATTCAACAACCCTAGACTCCAGTTCAAGAGACCCGTCGATCGTTCTGAATCACCGGTAGCCTTCCACCATCCACGTTGAGGCTTGACAGTATTGAGCGCAGCTATATTTGCCGCATGCTTAGCTGGCGCATGGGTCGCAGTTGTTGCCCGTCGTCCTTTTGCGCGCCGTTGCGCCTCGAGTGGGCCAGGGACATTGCTGCCATGTCGGCGATGAGCTTTTGTGAAGCTAGCGAAGGTATCTGAGAGCAATTCGTCAGAAATCCAGACGTGCGGACTGCTCTGTTTCTTTGCTATGTGTGCTCTTGAGGCATTGCAAAGATGTGATAAGTTTTTGGGCATAACATTGAGATCAGATTAGGATGGTTGTTTCTGCAAGCGTGCGAGCATTGCGTCGAGATTACTTGACACAACGAAGCAGCGTATATGCTCGCAATGTGCTTTTCCTACAACAAGGACATATTGTATCGAGTCGGGCTTACGCTAAGTCTGCTATATTCGGCTAAGTTGCCACTATCAGTTGACTTTACACGATGTTCTTTCCCAGTTGTATTCGTTTCACTCTTCCTCCACGCACTTCACCATAATAATATATTGCGTCAAAAATCCAAAAAGTTTGGTAGACTTGCCCGGGATCGAACCGGGGACCTTGTCGGAGACGACGTTCAACTGGTTGTGAACGACACGTGATAACCACTACACCACAAGTCTAGATTTGATTAATGCGTCTGTGCACAATCGAAGCACAAAGTTTTGATGCTTCCATTATGTGCCATTGCAAAGCAGAAAGCCAGCTCATACAACTTATGTCAAGTAGCGCTGATCCATGCGCTGGTTCATAGTGGTGGCAGTGAAGACAGAGACTGCACCTACCCGTATGTTGTCAAGGCAGTCGCGCCGTCGAACTCCCAGACGCGATGTCAAGTCTTCTCTGTATGAGTACGAGCAGAAGCGGCTTGTTCTTGCTAATCAATGTCCTCTTACGTCTCCACCAAGCACCTTACCTATAAGTCTTGAGCTCGGAAGGCGCAAATAAGCATGCTCTGGCCCCTGTGAATCCGAAGCTTGCGGGGAAAGAAGTCGTCAGCGGCAGATAGGACTTTGACTACATATTGTTGGCTAAGACGATAGTTCAATTATTTGACCAGAAGACATCCAGGTTTCTCTCCATAGCCGCCGAACGCAATTCTAGAATACCCAGCAGTATCGTCGTGCAGCTTTAGGCAAGTGACATCAACGATGCTGTATTAGAATGATGAAACACACTTATTGAGCTGCTCGTGTTTTCCATTGGTGCATGCAGTGGGAATCTAGCCAGAGCTTGAAGCTGCGTTTCAGGGGCGGTTAGGGCTCTTGCGCTAATGCAGGTACGCCAGACCCCAAGTCGTTAGATGGAAACGACGCAAATCGCAAGTGCCCTGACTCGATCCAAGTCGTTACTTCAACTTGAGCGACCTTCATTCTCGTGCTCTTCGTAAGCAAGGCTTCACTCTTTCTCAATAATTTGTGCGCTGCATTATCACTCTCTTGCCAAGCGCTCTTCTCTAGGACGATTCCGAAAATAGTCATTCTTTGTCCCACTTCGAAACACGCTCGGATCAGCAAACGACCCTTGCAGCTTCCTGCCTTTGAAACGTGACCGAACTGCTAACGGCGACGGATCTGCTAGCAGCAGGACAGCGTCGAGTATTGGTCCCCGAAGATTTGGCGAGAACTGCTATACTCAATATACCCTCATTATTGTGCGAGTGCGACGATGATGCAGTGAACGACAACACATTCTCTTAACCACAACGAGCTGGACTCAGACGATCGGCTGCGCCATTACCGTATCCGACCGAACAAAGACACGATCATTACGACCGAAATCAGCCATCTGCCCGGAGCAGATTGCGACTTATACAAACATTTCATATTGTGAGACATGGGCTGCTGTGGGAATAGAGACAAGGATGGCATCATCAAGAACGATGTCAAATGGGAATATGTCGTAAGTATCGCAGAACGTCAAATCCGGCTCCTTGACCTGACCTCTATCAGAACCTCAACGATTTCAAATCCTCGGGATGTCTATCACCATTCGCATATGTGTACCTGTGGATCATGCTTTTCGTCTCGATATCTGTCTATGCAGTCGACACATTTACAGCCATCAATTTGCTAGCGTTCAACAGATGGGCTGGTCAGATCGAGCCTAGCATACCACTAAAATACTCGAGATGGGTCTTCTCTGGATGCATCATTCTGTCATTTGTACTTCTAATATACCGCTGGTTAAGAGCATTAAAAGTGATGAGAGGCGGGAAAATTGCCAAATCATACCTCGATCCGTTGGCTGTGCGCGTTGAGTGTATCAGAATGGGTAAAGAAGGTCGAGGTTGGAGGCGATTCCTCGTCTTTGCCGAATTGACGAAGAGCAGGAAAGGTGCTGACTACGTTGCGCTTTTCGCCTATTTCTCTTTTGAGGCATGGTTGCGCATTGTCTTTGCTGAAGGCCCGAGACAGGTCATCAACGGCATCACTCTATACTCTTATGCTCAAGCGAATTTTATACCGAAAGGAGATCACAATACTCCAACAGGACAATCGCCGTTCGTGCAATTTTGGAAGAATTTTGGCGTGTTAGCCGAACAGGATAAATTACAAGTTGCTATCATTTGCGGCATGATCTGGACGTGTTTGATCTGGCTCATATCAGCGATCAGCCTAGCAGTGTCAGTGATTCTATATCTGATCTTTCTCTGGCATCATATACCTAGTGAGGCAGGTGGGCTTGGCGGCTATTGCAGAACGAAGATTAATCGCCGTATGGAAAGGATAGTCAAGACCAAAACAGATAAGGCTCTACAGAAGGAGAACGAGGTTCGTGCTCGCGAAGAAGCCAAAGCGTTTCGTGAAGGTACAGGTGGTTTCAAGCGACAACCCACTTTGCCTGACATCGGGAAGATGGAAACAGGATCTATGCCTCCTCTGTCACGACAGACCACTATGTCGACCTTGCCGGAATACTCTTCACGACCCGGTACAGCAGCACCTGGCGAAGATAGTCTGCCACCAATGCCGACTTTGCCGCAAATAGACACCAATCCAAGGCCAGGCCCACCACGAAGACATATGACAGCCGCGTCAGATGCTTCATGGGCAAGCTACAAGTCAGATGCACCATTAATGAATTCGGCAAGTGATATGGGCTACTCACCGGCTGATCGAAGTGCACAAACACCTGGCTCGAATGTGTCTACGCCGTGGTCAACAAGACCTGGCAGAAATTTCACAGACATGCCAAGCTATTCAGATAGAGCTTATACACCTGGACCACCCCGACCTGGCACTTCACAAAGCCATAGAGGACCACCAGCTAGCTATCAGATGGATACAATACAACGACCAGGTACCACTATGAGTCAGCGACCTCGACCGACGAGGATGTCGAGCGATTCAGACACCTTACCACCACCTGTTACCCGAGGCATGACACCTGTCTCAGCACCACAGTATCCTCCAGGCCTGCCTGACATGCAGCGGATGAGGACGCCCGCAAATTACAATCCTTACTTCCCTCCTGTCTCACCAATACCGGAGATGGGAGGCAGAGGGTCGCCGGCTTTCACGCCTGGAGCACCGTCACGCTCTCACACCCCAACAGGGCCGCCCCCGCGAACAATGACACCGGGCCATGCCCCGCCTCTACCGCGAACGCAGACATCGACGTCCGCATCTAGTGGTGGCTATGTGGCATTCAATCCTGGTATGGCCAGAACGCAATCTCCTGCCCCTGCCGGTCCCTATAGAAGTTTCACTCAACCTGAGATAGGCAGAACTGACTCACCAATGTCTGCATATTCCAATAGGACCTCCGATGAGCAGTATAGAAGTTTCAGTCAACCATATTCGGGACGATCCAGAGAGGAAGGA
>JAKLMI010000346.1:0-12102 GCA_022813495.1 Pasadenomyces melaninifex | reverse complement strand
ATATAGATATGGAAGAGGGCGACTTTGAGGACGTGTAAGAAGGCTTCCGAGGTGAGTATCCGTCATATTTTGGTCGATTTAGGTCTCGTTTTCTAGCATAGCGTTGGTGTACTGGGAAGAGTGAAGGTCACGTGATGATTAAAACAGAAATTTGGTTTGCCTACCTGCATGAATAGGTAGGTAAGGACAATTACTTTATTAGTATAGCCTCAGGCAACAACGGTACAAGCAAACATTTATCACTTGAACTAATCCGCTAGTGCCTACTAGCCTCAATCGCCGGCACTTCACTTCACTTCACTTCACTTCACTTACAGCTCAACTTGAGACTACTTAGACTTGTTCGCATGTCACCGTCTTTCGTTATCTCAGAGCACGCCCCTCAAGTTTCTAGCAAATTCAAGAACGCGTCCAGATTCTCAGCAGATACAAGATGAAGGAAGCCAAAAGGCAGTTGACGAGCGTGTCGTACGAGGGTTTCCCATCCATAGTGGTTCAACCCAAAAAGACAATGAAGAGGAAAGCAGCTGTAATGGAGGAATTGGAGGAAGGTGAAATTGTAGAGGATAACATCCCGATAGCAGGATCAACCTGTTGTGGACAGCAGCTGACAGGACAGGCCCGACTCTGTCGTTCAGTACTCGACCAACGACCGTGCAAGAGTCGAAAGTGTAAGCTGAGCCATCAGTGGTCATGTAACGTCGCCCCAACCTGTATAGCTCAGCTCTTCAGCAAGTGTACTAACAACCCGTGCGCCTATGCCCATAACGATTTCGTCCACCAGTTCTCAGACCATTGCAAGCAGTTCGGTACTTTGGGGTATTGTGATAGCGGTGCTAGCTGCGACAAATTACATGTAAGCTTTCAGATGGCGGACGTCTTTGCGCAGGCAAAGATCGATCAAGCAATGGAAATGGCTCGCAAAGCGCAGATGAGTGCCAAGCTGGCCGAGGCGAAGGAGAAGGCGAAAAAAGCACTAGCGAAGAAGAGACCTGCTAAACTGCAGCTAGGGATCACGCCTATTCAGAAACCATCGATTGAGACACCGACAGGGCATAGAAGACGTACCTTCGATGAGATGCAGTGGTCGGAGGCCGTAGAGGAGGTACATGGTGGAGAGACCAAAGGCGAATTTGCAGATCAGGCTGATTTCGTGCCATTCTGCTAGATAGCTAGGTAGACCTGGAGATTTTGATTGTGATATTCCATTAAGTTTTTCATGTCATCCCCTCGGCTTTGTTCGTGGTAGCCTCCACCAGAGCACCTTTGCAGGCTCGTGCAAACGTGACTGACAGCAAGCGGTTTCTAAAGCTTCCTCCGATCTTTCACAAGATACCATATCACGATTGTCTACCTTGCGGTTACCAATACATGGAGCACATATTCGATGCGGTCCATTCACTTCTGTGCGACTGTCCTCTATCATTATTGTGCGCAACACACACATTCTCGGCCAGGACATGCGAGTAGGCCTTCTGATGTGGAACAGAGCATCCAGTTCCGGAATAGACATTCCTTCGTCTGACCGCCACTTGCGGTCTACTTTAACATCATCGTATTCCTCCTTGCGATCTCCATCCTCGGTTGTGATCACGCAGTCCAATGCTTCCCATAGCCTCAGCTGTTCTTCGAACTTCGGATTCACGATCGGTCGGACTTCAGCTAACGTATACAATGCATGATCAAAAGACCAGTGCTTCGCCCACATCAAGTAAGCAATCACAGCGGATGCTGATCTTGATATACCAGCACGGCAGTGGACCAGTATATTATTGCTGGTGCGCCTTCTGCCCCATGGCTTTCCGAGTCTCCCTGCTTCAGAATCTCTGTCGTACGTATGCAACGCTGTGTGTATGAAGGCACATATCTCAGGGAAGTATTGAATGAGATCACGGTCTTGGCTATCGACGATGTGAATCTGTTTGCTAATGATATTTGACTCGGGTGGAGGTGTATGCTCGTTTTGGTAGCGACCATCTCCATTGTGAAACGAGAGGACATGCGTGAATCTTGATAGGAGATCATCGGTACCATGGATAACTGCCATAGCTGTGCAGACGTTGCTGATGTACAGGCCTGGGAGCACTTCGCAAAGTCGCGTTATTCTTGTTCTCTTGCCGGCAGGAGGTGGTGTGACCTTGTGGTGTTGATGATAGCCATTACAGCGGACGCAGTGCACGAAGTGGTCTGCTGCGTTTGGCTTGAAGTGTGGCAATGTGCGGTCTGTTTTACTCGTGATTTCTGAACTTGGTAGATTGCCCATGTCTATTATCAAGACAAGGATCTGCTAAATGTTATGCGCTGAAACTAAAGGCAGAGATTTTCCGTGTTTGCCTATAGGTTGAAATGTTCTGCGATGATTGATTTGTGCAATCGAGAATCATCGTGAAACACCGGAGCGTTCGCTGTATTTGACCACGTCGGACCATTCAGGACCTGCAAACTTCGACTTGCATCAGGTCGTAGAGCGTGAATCTGCCTGCGTAGTGAAAACCTGAGGATCTGAGGACCTGTCACCGCATACAAATTCGACTTTCGCACGCTTTTGCAGAGCTAAGCCGCACATAATTGAATTGATCAATACCGCTGGCGAGAAGAGCAGAGATCAGGCCACGGAAGCAGCTTAGAATATATCAACGAGCTTGTGAGAAGTAGCCACATGACTAAACAGCAGCAGTCCCACTCCGTCGCAAGATGATATGGATGGCAGCTAGAGTGAGTCGTCGCCGTGCAGGACAAAGCCCGAGTGGGTGAGCTCGTCCAAGACAACAAATACTCTCAGTGGCCTCGTCGTGGAATCAAGGCGATAAATGGGTCACTAAAGGGGAATTGCGGCTTGCACTTCTGGGATCGAACAACTTTGGTAGTTTTGCCTAGGCAGCAGTACTCCACGTGTGATTTGAAGTAGGCTGCTAATAACTGATTTGGACTGCTTCTTACAAAAGCGTGGGCACATAGCTCTACGCTCGAGATAAAGTGTCGCACAGAATCATTCACAACTGGATAGTCTGGTACCGATGCATTCACCAGCAGGTATTGGTTTGACTACTGGATCCAGTCCTGTTGGTATGATACCAGCTCAAGACATCAATTTCGTGGGCGTGTGGCAGGGTCTTGTCGTATCGACACACATGTTGTTCGTGAACAAATCCAATAGCACATTGCTGGTTTCGACGAGTGTCCGTGGGAACGAGATGAGCTAAAGCATAGCAAGCCTCGGAGAGCACCACCTCACTTGTAAGCATCGGTAATGCATGATATGGCATGTACGACAATGATGTTGCATGGCAAGATTGTGGGTCAAAAGTCCATGCCGACAGAACTTTGCTTAAGCACCAGAATAGTTCTTCAACTCGCAACTCGACCTGAGCAGGAAATCGGTTCGGTGCAGCTTTTTGCCTAGCATGCGCTCACGAGTTTCACTGATTGTCCTGTTCGTTGCTGCAATGACAGTGTCATCAGTATTCAGGACCGTTCACAGCTCACCCGCCTCATCAAGCGCATGTATAGCCTGTTGTGTCCTGCTCCCAGCCATCGGATCTCGTCCCTCAAGCTCAAGTAAGTGCACGACCTCATCCTTGCCGTTCTCATCTTTCGTAGTCAAACTCCATTCCAGTGTCTCAAAATATCCATCTCGTTTTGGTCGCACGGACATAAATCTGACCAGCCCTTGCTTCTTTGTGCCTTTTACCCAAAAGCTGATATCTATACGGCCGTGTAGCTGGTTGAGCTCACCACTGATCCATGGTATTCTGCTCGCGAAGTAGATTTCGTCGCCTAGCGTTTCTCGTACCGCAGGTGATGTTCGTAGGGCATATAATATCGAGGAAACTGTGCTAGAGGAGGACTTTTGATAGTTAAAGATAGATAGAGAGCCCAATGCACATAGAGCTAGGAAGATAGGCATGGTAATAAGCCATTGTCTGGTTGCGCTGCTCATGCCAGGACTCAGGTCTGGGAGGGCACGATTGGGCATGCGCGACATCAGAGGACCTGAAGTAGGCGACGGTGGAGGTACGAGCGGCTCATGAGCCTGAGATTGTGCTTGAGGTGTGGTCGATGCATTGCGTCTTGTAAGTCGTGCTGAGCTTCGTACCGATGGTGATGTTTTGAGCTGTCGGAAAATCAGCTGGCGCAGAGCTGGTGGTAACGCATGAAACGAATTCATCGTTAACATGTTGATGAGCTCGTCGATTCGAGACTCGGAGCTTAGTGCAGGACGAGCATCTGATTGCACCGCTATGGGGTCTAATAAAACTACTGGAAATGTATATGGGTTGTGATGAGCGCATGGCAGCTACGTCTCTGGTCTTTCTGGAAAGCCACAATGTGCTGATTGACAAGATGGAAAGCTATCGCTTGCCGTAGGTTCTTTCTTTGCTCTTACAAAATGAGCAGGAGCCACTGCATAAATTAACTATCTTCAGACGGCATGCAGGCCTCGCTTCATCCTTCTTACGTCCCTGCTGTCAATGCCAAACACGCATCAACCGCAAGCCCAACCCTCCCCTGCTTCTGCCGCACAACATCATCGATAACTTCCCGATCGAGATTCGGAAACATGCCACAAAGCGTATCAACCACAGTCCGATGCTCTGCCCTTTGTATCTTCCGTGCTTCAGCAGCCTCCGCACTCGCCTGTCGTGCCGCTGCCTCCTGCGCATCATATTGCTGCACGCGACCCTGCTCAGTGCTCGACCGTGGAGGCAGAGCTGGAGCTGTATTCTTGACTGTGTCAGTCGTGTCCGTGTCACTTAGGAATCTGCCAATCGAGCTCAAGGGTTTCTGGATCGTCCTCAATAAACCGCCGACAGGATCATCGCTTGCAGCTGACTCTTCGCTTCTTGTGGAAGGACCAGAGGCAGACAGGCTTCTGCGAGGCGTGTATTCCGAGCTGTTCCTTGGCGTGAGTTCTGCTTCGGCTAGCGCAGCTTTTTCTGAATATTGTTGTGGTGGACTAGCTGGTTCTTCTCTATTTTGTGCCGCAATATTGGCCACAGCTGCCTCAACATTTCGTTCGAATTCATCGTCGCTGACCGTGAGAGTCGTGCGATCGAGTCCTTCTATGAATTGGATTGCGCCGCTTAGACTCGATAGGTAGTAGCCTGCTTCTCCCGAAAGTTTGTCACTGTTCCGAAATCTGAGGATATATTGAATGTTACTGACAAGATGCTCAGGATTCGCTTGCAAAACAACATAAATTAGTAGTGGCACAAAAGAATCTGCTGAAGTATCTGAGCTCTGTGCATTTTTGAGAAGACCGAATATGACCTTGCAGCAGTTCAAAATACATATTACTTTGTCTCTTGGAGCACGATAATTCCTAATCTTCGCAAGCTCCTGTTGCGCAAGTCTCAGAAAACGTTCTCCGTTCGGTCCGACAGCTGGTATATCGAGATGGTCCTCTTTTACCCAGCTATAGATTCGTATCTTCTGAGCCAGGATTTCGTCTCGTTCAACGTCTTCTTGGTGCTGACCTTTGCGTCCAGGACCAAGCACTTTCTCGAGGTCTTTCTTTTTGCTGCGCGAGCTGGACCTGGGTATATGCGGTGGAGGAGGAATAGCGGGTGAAAACGTCTGGCTGTATAGTCTATTCATGACAAGCTTCTCCATTCCTTCTTTAGCATTTTCAAATTCGTTATCGGAGACTTCCCGCCACACATCACATTGCGCCATTTTATTTGTAATGAATGCCAAAAAGTCGCCTATCAGCTTGACTTGTTCATGGACCATCCATTGCTTCTTACCAAATTCACCGAGGAAGGAGCGCAAAAATCGAGCTACCGGATCTGCTGATTTGTGTCTCAATTGCTCTAGAAAGCGATGGAAATCGAACGGCAATTCTGGTTCTGGCTCAGGCACAGGTAAAGATACTGAGATGTTCCGTATCGATGCCGGTGGGCTTTTCACCGAAGCGACCTCTGGCTTCGGGGGCACAGGTGGAGGAGAAGCAGGAAATGGTTCAAACTTCTCGCTTCGATCTGCGACGGGCGAGTTGGCAATAGCGTCCATATCACGAGATGTGAGTCGCTCTAGACTCGACTTCCGAGGTGTAAAAGCACCACCTGCACCTTGCATTGGATCACTTGGTTCATGCTTGGGAGACATTATCTCCTCTTTGGTAGGTGCTGCTGCCCCTTCCGCAAACTGGTCCATAATGGACTGTATCTCTGCCGTTGACTCATTATCCTCGTCTTGCGCGATTCGCGAAGCTTTTGGTGTAGTGGTGGACAGTTGCGGCAGCTTGCCTTCTTTCTCGTCGTAGTCCAGCTCCGAGTTCTGATGTGATGGCTTTCGCGAGAACGTTGGTGTCTTCGGCGTCGGATCTAGGTACGGCTTTTCACTCTCGGCTGGAGGTTCTGGAGGAGGGGGAGATGCAGGGAGTTCTTTGAGCTCTGCTGGTGGTGTCTTCCGCCCATTCCGTAGAGTCGTTTTATCTAATTCGGTGGCCAACTGTTCAGTCGAGATGGAGGGCTGCTCCTCAGCACGTATAGCTGACCTTGGGTTATCCTGCTCATCTCCCGTAGATGTTTGAGTCGTGCTCTTATCGTCTATAACAGGCTTCTGTGCCATGTCGATTTGGATACAATCATGCTGGGCTTCGGACATAGGTGTGAGCTCTGAATCGTGGAAGCTGATATATCATTCATTTGAGTTGGGACACGCTCTGTAATCTTTGAGACGGCGACTTGGTATATTTCAAGCCTCGCTGACCGTCATCAAGTTACACTAGGGTGTATATCTTGCGATGGTCGCTTGACCTTGTCCGGATCATCTGCTGATCAAGTTGACTGTCAACACTCACGGATCCACAACCTCGGGGCTGTTTGAAGCTGGTTTCAGGCTTCTTCAGGCTTCGGACACTCCCGAGACTTAGGCGCTTGTGGCTCATTTCAGCTTCAATGACGTTGTCGCGATGTTTGTAGCTAATAAGCATACGCAAATATAGAAACTTCCTTCCATTTTCTTGATTGTCAGACCACAAAAGTCATTGACAACCTGTGTGATGGCGAAGAATGGCGCAGGAAGCTCGTTTCCGACCGATCCAAATGAGTTCGGCGAGGATGACCGAATATCGTGGTCGAAGCTTGACAACAAATGGCTTCTGGAAACAGAACAAGGGACTGAGTACGAATGGGATACAGCACTGCGACGATGGGTACAAGCAGTAAGTTGACTTGCTGCAACATAAGTCGGGATCACAAGGACTTCGGCATTCTAACCACCACCGAAGCTGGACCAAGACGAGATAGAACAGCAACAGCAGATATACAAGGTCGATGGTGTTGATGAGACCGAGGACGTGAAGG
This sequence comes from Pasadenomyces melaninifex, assembly GCA_022813495.1. Classification (NCBI taxonomy): domain Eukaryota; kingdom Fungi; phylum Ascomycota; class Dothideomycetes; genus Pasadenomyces; species Pasadenomyces melaninifex. The sequence continues at coordinate 4,792 of JAKLMI010000346.1, read as the reverse complement.
ACAAGAATAAGAAGCGCAAGAAGAAGGCCGATGATGTGAGTGGAACGTCGCCATGAGGTCGAGCGATCACTGATGCTGGCAGTCTGAGCAACAACCAAAGAAGCAACGAGTTAATACAGCTGTATACGCGACATCCATTCCGTTTGACGCAGACGAGGAAGAGGTCAAGCAAATTTTCTCGCGATGTGGCATGATTGCTGAAGAGATCGACTCAGGTAAACCACGAATCAAGATGTACGAGGACAGCCAAGGAAACTTCAAAGGTGAAGTGCTAGTCGTGTATTTCCGACCGGAGTCAGTAGATCTGGCAGTACAAATGCTCGACGACTCAGATTTTCGACTCGGCGAACGAGGTCCAGATGGCAAGATGAGAGTGCAAGTCGCAGACTATTCGTATAAGAAGCAGCAGCCGACAGAAATACCGGCTGAAAAGCCGAAGATCACCAATCGTGATAAACAGAAGATCATGAAAAAGACCGAAAAGATGAATCGAAAGCTAGCAGATTGGGACGACGATGATCCTCAAGCGATACAGGAAACGAGCTCGAGATGGGATAAGGTGGTGATTCTAAAGCATATGTTCACATTGGAAGAGCTTGAAGAAGATCCTGCGGCAATGCTTGAGATCAAGGAGGATATCAGAGAAGAGTGTGAGAAGCTCGGTCAGGTGACAAATGTGCAGCTGTTCGATAAAGAGCCTGATGGAGTCGTGAGTGTGAGATATCAAAACACAACCGCTGCGGAGGCGTGTGTCAGGATGATGAACGGCAGGTTCTTTGATAAGAGACAGCTGGTCGCTCACATAGCCACAGGTAAAGAGAAGTTTAAGAAATCAGATGCCAAGCATGCTGACGTAGACGGTGAAGAAGAGGAAGAAGGAGGAAGGCTTGACAGCTTCGGAAAGTGGCTGGAAGGTGAGAAGGAGGAAGGTGCATCGTAATTGTCTAGGATAGCGACAATTCACCTGATATCTCTATGGAGATGAAGCCTGCCTTTTCTACCTAGCTGACTACATACCTCTTCCGGACTTCAGTTTCGACATTAACACCACGGCCGAGAGGAACACTCGACGTCCTGTTCCAACATCCTAGACAGTGGACCTCCTGTCGTCGGTGGTATTTCAGCATGGATCCATAACAGCCACGCGACCGTAGGTAGACGTTGAACTCTGCATTATTGCGATCTCATTCTTTCCATTCTGTGCGGCCCAATCGCACAACATCAGCCTGATCTAGCACCCTCACAGCCTCGTTATTGTTACCACCGACCACAGCCAATGCCGCGGTTACCGCCGCCTTCGCGACAACATCGGCATCTTGAGCCCAAGTGTCCTTCAGCCGATTGTTGCTGACACTGCCCAGGAGCCTCGCAACCTTACGAACCGCAAACTCGCCAGGTCTGCTGTCATTTCGCGTACCTACTAGCAAACCAGGCCTGACAATGATAGTATGTTTGAAGCCAATTGCCTTGATCGCCTCGTCGAGCTCGCCCTTCATTTTGGAGTATGGCACTCGTGATGTAGGGCAGGCTCCAGAAGTCGAGATCAGCGTGTATACTTCGACGCCAGCTGCCTTCGCCGCTTTTGCCAAAGCAACGTTCAGATCATAATCAATCTTGCGTTGTGCAGCGAAACCACCTGCTTGACGTGCCGTAGTACCGAGTGCTGAGAAGAATACCCTTGTGTTTGCAGGGACTTTCGCAGGCCATGGTGCAGAGTCCGAATTCTGGATGGACTTGAGCTTGGGATCTGCATTTGACACGTCTTTACGGGTGAAAACGTGTACGCTTGAGAAGCTTGAGCACTTCGCAAGGACCGCGAGAATTTGCGAGCCTACCAGGCCTGTACTTCCTACTAAGCATGCTTCCATTCTAGTTGTTAAGTTGAATAGATCATGGCCTTGAGGCAAGCTTTGGATCAGGAGGAGGATATATAGTCCAACGATTCTGCATCGTTATGGTTTCTCGGGTGCTGCTAAAACCGCATAAGCCGTATAGCCCTACAAACCTTCTTCATGATGCGGCTGCTTCGGCAAAAGCCGTCGACCATCAAATTACTAAGAATCTCATTCTTCAACTGATGGGAGGGGAGGCGGGAAAAGGAAAGAGATAGTAACAAAATCGTCTCTCTCGAACGGGCACGGGAGTGAATAGCGAACGATTCATGTCGAATGAGGTTGGACAAATTTCAATGAATGATGAGTTGTATCACTTACATCTGTAAGCGGAGGAGTTTTTGATAGCTCCCAGATTCAGATAGATAGATGATCATCTTAGAGCTGTCAATACTGCAGCTATTCAAAGAATGTGCATACTGTGCTTCCGAAGCAGGACTACATAGCTGTCGAAAATCATCAAGCGCGTATTGGTGGAGCTGTCAGTATGCCAAGTCATTCCTGCAGGCTTATCGATAAGAATTTCAGCTAGGACGCGGTGAAGAGTCAGAAAATTGTTTTGGTCAAAAATAAACATGTAAGAGCACGACTTTTTTGCGGGCACTTGTCTCAGCTTGTGTGAAACTGCTTTGTGTACTCAACCATAGGCTATATAGCTTCAATACAAGCTCAACACTTCATTGCAAGTAAAATCATTTTCTTCTGTCGATCTGTGAAGCTCAGACAAGCACAAGATACAGCTACCTCTGCAATTACAGCGCCAAAACAATTGGCAACTAAATTGAAAAGCTAACTCGTTCTGCTTACAATCATGGCAGACAAACAACGAGTCTGTCTCGCCTACTCCGGCGGTCTCGACACATCCTGCATCCTGGCCTGGCTCATAGAGAAAGGCTACGATGTGATCTGCTTCATGGCCAATATAGGCCAAGAAGAAGACTTCGAAGCCGCAAAGCAGAAAGCTTTGAAGATCGGTGCAAAGGAATGCTACGTTGAGAACGTCATTGACGAGTTCGTGAAAGAGCTCTGCTTCCCATCCATCCAGTGCAACGCATCCTACGAAAACGTCTACCTCCTCGGTACCTCCCTTGCACGACCGATTATCGCACGAGCACAAATAGCAGTCGCACAGAAAGAAGGTTGTCAGTTCATAAGTCATGGTTGCACAGGAAAGGGCAATGACCAGGTTCGATTTGAGCTTGCTTTCTATGCTTTGCAGCCGACCATCCAGGTAATTGCACCATGGAGAATACCAGAATTCTACGAGACATTCCAAGGTCGAAATGATCTGCTAGATTACGCTGCGAAGAAGGGCATTCCAGTCGTTAGTACGAAGAGCAAGCCGTGGTCTATGGATGAGAACCTTGCACACTGCAGTTTCGAAGCTGGTATACTGGAAGATCCTGATACTGCTCCTCCAGCCGACATGTGGAAGCTGACAGCTGATCCCATTACTTCTGCGCCGGATGAGCCAGAAGATGTAACAATTGACTTCGAGAAGGGTATTCCTGTCAAGATCAGCTCTAAAAGTCAAAATGCCACGAAGCCAACTGATCTGTTCATGGCGGCCAATAAGCTGGCTCGAAAGCACGGCGTTGGACGAGTTGACATTGTGGAGAACCGTTTCATTGGTCTCAAGTCTCGAGGCTGCTACGAGACTCCTGGTTTGACAATCCTGCGAAATGCTCACATTGATCTGGAAGGCCTGACGATGGACCGGGAAGTGCGAGCCTTGAGAGATCAATTTGTGACTGTAGGTTACTCACGAATCCTTTACAATGGTCTTTACTTTTCGCCTGAGCGAGAGTTCCTGGAAGCAAGCATTATCGAGTCACAGAAAGTTGTCAATGGCACTGTCAAGTTGAGGCTGTACAAGGGCAATTGCTTTGTGATCGGTCGAAGCTCAAAGACAAGTAAGCTGTATGACGCTAGCGAAAGCTCTATGGATGAGATTGGTGCATTCGAGCCCTTCGAGACAGGTGGGTTCATCAAGGTACAGGCTATCCGATTGAAGAAGTACGGTGAGGCCAAGAAAGAGGCGGGAGAGGATCTGACCAAACGAGCGTGAAGCATGAAACCACCCATGGACGGCAACCTCACATGATGGATGTAGCGTTATGATTAGGCGCAAGGGCTGTCAATGCAACGAACAAAAGCATGCACGTCAATCCGTCTCAGATTCAATTACTCCGATGTCAATGACTGCTGTCAAGGCGATGCTTACGTCAAATCCTGTGCTCTAAATACACGCCAAGATAAAGTTCTGTACACTGTGGTGCTTAAGAGTTCTCTTGCAATGTTATCATTCTTTTTTGAGGCATTCCTGATTTGCGTACCGAGCAAGTTAATGTTCGCAACCACAACAGTATGCGTTATATCGTGCTTGTAATTGCTGGCGGCATGGGTATATCATTCGCGTAAGTTCCAGATCATCGTAACAAGGCCTGTAGTTGTCCTAATACAATTGCTGCCAGAGATCCAGTCAAACCACGAAATCCAACCGTGTCAGCAGGCACTACGACGTTTCTCCCAGACGACAAGAATTGCGACATGTACTATGTGGGCAGTGATGGGATCACCATCACTGAAACGTGCTCCACGCTATTAGTATATGACACAAAATACTCGAATTGCGTAGCATACACTGCTTCTTGCATTCACACACAATCGGGATGCACAGCAACAATCAATTGTCCTTCAGGATTGTATGGCCCATAGCAAGAGCGCGATAAGTAGCTGACCAGCTCGTAGGCTTACCAATAATGTTGTAGGAGGCATTGTAGACAGCTTACTTTGTGAACTTGGAAGCGTCACCAAGACGATTGGCCCTGGCAGCACCACAATCGCTCCTTATACCACCTAGACCACACATATCCATAGCTCCGAGCCATGAGACCCCT
>JAKLMI010000345.1:0-12155 GCA_022813495.1 Pasadenomyces melaninifex | reverse complement strand
GGAAGCATTCAAATGAAAGCCTTGCCTAGCAAAGACTGCTTCCTCTGCTCAACCATATCCTTGATATACCCCACAATCGCCTCATCAAGCCGTACTTCTGGGAAGTGTACCTGAAACAATATAGTAATAGTATCAGCATCCTCATCCTTCGCAACTAAATCCAAAATCAAGCCCACATGCTCTTCTGTGATCCACTGGATCTGTCTCTCAGCCGCATCATCCGTACCAGACTGCATTTCGACACCCTCCATCACGTCAGAGTCTCCCCCACCAGTGGCTGCTTCACTTTCCGATGTTGTAGATCTGCTCTCATCTGAGTTGTCAGCCTCTGCAAACTTTTTTGACTTTATTCGACCCTGGAGAACATCATTTGTCTTGAGTTCGTCCTGCGTAATCCATCTGCATATTAATCGTGTGCCGCCTCGAGATATAAGGTCTCTGCATTCCTTGCACTGGTTTGGATAGGTCTTTGTTGGTCCACTGCATGGCTTATCGAATAAGTGGCAGGTCATGCAAGATTTTGTTGGTGGCATCTTCTGGTGTGGTCGCAGTGTCACTGTATGGCCTCGTGCTTGGACCGGCGAGAGTGGCCGTGATTTGTTCTTGCTTTCTGGACAGGTTGGGTTTGAACTGGAGTACTAGTCCTGCGGCAATGGTACGGAATGCTGAATGTGAAAGTAGCCAGGGACATATAGATAGTGGGTGTTTTGTGAAAAGACGTTTTTGACTCAAGCTGTTTGTCACTTGAAGTGTTTGACATACGGTTGTGGTTCGGCTGGTGACTGTCACTCCCCTTTCGTTGCTTTACATTCATTCTAGGTACCTCCAAATGTATGCGTATTGCAGTCTAGTCCTTGCCAGCCACTCGTATCTATCGTTGTGTCCACCTCAGGTATTTGAAATGAGACGCATAGCGGAGATCATTATGATGCGCGAACAGTGCTCATATGTTGTTTGATGCTATCATTTTGTACTGATTGATTTGTCTTGTTCATTAACGTGATGTAAGTAGTCCAAAGCGCCTCTCCAAAAATCGAGCTTTGAGGATGAGCCAACTCCATTGTATGCAGCTCTCCGTCCGCTTGTCTGTCATACTTCCGCTGTACGCCAACCCAAAAAGGGCTTTCTTTTGTCCCTCTTCATATTCTCATCTTCTTAGCGTGATGTTTGTGCAAATTCCAGTTAATATTCAATCCAGCCCGCTATGCACAATGTAAATGACAAAAAATGGTTCGAAGCATCCCAAAGCAGGATCTTGATCTGTGGCGAGCAGCTGAAGGGCAGTCTAGCTTAAAAGAGGTGAAATACTCCCGAAGCAAACCATGTAAAGGACAAGATCGTGATTGTGCAGGTTCCGAGCAGCACACCCAGAGCTTGCTTTTCATGGAGTGACATTGCGCCGCTGCTGCATGTGGCGCATCGAAATTCGTTCAGGGGCGTGTACGGTTGAGGAGTATAGATGCCAAACTGCATGTTGGAAAACCCGCCCAGGTGACCTGCGCTGGCCACCGCTGTAGGCTCGCTGTTCGCATCATAGATCTAATTCCAAGTCAGAAGTGCATACCGGAGCAGCGCCATGTACATACCATCAACGTATAGGTCGCAATCACGAACGGCAAATCAGTGGTCTGAGTGAACTCGCCCGTATCCCAGGTCACAGATTGAGTCGATTGCCAGGACTGGTTCGCAGCGATAGTGTATGTCTGGCTGTTGATCGTATTGGTAGCGATGACATCGATGTAGTCTGGTGTCACGGACAAGCTATGTGGTAATTAGATTAGATCCTACCATAGGTTGATAACGTACCTTGTATAATTCCATGCGAATGTTACCTGGTTACCAACCTTGACAAAGGTCATACCATCTGTCGCAGCTGGAGTGATCATGGACACACCGCCTGGTGGGAGACGTGGGTCAATAGCCGTCGTTTTTGTAGAATTTCTATTGCTCGACCCGCCTGTTATCGTGCTGCCTTTTGCTGTTGATGAGACCGATCCCGATGCCGAAACTGAAGCGCTTCCGGATTGACTGCCCTTGCTGGTGTTGTCATCGTTGTTACCATTACTATTCGACGTCGCGCTTTTAGATTCCGATACTGTTTGAGAGGCGGACCCTGAGCCTGATTGTGATGCGGAAGTAGGTTGTGCTGCAAAATATTAGAAGCATTTTCGAGTGTTGATCAGACTCTACACACCTTGCGATTCAGAGTCTTGTCGAGGTAGCAGCGCTCCTGGTCGAGCGGTATGTATAACACCTGGCCATGCTGCTGATATTGAGCTCAACGCAAGTAGTGAAATCAGAAATTGGCTCTTCATATTGACTGTTCTGGCCACACGCCCCTCAGCGTGCTCCTTGCGCTGCTATGCAATTTCCAGACTTCTGAACAGGAGTTGTGTGAGAGTCTGTAACAGTCCTCCCTTTTCTTGCTGCTTCTGGATCTGGTCGAAATGACGTGTACTTTTTCTTAATATAAACAATAGGCTGCTGATGCTAGTAATTACTGTGTATTGACGAAGCGAGCGATATGGCACAACGATGTTGGTATAGGAGGCAAAGGACACTCAGCAAAGTCGTTCACTGCCTGTAAGATGGACTTTCGCAGTTCCCATGTGTTGTGAGACACATCCTCTCTCTAGCTCAACTTTTGGTGCTTCCGGGCTGCATGTCGGGGGCTCAGCAACTCATAATGAAGGCGAATCGGCACTCGAGGCAAGGGTTGATAATGGTTGCAATTGGCCAGTATTTCTAGGCTATGTCCACTAAAAACACGCTAGATCCGGAGTATCGATAAAGATGATTTGAGCTAAACTGCTTTGATTGTGGTTCACAGATCCGTGATTAAACACGTTTCTCTGTATCGTGGTCATACATTATTTTCGTGCAGCTTTGACGTTCTCGTGCACTGTTCATAATTATCGACCAGTCTCGAGTACGAAACACTGCATCAGCTTAAGCCATCGAATGTCGTCGAAACACTTTTCGATCCCAGGTGCTAGCCAACCGCTGTATCAACAATGGAATTTATCAACTGAATCTTCTTTACTGTGCTCAAGATGCGATTCAAGTTGACCATTGTGGAGTAAAGAAGTTCTGTAAGCCGTACCTAGGTAGCAACTCAAGCTCGCGATAGCCTCAACATATAACAATCAGATTGAGCCATGCAGTAACAAGGTCTGCTTCTATTAACGTACTGGCAGCTTTTCTCCCTAAATAGATATTATCTTAGTCGACACGGCCTGCTCAATCGCCGACATCAGTCTTTCGAGCATCGGCGATCAGATGCTCAAGCAACTCCAGATAAGCCGTTCCTAGAGCGCCTGGCTCGTAACCTGTCGTCTCTGCATTTTCAATTGGTTTACTTGCGAGTTTCAGTCTTCCTTCTGTGCTAATCGCAAAAGCTGCACAAGATAGCCTACTGATCCTCAGCGGCGGCTCTTTCGTGTGCCCTTCGCCGTTTTCATCGAGGTAAGCGATTCCGGTAAGTGGCAAGATCAACCCAGTTTTCTCCCGGATGGTCGTTCCTAACTGGGCGAGAATACCGTCCTCCAAACTTGCCATGGACAATGATCTCGTCTTGGTATCCATGATCAGGCCTTCAATTGTGTCTGGTGGTACTTCTAGGTCTAGCGACTTTAGATTTGGTGAAATACTGGGTGAATCATTGCTGGAGAAGGTGATAGTGATCTTGATAGTGCCGACCATCTGTTTCAGAATATTGCGCTGCATTGCACGGTCGGAAGCAGAGCAAATTCTGCGCCCTGTAGCCAGATATCGGCTACACACGTGGCAGAGAAGGTCCGACTGAAGCTGATAAGACATTGCAGGTGGTAAGTCAAATCGGAAGTCCAACCAATCTTTCATCTTCTTAATTTGAGCTTGTGCCCCTTTGGCGAGCAGGAGCGGGATGTGATATCGTTGATCGTCTGAGTTTGTGGTCGTTAGCAACACGAGTTGGTCGATCGTCTTCTGGTACCTGAGCTCTATTAGCAAGCCAATGAACTGCTTTGAGGTATCAGCTTTCGCAGCATTCAGCGCCGAGATAACGCATTCTCGTAAAGAGCCGGAACTCTCAGACCGGTCGTTGAGCTCATCATGAGGCTCGGCTCTTCCTCGAGCCAGAACGTAATTAGCGCATTCTTGAGACAATCTTTCGAGCTGCTCATTTGTAGGTCTGCTGCGTCCAGGAAGTAGAGCAGCTTGAGAAAAGTCATGCAGTAGCGTGGTCAAATCTCTTCTCAATCTCGCATAACTCGGGATGCGCTGGATTGTCCAGGTTGTGTCGAGTAACACTTCTGGAATCGTCGTGCTCATTGCCGTTATGAATGGTTGTTGTGAATCGAGTGAGCCTTTTACACTCGGTCACATTGCGACGATCTGAGAAGCATGTTTGGGATGCTGCACCATTTTCGGATAATCACTACTATTGAGCGTTTCACATCGCAATGCGAATGCCACGTTTCGGCATGTTTATTCACGAGGTTTGTTTTTATTCACGCGTTTTTAGCTGGGACCGGCACATTGACCGGCCACATTGATAAGTCGTTAACATTGCAGCAGAGAGATAGAGTATCGTTGCCGTGGCCGCTCCAGACTACGAAGTTGAATTCACGTACAGGCGAACAGATTTTATGGTTCAAGATGTTCCATATGCTCATGTCTTCCGCTCCGCAATATACAGAGTACGCTATAGGCCGTGAATCCTTTTCCACCCGTTCACCACATGATCCAGTACACATCATAAAGCATTTCCGCGTCAATAGAGCCCGTGTCACGTGAGCTTGTGACCATTGAGCTAGTCCTAATCAGGAAGTCTTCGGAGTTACAACGTCTTGACCGGCGGCTTGCCATACAGCCCCCGGATTATAAGCATCTCTTGTGAACATACGCACATCGTCACCTTCTTCTTGGAAGAAGACAAGCAACGAGGCGCCCTTGCTAGCAGTCGTCAAAGCCGTGATTGAAGCATGGGTACCTCGAACAGCATGAATATCTTCTCCATTCGATTGTAAAGTCCACACATCTGGACTGGATGCACCTTCTGGGGTATAGATTGTGGTGTTCTCTGCTGCCCATGCAATGTTGGCACCATGAATACTTGTGTCATTTGCTTGATAGATCATGTAGTTTGTGTAGCCAAGACTGCTCGATTTTTGTACACCGGAGATGCCAATGGGCACTGGTCACATGTTAGCAAAGTTCTAAGCCTGATCGAGCGTCACTTACCTGAAGTCCATTGTCCTACGGGGTGGTTATTGGTAGCGTTGACAGTCTTGTTGTTGTCACGCCAGGACATTGCCAAGTCGCCGTTCGTGTCCACAAACCATACATACTCAGTCATACCGGTGTCCCAGGTCTGACAACCAACTCCAGCGTTGCCGCTAAGATCAGGCCATTGCTGATCACGAGTCCACTTGTCCGTGCCGTTTGTCCAGCTGTATTGCTCGAAGACAGTCGCGTCACTGGCAAACCAAAGATGAATCCCAGCGCTGACTTCAGTCGTGTTGTATGACCATTGACCATAATAGTTGCCCCAGTAGCACGCTTGCATGCCAATCGTGTCAGCCTCCCAGGTCTTCAGGTTCTGACTGCTAAGAGGGCCGTCCGTCCACACCGGAGCTGGTCCATTCGTGCTACTGTTGGTGATTATGCGCTCCCGAATGTAGTAGTTCTCATCGATATAGAAGACATGCCACACGAGCTCAGCACCGAGCTGATGCTGCACAGCTGAGAGTGGTGTTCCATTCATTGCAGGAGGGCTGTCTGCGTTGACAGGTCCAACAAGTTGCCATTCATATTGTGGAGTCATGAGGGTGTACTGAATGGCTCCAGTATAATCTTGGTAGAATGCGTAGATGCTCTGGTCGGTGGCGGTATTTGCTCCAGCTATAGCGATACCACTGCCGTTCCATGCTCCGGATTTCGAGTAGTAAGCAGGATTGATATAACCGCCAACCGCAGCATTGATATCGACATTGGTGTTGTCGCCTGTACCACTTGTGCCATCTGTAGCTGAATTATTTGAACTGTCTTTGTGTTTCTTGGTGCCGAGGACTACACCGCAGGCCACCCCTACTACGATGGCCACGACGACGAGGAAGAGGATAAGCCAGAACCACCACCGTTTGTAGAATGGCGTCTTCTTCTCCTGCTGATGCTTCTCATGGAACTGTTCTGGCTGGTTATTCCATACCTGAGGGTTATCATTTGAGTTGTGATGCTGAATCTCGCCCATTACAGGCGCGGCGTAATATGATGGCACTTTCGACCGTGGTGGTTCTGAATTGTAGACTGCTTCTTTGTCTGCCTGATCGTACGCCATCTGCGGGTCAGGCGAGTGCACTTCTGAATATTGTACCGACGGCGACAATGGTCTCTTCGCAGTGGAGAATCCGGAGTCTGACATGGCTGGCGACCTGCCTATGTCCGAGCTTGGTGGTGGAGGTGAAGCCGCCGATATCCTCGGCGACGTTGTGCTTGTGCCATTTTCGTACCTCTGGTATTCGGGCACTGGCGACCGTTGTCGTTCGAAGGCTGCTGGAGGTGGTTCGAAGTACTCATAATCATCTGAGCCTACATAACCAAAGGCCGATCTGTTCTGGTTGGGAACAGCTTCTGGAGCCTCAGATGTCGGCGAGGACTGACGTTGAGCCATCTTGTGCTGAGCAAGTCAGATCTGGACAATATTCAAGTTGCAGATGATAGCAAACGAGACCAGTCAAGAGAGAAATCATCTTCTGCTTGGGCCTCATCTGGCCTAAATTCGAGTGCGACCGCAACCACCTTTCGCTAAAAACGAGGTGATGCCAGCCGCAGCAGCGCAACTTTGACATGCTGATAGCGTGCACTTGGGCCAGCATCGTGCAGAGAGTTGCTGTGAATAGCCTGGCCTAGGCTGAGACGATCCATGTAAGCACAACAAGCATTCCAACCAGAGGTAAGTGAAGTCTCACGAGTTAGGCAGGGTCTGCAGCAGCTAGTCAACGAAGGATGAGCTATAATGGATGTCAGTCCATCGTTTCAGGCATTACAGCCAATCTCAACAGTGTCTATGGAGTCGAGACTTCCTCCACGCACTTGGGGGCTAAGAACTAAGGCTTAGTTGCTTATTCCGGACAGAGGCTAGAACTCGAAGTTCAACCGGTCCTTCCACCACAAACGAGCTTGAATAGCTCTTTCAGAGCCCATGTGGATGATTAAAGAATGACTACTGAAGATACAGCGACCCACCAGTCGTATTGACTCAAAGCCAGATGAAAGCCTTCTCGTCTGCGCAAGAGCAATTCCTACGAGACGACAATGTTGGCTTGAGCCTCAACATCAATTTTGCGGCAAAATAATGGCTAAAAATGGTAACATGGGTGTAAGCCACTGCCTTCTAGTAAGAAGCTTGTTAAGCCTTTCCAGGCCAAACCCTCGGCAATTCTGCCTCAACCCGATACTCGGCACTATTACCGTTGTCAAGGCTTTGGAACATTATTCAATGCTGGGCAATAACATCAGAACGATCCGAAACGCCAGCATGATGCGAGACTGCTTTCGACGTGGTCATCAACCTTGAAGAGTTCTTGCAGAAGAGCGTCCTGGGACGACATCCTCGACGCAGAAATCCTGTACTGATGCGAGCTTTGTGATCTATATTTCACCCAATGAAGGAGCAATATTCGCCAAAGCCATCAGTGTGCTATAAATGCGCTTAGTGACCTCATAACGGATGCGATATTGGTGAATCGCCAATGGGTATGTCTGTGGCAGTATGACTTTGGATGATTATGGCACACGGTATTGGCGTCAAGGCTGACACAATCTATGCAATGATCGTAGTGACCACCGACTTGTTGAGACGTACGCTTTCACGGATGTCTGTAGATGGTCTGATAGATGCATGTGGCCAGGCATGCCGTGTGCCGTACATACGACGTACTTGCTCCACTAAATCCACAGATACCTCATTTCGCTTGTGCTTCTGCGCAATTTTCTATACAGATAATGAGTCCCTGCAATAAATATTCACGCAGGCTCTGTGGCAGCAAGTTTTGTGCCGTCGGGCATGCCGCGAACGTACGGATACAGTACAGTGGTTGAGCAGAGACGATGTTTTCCGCCCTGGCGTTGGAGTCGCTGCTGCCTACTTCTACGGACATTCTGAATCGTCTTACAGAACCATCATTTCGAGCTCCCTAACGAGCTGCAATTCCTCGAGTAGCGAAGCTGGATTTGCGTCCGAATATGCTGACATCCGCTGTCCATGTTCATCTTTCTTTTCTTTTCAAAAACATCGGACAGTTGGCCTAGAAAGTGTGCTGTGTTATTCCTTTTGTTGTGGCAGAGGACGCTTTGGGTAGCAATCAGATTGAGATAACGTGATGCGAAAGTATTAGACATAACGCCGGCTAAACGGGGTAACAACTTGAGCAAGTACAGACAAGCTCGATAGAAGGTTGGCTATCGCAATAGCAGACGAGGCTGCACAATAGGTCACCAGTTCATGAGGGGGGTTTGGGCTTGCTATAATCTGCCAACAAGCTGGATTCGAAAGTGCAGACCAGTACCTTGTTCTCAGTCGAAAACACTGAATGAATTGCACCACGAAGCGATCACGTCCGCAATCTATTTTCAAGGCTAATACATCTGACAAGCTATCTCAAGCATCTCGAGCCAGTTAGCCCACATCAACAGATCTCAAAGATACCCATGGTCTTCGTGGAATGCAGGTAACCGCTTGGCACCTGATTACGTTCAAAGTCATATAGACCGCAGGCACTATGGTTCAAATGCTTTCAAGATACCAGCAAGGTCAAGGTCAGGATAACATGCCTTACTCTCCCGCACATCAGGTCTTCATTCTCATCTCCGATGGCCCCAGATTGCTTCCTCGAAACATCAGCAGATGCTTCAGAAAGTAATCAAGGCTTCGAGGGAGACCTTAAGCCAGCTTTGATGGGATGCATATCTTCCAAAGTGCTTTTAAAATCTTGATGGGTACGCATTAGGCGAGAATCAGCCGTTTGACGTGACAAGGAAAGTGGATGTATCTGGTGGCTTCAGAGTTAACACTTAGGAGCGTCCACGAACATAGCACACCGCCTAGCTTTGTTGGACGTGTGTGATCGCGTTCTCCGTCCGACGGCTGCTAGGACCGGGCAACATCGACATGCACAACGTGACACTCGAAGCTGAACTGAGAGGGCACATCAGGGTCAAAAGGTCACTCAGCCTTGGGAAACATCGAGGCAATCTGCAATCGAAGTATTGGACGTAATGAGCGCCGACGAGCAAAAAGTTCTTGTGATCCTGCGCACTAACCTGGAGATGACCGTGTTGATATGTGCAAACTTATTCAGGCTGCCGCGAGGCATTCGAGGCGACCAATCCAAGAGCAAGATTGCCTGTAGGTAGGGCAAATTGAAGTGCAGTGTCCGTGGAGAGGCTGTCGTAGTTGCCTGATGTTGGGACATGCACAAGCAGAAGACTTAGTGATGGAATGGCTGTGTCAGACCAAGTTTCTGATTTTCGTTGGTGTCCTCAGCAATAAAAAAGTCCGGCACAAGATTTCTGCATGCGTGAGGAGAGCTCCAATGTCATATAAACTGTTTGCCTCTTTCTCGCAGGTAGCCAGGGGCCATGATGGCTTTGAAGAATGCAGGTCGAAGATTAGATGTCGGATTCTCCTGCATTTGGTAGTTTTGCCCTCGATTGATGCATATTTGTATCAGCCATAACTCAGCTCCCAGCTGCCACATGTTTGTGTTCGAAGGCAGAAGGCAAAAGGCATAAGGCAATAGCCCGACCTTATGGAAGTCAAGTCTTGTCACGTGACTGATAGTTGATGACCACCATCGAAGTAAAGCAACCGTTCTGTGTTGCCTGTCATATTGGACAGCGCAAGATCGCCACGAGTCTCCCGCGCAGGTGCCTGCAGGCCGATCTATTCTGCAGATCCAAGCCTTTTTCTCTGGTTGTTGGGCATATGACCTGAAGGTTTCTGATCTGGGATGATACACAAGCAATAGTAACAACACAGTCGTGGCGGACTAGCTCCAATATGCTGCCCTTCTGTCCTTACTGACGACTTTTTGACTGCTCGTAAGAGTTTTGACTTGTTTCTGAGTATGTGCATCGTCCTTTGCCTGCTGTCGCAAAGAAGTGGGTTTTCCATTCTTGGCAATCATCTTCGCTCAATCTGGAATCTTCAGTCACTTCTCGAACTGGCGGTGTGAGCTCCAAGGCAGTCTTCAGATCGGTCATGCCGGAAGATTGCTGCCTTTAGTGACATCTAAAGTCAGCCTCTCCCATCATCATAGTTCGATTGTCTGGGTTAAGAAAGCGCATGTCCTTGCTCTGGCGGGCTTCGCTTCCGGCTTTATGGAAAATGATGGCGCAGTCCTGTTGCCTACAATGCCTGAAGAGAGCGCCGGTCCTGTGCTGTCGTCGTGGCAGCCCTTTCTAAAGTATCGAGACTGAATTTTATCCTTGCGCAGCTGAACAGCTTCAAGCACGAAGTGGTGCTTTTTACTCGTCGCAGAAACGGCAGCATATCGAGCAGCTTTCGTGCAATTCTGTCATTGATCGCTAGGCAGACACAAGTCGGCATTTTGGTGCAAGACGTCAGTAGTGAATATACGGCCGGCACATTGAAGCGTATGCGTTGACTATGCAGCTTGTGACCATGTCACGAGAACCGCCAATCATTGCGATGTTATTGGTGCGCAACTCTAACGTCTTCGGCACCAGAAGGCTGTTGCTTGCCTCCACATTCTGCACAAAGTCCTCTCCTAGCGTCAAAAGAGCTGCAAGTCGCGCCTACCGCGTCAAGAACTCGACACGGATGCGTCTTGGCTGTGCATGAAAATCGATCGCGTCAAAACAGTCCTTCTATTGGGCTCGCCTTTGCCAGAAGCTCAAAAGTGCTTCTTACTGACCACTGTTCATAGAGAGTATTGATCGAGCTCGAGCCCCTTTCTGGGTGCACTGTTTCAAACAGGTCCGTTTGTTTTATGCGACTCGTTCTACGTTAGTCCTCTCGAATCACATCATCCAACGCGTTGCTGGCCATCTCTTGACAATCCTTGCCCATGTCGGAGGACATTGCTCGCCGCACAGAGATGCCTTCTGTCCCTTGCCACTGGCTCAGCCGCTTCGCAAGGTTGATAGAGAAAGTGAGGTGGCGCCTGCTATACACGAAAACCAAAATGCCGCTTGCGAGCAGTAGGGATAGGTCGCAATATCATAAAAGACAAACTGATTGCTAGCAGTATGAAAAGATGATCTCGGCGATCACGAACATTGCTCGTGCTCAGACAAATAATAAGAATTCATGGCTCCCCGTAAAAGGTGTGATGGCTGCAGAAGGGATAAGAAAGAGGTCTGTATCCACTTCCTGAGGAGCGACAAATGCTGAGGAGCTGCAGTGCGAACCCGTCAAAGGTAATTTGAGATGCCGGAGATGTATCGACAAAGGTCGTGGAGCCTGTGAGCCCAAATTTACAGCACCCAAACATCCTGCATCGATCGAAAGAGTCCAGCTTCGCGATACATACAATCTAGCAACACGTCAATCATTACCAGGAAGCAATAGTACCAGCTCCGGCCATTCAACAGGTTATCGACTCTATCCAGCGTACCACAACAACGCTCATCGCAATAACGGTGGGAGCAAGTCGCCTTATACCGCTCAACCTGCCAACACAGCTGGTAATTTGTATGATCACTGTCACCACGTTGATAGGATATCAGACAACGATTGTGGTCTCCCTCAGCAGTCTCCAGATATGTATTATCATGCCTCTTCGTCAACTCAGATACTGCCGCCCCAACCACAATACGTCATCAATGCAAACCAGATGAGCATGGAATGGGGAGTGCCCTATAATGACGACGGTGACACCCGTTTTGCACAAGATCCGTAAGTGTTTCATTGCCTCGGACTGTTCTCGAACTTACCTTGGCGTAGCTATCGCACGCTGGGACACGATGCTCGCACGGCTAGGCACATGAAGGACAGCTCTAAGACTTCGCAGAGACATGAGCGGAGCTCAATGTACCGCTCACACAGACAAGGTAAGCAGGTCATCTCCTCTTGTCCTCTTCGCTACTCGTTTGTATGTTATGCTGAGGATCATCTACCAGCATCTTCAGGGTTTCATGCATTGAGGTCC
>JAKLMI010000344.1:0-12200 GCA_022813495.1 Pasadenomyces melaninifex | reverse complement strand
AACCCTAACCCTAACCCTAACCCTAAACCCTAACCCTAACCCTAACCCTAACCCTAACCCTAACCCTAAACCCTAAACCCTAAACCAAGTGACGCGTTCAAGAAGCGCACATGTCAGAAAACTTCGTGTCCATGAAAGTAAGAAATAAGATAGCCGGCTAGCCAGACAAAATTCAGTGCGTGACCGGCTACCTTACTTCCTACGTTCATGGACGTGAGGAATAATGCACATGTTTCAATCGCCAAGCTAAGCACTTGTAGTGTAAACTTAATTATCGGTATGCGTTTTGGTGACCAAACCGGCTGATCCTACAGAGTAGGCGCAGTCCTAGGTATGCGAGTGCCGAAGAGGCTCCAGAACGAGGTTATTCGGCTGATTTTAGGTATGTCACGGGCTTCGCTTCGGCGTGCTGCTCGCCTAGAAACCGTTTTTGCTTCCCTGAGGCTGAGCTTTTGTAGTACTGAATAAACAGGATGGTGAGTGATGTGATCACGGCGAAGAGTTAAGTCAGAGGCTATACACAACGTCTACTCCTCATGCCTCGGCTAGCCGAGCGATCACTTGCTGTAAGAAACAAGCGAAGTGGTACAAATTCGAAACGAAGCACAGCACATGAACTCAAGGTGCAATGGCACTGTTAGATAGCACCAATACCACTCCAGCACAAGCATTGAGCACTGAAGAACATGATGAAAGAAGGTTGGAAGTCAAGTGATGACAGCCAAGTCTTCCCTCACTATGCATTCAGCTTTCACAATCTCGTTTTCGTTTCCCAAGTAATGATTGGCTCGAAGGATAATCTTCTGCCAGGCATTCATCGAGAACGTCTTCCAGCTCCTTCAGGGCAGCATCTTCCAATGACTTCAGCTCACCTTTGACAGCTTCGAGCTCTTCAAGCGCTTTAGCATAACCATCACGCAATTCGTATGCAGCATCGAGCTTGTCATTGGTCAGATTGCCGTGTCGCCGGAAGTTCATTTGGTAGAGCCCATGAAGTCTTCGCTGAGCTGTAAGAAAGCAAATCCAGTTACGGTCAGAGGTGATCGCAAACTCACCGGTCATATGAGCGCCCCCTGCGTAAGTAGGATTGAGGCCGATACCTTGAGAAACTCCGTTCCAGTCGTGACCATAAGTACCATTGAGAACGGAGCCCAAGACCTCGACGAAATCTGCATGTGCTGGTTCAGCTACGAGACTCCAACGAAATTGTTCCAATTCGAAACCGTTTGGAAACAACACCGTCACAGTCGCATGGTAGAGGCCAAACAGATAGTTCGTGCCAGTATGTGTGGCATGCTGATATGCTCGGCTCGCCCCGCGTACTCCAAAACCTAGCTCTTGGAAACACCAAGTAAGTGGTTCGTCGAGCTTCGAAGGCTGATTCGAGTACAGCTGCTTGGCAGGCTGGATGACAAGAGCCTCGACCTTCTCAATCCACCGCTCGATCACCGTCACAGCTCGCCACGAAGGAAGGAAGCGCCGACCACTGATGAATTTCTGTGGATCAGCTACAGCTGAATCCCAGCTGCAATCAATGGCTGCGTCAATGGCTTGTATGTCTGTAGCCGGTGGGTTGGCATTAAGATCGCAATAGAGGCTCATTTCATTCAAGACTCGTTCAAGCTCATTGATGGTGAGTGAGCAACCAGCGTGTGGCGAGACCACGGGAGGTCTGGCAAGAGGCTGGGTGCTATAAACACCTTCTTGATCTCTTCGACAGATGACATTGATATAGACCAAGGGCTCAGTCCCAAGCTTGTGTTGATCTCTGAGCGCAAGAGCTATATCAGCATCACGTCGGCGTAACATGGTCGCTTTGCCTTCTATGAATGCTGCAAGCACTTTAGGGTGTATGCAGCCTAGATAGTAGGAAAGAAGATCCATAGTTGAACCTATTTCAACGTAGTTTGCTGCATTAGTCCAGGAGTTTGATGTATCAGTCGTGGACTTCTGCTTGATATAGGCGGAGACGTCGCTGGCTAGCGATGGCAGGCCATATTCGCGAAAGCTTGCTGCAAAAACAGCTGCTTGACCTGGTGGGAGATCCATTTTGCATGCATGGATAATCATCGAGAGTTGTACACGAGGATGGGCGAAAATTCGTCATGAGACACGAAACGGACAAAAATTCATTTTGTTCTCAAGGAAGGCACGCGTGTGCGGCACGCTGCCATCGCTCCTTCCCTCAACATCGCTACAATGTCAGTACATGGTAACTGCTCTCCAATTCGCATAGTTTTGATCGAGACATATAACAACGAAGCAAGGCACGAGCAAAAGAATCATCCAAAGGAATAACACTCTGCGATGAGGAATTTTCAGCTCGAGGCCCAGCATGCGTCAGATGTTTGTGCCATAAATCATTAATCATTGCCATCGCGATCCTACCTTTTTATCTCACATGGATATTCTTTGCACGCTCCTTGAAATCAAAGTGCATGGCGTTCTCTCTCCTCTTGCCGACTAGCACCACCGACACTGCCCTCGAATAACTAGACATGCGCAACCCTTGATTCGAATGATGCTATGCGAACCCGTGATCAACATTTTCCACCATTGCTGATCAGTCATCTCGTCTTATCGTCCGGTCGTCTTATAATATCAAGCTTGTATCTATTTCAATGAGTCGGTGTGGTGTGGCAAAAGGCTCGTTGTGGCCTGGAAGCATTAGCTTCCAGTGCGCAGACTTTCCTGTAGGCTACGACGCTGTCAGTCAGATAATCACTGTGTGTATGGTGAATATGGTGATGAACTTACAACGACTGTGTTCATAAAGGAAGGATGATAATTACCTGGTGAAAATGAAATAGTGACATGCGTGGGTGCGGACTTGAGTGCCTGGACAGCTTCTGTTTCGGGGGATGTGGGGCTCGACTGATAGTGTGTCTAGGCACCAGTTCCAGGTATTTGGGGCGCAAAGTGCTAGGTGCTTCGCAGTTCAGGCTTGACGTGCAGTCAGCGACAACACCACCTTCGCTGAGATCCAATTCAATGTTCTGAAAGCAAGTGAGGAGGACACGCCGTGGTCTTCGCATGTGGCATTTGATCCTCTTGGGCCAAGCTGCCAGAAGGCTGTGGTCGTTGTGCTTGTAAAACAATACGTAAGTGGTATGCGTCGTTGACTATGTCCTTCTATTGCAGCTTCGTAAAGTTATACCGCTCGTTCGAGATATTTGAAAAGTTTGAGGTCGTATCAGAACCAACGTGCTTTACCAGTTTGCTCGTATAGTCGTCGGCACTGTATGCTTTACTGAGGGACTGGAGGAAAGCTGATCTGACCAACATTGTCGAGGTGTTTCGCACGCTACTGGCATCCTCACCAGCTCTCACCTGGGTTGCTGGTCATTACTGATTATGAGCCTACATAAAGACATATGTGTCGTCATCGAATCTGCCAGGTCCGACCTGCATCCCTCGTTACCAATCCGAAGATATCTTTCATGGTCGAATCGTGTTTATTGATGGCTCTCCACCTGAATGCAGAATTACTGAAGTGAGCAAACCTGAGTGACGCTGAAGTGTACGTGTCATATGTCGAAGGCTGCTGTCGTGATTGAGAAAGGCTTGTAGTCAGATACTACTGCTGACGCTGACGCTGTGCATACTCGAGAATTGCTTGTGTCTCAACGCGGATTGTGGTGTGCAGAGCTCGAAAGACAACAGCATTGTGTCATCATATGTCTCTTGACTGGAGTTAGGTGTGATTAAGGAAGCAATGCCAGATCAGAGCTTGCGTTCGTGTGTTTTGTGCTGACAAGTCGTGGAGGTATCATTGCACAGCATACAAGGATTGTACACTTCGCTGGAACTTCTCGTAGGAACGACAGATATGGTAGCTTGATATGCGCAGCTTCGTCTCATACCTGCTTATTGGAAATCTCGTCGAGGTCAGTCTCTGTGTTCTTGTCGCATTATGTCGGTAAGACTTGTAAAGAAGTATGGGTCTGCAACCGAGATGTTCCAACTCATTTGAACCTCTGCCAAGTCGATGCACATTCCATTAGCTAACCACGACCTTTTGCATGGGCTTTGCCATCCCTCCCACCCAGCCCATGCTATTTTATATACGGTATAGGCACAACGACACTCAGCTATTGAGCAATGCTAAGATTGGTCAATATATGTTTGTCTTGTATCTACCATCTTCCCGAAGTTCTTGATATTTTTGAGATTTTTGCTGCCGATCAAGCCTTTCAGAGCTTGCTCGCCAGGCTTGTCGTCCCAGAGCAGCGTTGCGCTGTGTCCTTGAGATGGGTAGTCTTTGACGATGAAACCTACACCATCTCTCGCCTCGAGTGCGAGACGGTCGAAAGGAACACACGACCATTGGTCGGACTCGGACTTGATCACAAGGACCGGGAAGAAGGGAGCAGCTTTGTAAGGACCACAAGTGAATAGAGCTTCTTTCGACGAAGCCGTAGTCTCAAGCAGTGCTGCAAAATCTGCTGATGAATTCTCAAGCAGACATGCAACGTAAGTGATGAAAGCATCTGTCACAACGCTCTTGCGAGCATCATCGCCTATGCATGACATCAGTTTACGCCACAGGTCTTCCAACATATCATTCGATATATTGCAGTACACGAGAATTTCAAATGCACGAACGAGGACAAGCGTGGCAGAAGCAGAGAAATGTTCTGCACTGCTGACACGCTTGTACAAGAACGCAACAAGAAAGCTCACAGAGAAGGTATCTGATGGCTCAAGTCTCACCGCAATGTCAGCTACGTCCGAAAGAGAGAGGCACCCTCCTTCGAGATATAGATGCACAAGTAGTGAACGCTTAGCAAAAGATGGCTGGACTATATCGTGGATACACGCCGCCCACCTATCACCAGGCGCACACATTCTAACATTTGCAAGTCGAGCATAAACATAGTACACATCATCAAGAGCATTTTCAGCCAATGATGACACATCATACACAGATGCTACGCCATTCAAAAGTAGTTGTTTTGCATTGGGTGTTTGGTCGCTTTCCAACTTAACTTCGATAGCGCTGATTCTCT
The DNA here is from genome assembly GCA_022813495.1 of Pasadenomyces melaninifex. NCBI lineage: Eukaryota > Fungi > Ascomycota > Dothideomycetes > Pasadenomyces > Pasadenomyces melaninifex. The sequence goes on along the minus strand of JAKLMI010000344.1, from coordinate 7,191 downwards.
GTCCAAACTCTTCAAGTGCAGCTCTGTTGTCATCCCGAGCCTCCAAAGCCAACCGCCAGTTCGCAGGCAGTGGAGTGTTCTCAAGTTGAGAACGAATTGGTCGGCAGACTGCAGGCTTTTGTAACGAGAGAATCACCTTATCGGCCAAGGTTGGTGGATTGGACGAAGGAACGAAGTCGGTCGAATGTGACGTGCCGATGGTGGAAAGCCGCATTCGCTCGAGCTCGGTCTTCATGGTAGCCAAATCAGCCTTGACAGTCTCAGCAATTGATTGCGGCGTCGATTGAGCACCTGCAGGCAATGTGCTGGGAGTCGAGGTGATGGTAAAGTGCTCGTCGGTGTCCACCCTATCTTCGTCAATGACAGAGATCGCCCTAAGCACAGCCTTCGAAATCTGGCCACGGTCGTCCTTCGAGGTTTGAAGGGATTTATCGGAGAAGGCTTGGGTAGGTCGAGACATGGCTTGACGAGGTATAGGTGAGGATGCGGTGATTCAGACAATTTTGAATTGGTGGCTTGTCAATGAAAGCTCGTGGAGGTAAATTTGCGCAAAGCTTCACCTGCATGCAAATTCGAAAACAGGAAGGAGCGGATTTTCTCCGCAAAACGTGTGCACGTACATAGCAAACATGTCAATCAATCACAACCACGAACACAACCCATACAACAATGTCGTCGCAAGTAGAGAAGAGATGGTTTGAGGCCATTCGAGTCAAGCTTGACGCCTCCATCGGCTCGTTAAGTCAAATAGTTACCAGATGCCAGTCCTTCGAGCTCGATCAGCTAATACCACAATGTATAGCTAATCTGCCTGCACTGACTGAGCAGATCAAAGAGCTTCTCACACAATGGCAAGCCCGAATATCGCGCCTCGATGTCCTCCTTACCTCCCTCGAAGCCGAAAAGCAATCTTTGCAGAATGAAAAGCAATCTTTGCAAAATGAAAAGGCCAACTTGAAAGAGGCTAAGGAAGCATACCAGGTAGCGAAGGCTGCCATTGACTTGTCAGCTCAGGCTTCTGCGCAACAGCCAAGTGCTGCCGCTCTGCAGTCTGAACTCGATCGGTCGAGAATCGCCCACTCCCAATGCGATGCTACTATTGCAAGACTGCAAGAAGAGCTTCGTGGAAAGGAACGTGAGGTTGAAGAAGCTCGAGGGTCTGCAATTGGGTTTGACCAAGCCAACCAGCGTCTGATTCGCAGCACAGAATATGACAAGGAGCGGTTTCATGCGATCCATGCGGCTGATCGGCGTGGTTTGGCCCAGGTCACTGCCCAGATGGATTCCCTCACCGTGCATGATGCTGAGCTGAAGGAGATACGCGATCTCTGTGAGACGGTGGTCTCCCAGCAAAAGCAGGCACATCAAGATCAAAGAAACGATATCAGGCGAGAGCTGGATGTTGTCTATGGACATCTTGACAGATACCTTCATGATGTCCGATCTGTTGTTGATTCGGTTCGTAATCCGACGGATCATCCACAGACCGAGAAATCTGGGGTCAGGGCGGAAATTTGGGCTGCTGCAGCGGATTCTTTGGCTATCCCAGAGGATAATCAGGTAAACGATCCAGCAGCACAGATGGAAACCGCTCAGCAGAACGACAATGCTGACGCTATGGATGTGGACACAATCACAGCTATATTGCCAGCATTAATAGCCTTTCCTGCTGTAGATAAGTGGGCGTCGGTGGACTTCGGAGGCGATCAAGCTCTTGAAGCTGAGATGCGGTCGAGGTTCACCGATTGGAGTCATGAACAAATGCGAGCGAAATTCGATGAGATCTGTACATGGTCCACGAGATCGCTCCCAATTAGGAGATGCCTTCTTGGCTTCTGCGACATGGTGAAACAAAGACGAGCCAATGTCATCAGGAAGGAGTTCGAAGCAGATCAAAGTTCAAGTTGTGCCCATAGTCTCGACGATGGGCATGTCTGCATTCGACTCTTGTTCGCAGAAGGCATTGACATGAAACGTCCAACGCCGACAGCTCCTGGACAGATACGATACCTTGCCACGCTGAGAAAATGATTCTCTCGTGCCATCGCATCGTTGTCTGGTCCTTCTCTTCACATGTGCATGGGAGGTGGGTGGGATAACATGCATAAATCAGGCTTGGTCGTACGCGAAGGAGGCTCGAGGCAAATGGTCAATCCAATCAACCCAATATCATGAAAGGCTCAAACAAAATCAATCAAAACAGAGTGTCAAAAAGAGCTGAAAGACTTATCACAAAATTTTGGGTCAGAACAAAACAACAATTGACATTCCCCAGCTTCAGAAGCTGCTCTTGACACGAACGACCTCATCATCGCACTTGCCTTCAACAGTAATCGACCTCCTTCAACAACCAAGCGACAGTCGCAATCAATCAAAAAGGAAGGTGTGATGCAGTCCGAATTAGCTTCGTCCAAGCTCTGGTACGCCGCTGACACATTGCGCTCCACCTCATCTTGCTGGCTTTGGAAGCTCATCCATGTTCCTACAACAAAGTCAGCTCGACTGCGACCAAAACCATACCATAAGTGCAAGTCACTTGTCGTTACACTTCCTGAGCAGAATGACTGCGCCAAGTATCAAGTTGTCGATTCATCATGAACAAGCCATAACATTCGACGCTGAATACAAGGCAGCAACATCCAAGACGACATCTGCCTGAGGCCGCCTGCGCCCTGCTCTGCTTCAAGTCTAAGCCATCAAACTTCGTGGCCAGTAAAGGCATGCCTACGGGCTTTCACCCCTAAAACCGATCACCCACAAGCTCAAACTCCATACAATAAAATCCTCGACAGCCTGAAAGACGAGCGTCACTTCCCGACCTCAAGAGCAATAGACCATGTCGTTGCACAGCACGAAATGACTGAAGATACCGCCTCAAGGAACAACGATACCTCATTTGTCAGTTAGCAATATTCATCCTGGCACCCATGCAGTACACGATTCACGTATGTGGTTGACACCAGGGTGCATCGTATTAGATGACATGTTTGAGAAGCAGGTATGAGCTAAGTGATTCAGGTATTTGCTAACACACGTAGACCCTCCCATGCGAAGTATCGGCATGCTTGACGATGTAGCACATTCACACCCAGCGACGATCAGATCGGCGCAAAGCCATACACACCACGAATTACGGATAACGCTCAGCGTCTAGCCAATTACTCTTTTTGGCTCAAACCACACGCTAGAACCTAGTATCGTGCTTGCAGTCTTCGAATAATGGCATACAGTCGACTTTCACAATCCCGAATGGAGACATTGAAGAACCACAATACATCACAGCACGATATTTCACGAAGCCCTAGCTGGAATCTTATGGAGGAGAACAATGAGCTGGTAAATATGGTGGTGAAGGAGGAAGAAGTGGTGGGGCAGGAGGCAGTATGGGGGTATTACTGTTGGGAGGGAATTAGCTGGGACGGGGGCAGCAGGTGGTGATGTACTTTCGCTGGAGAGTTGAGGCTAGCACATTGCCTGGGGATGGTCTGCTCAGAAACAGCTCGGAGGGAGGATCACCGCAGCAGTGCACAGGAAAATTACAGCACAAGAGCAAGAGCCCACAAAGACAAGTCTGTCCCGTCCGATGAACGAGCCCCAGTGTATGCAGACATTGACTATTACGAGCGCACATCATACATCAGAACCGTGGCGCTACGTATATGGAAGACCTGGCAAAGAACATATTGTTATGAGCGCAATTGAATTCCAAGCTCGCTGCACAGGACAAGCCACTTGGGCAATCGTATGATATGGTTTGGAAACGTGGAATGGTGGATATGGGGAGCCTCAAAGCAGAACAGCATAGCTCGAGTCCAGAAATTGACTTAGCTGAGCATTGCAGTTACAGATCCATGGCTGATTACATCGAAAAGACAATTTTCAATGCAGTTCTACAAGCTCGGCCTTTTTGTTCGAGACAGTGGCTACAATCCTTAGCAGCGTTGTAGGGAATCAAGCCACCTACATTCACGCCACGTAACAGTCCAGGAAGTGGCAGTGGATGTACAAAGACACCTCTGTCAATGTCCAGCTATAGCACCTTGACATTCAGGAATCTTCAGCATCGATGGCAGCTTGGCTTGCGTCCACACCATCACCGTTGTCAATACCTTTTATACTACCTCCTCAAACTAATATCTTTGCCGCAAATCAACGCACTCCATTGGTCGAGAACCCCACAACATGCTTTTGCTCCAGCTGTCGAAGATTGCAGCGTCTATATGTCCCGACACGAAGCACAATGGTAGCTATCCAGTTCGCCACCGTCATGTATAGCAACTCTTAGGTGACAGAAACATTGATACTTGATTCAAAAAGCTCAGCCATAGCCAACGCAATCAGGCTAAAAACTAGGTGAACGGAGCTACATCTAGTGTCTCGCATCACATCAAGATTGAAATGCATAAATCTTGAGCCTGTCCCAAAATGCAGATTGTCGTTCGCGGAAGAAGTCCATCAAGCTCAGTCAGGATTAAAATGAACACCACTGCTACACGCATCGTATTTGGTAGACTGATGCCCAATATGATTCGTTTGTGTCGCAAGAATAATGAGATAGCACTTTTCTTCCACACGATTCATGTCTGATAAAAGCCGTCAAGACCTTAACATCTAGCGTAGACCATTGTGCTGCTTGGCTGCACCCATAGATCTTGAGACTGCTTTGAAGTTCCTGCCTGACCAGCGGCCTGAAGTTCTCCGGTTGCGTGCGGAGTCCCCACACGCATGCAGGAATATTCGAAGCGACAGCGATGTAGTTGTAGTGAACGACAAGATCATATAAACACCCTTTTAATATCGAATCTTCAACTTCCAAAACCACATCTATCGTGAGTATCCATATATGAAACAGGCTTTGACACAATCAGAAGCGCTTCCATCTTCTCCTAGCTTCATCCATGGCAGCTCGAATGCTAATAAGTTAGTAGAAAATGAGCGACGCGGAAGCCACCGCAAAATGGCAAGCAACTGCTGCGGCGCTGAGCGTGGCCAATGGCGACACTCGCGAGTATGGTCGTCCTTCCAAGGACGGCGATAAACGCAAGGGTAAGCCGTTGGCTGAACGAGTGACTGGCAGATCTTTCTGCCTCTCATGCTGCAGATTCGAGTGCTCGGATGTGCCTTGCAAGCACAAAGAGTTCTGTTGTTTCTGCAAGAATGAGGTGCGCCACTCCTCGGCTTACTGCCCGGATGCCATATCCAAGGCACGAGCTGCGGATGGCAGCAAGCACACGAAGACGCGAGCTTCTGCAAAGGAGCTTTGCGCGGTTCTGAACCTGCCTTGGGGCGAGGCTGCACCTGCAGCCACACCTGTACCCGGCTTTGCTCCGTTAGGGACAAGCCATGTTACAGGTGGCACGCAAGTGACTGGGCTCACCCAGCTATCCTCTTACGGTGGCGGGATGACCTATGATCCTGCTGTCACCCTCCAGAAGCAGCAGCAGCAGCTGGATATGCTGCAACAGAGAATGCAGCAGATGAATTCTCATCCGGGCCGCCGGCCACCGAAGAGAAAGTCGGACGACGATCTCCTCGCCGAAATCGAGGCGAGGAAGAAGAAGAAGGAAGAAGAGGAAGAGAAGAAGAAGGAGAAGCAGAGGAAGGTGGCCGAGAACAAGGCCAAATTTGAGAAGGACCGGCTTGATGCCGAGGGGAAGAGAAGAGAGCGCCGCGAAGCTGAGGAACAGCGAAAGGCTGACGCGCTTTCTCGCCCTGCCGCTGAGAAAGAGGCAGACTCCAACTTCGCGGACTTCCAGGGCAAATACGTCCAGGATTTCGGTCGTCATGTCCTGAATGAAGCTGACTTGGCCTTGAGAAAGGCCGGTCTGAGTTCTGAGGCCATCGCACAATTGCGATCTCGCCTGCCAGTGATGGCTGCGAACTGGCATGTGGCCCACCCTTTGCCAGCGGTCAAGGACTTCTACAAGAAGAAGGACGGCGAAGGCGCGACTCAGGAACAATCCTGAGCGTGAATTCGCATTCTTTCTTTTTGGGCTTCGTCTTGATACATTTGCCAGCTGACTTGTGCTGTGAAAGCACCACAATGCGGTTGTCAAATGTGATCTGAGACAGGATACGACCCGCTCCTCCCCTTCTCCACCTCTTCCATCTCGTACCTGCATGCTTGGAACTTCAGGCATGTAGTATCGCTCGGTCACAGTCAAGTCGCCACCGAGGCTTTGGGAGTAGACGTCGGTCGTTCTCGATCGACGGTATAGCCCTTCAACTAATCGCGTTCACCTTTTCCAAAACCCTCCACCTTTCGCAAGATACTACACAACCTGTCAGCGATCCCACTCGACCAGCATTTCTCACAAATCGCCAATATTCTCATTCATCTCAGACGATAGGTCGAGCCGGTCGTCAAATAGGTGCGCAGGCACAAAACATGCAAATCACCACAAAAGCCGATCATGCAAGAACCAAAACAGCTAGACATCTTCCAGAGCGACAACAGTGAGACAGGATTCGACGACAGCCGAAACACTCAGTACAATCAGTTGGGGTGCATGTAGTGATGAGGATGCAAAGGGCAAAAGGACCTGGACACGACTCAGGGAGCACAGACTTCGCACTTGCCACAGACGGATGAATGTTGCTCCTTCCCACTATTCTCAGACAGGTATAGCACACGCTAGCTGAGCCACCTCCTCAATGCTGACCATATTTTAGAATTCCAGATCAAGACCTCATTAAGGCTGAGAACACCTCTAATTACAACAAGCATGGACTTGACAAAGGGCAGAACGAAAGAACGATCGATGAAGTCACTATAGGAAAGAGCATAAAAACATAGAAGAGCCACAAGAATGCAAAAAGCTTGAGCAGGAATGGTGGGCTTCAGCAACAAACAAACTTCGAGTACGAAACAGATGATCAAATTTATGGAGGGAATCACTTTGTGAAGGAAGATGATATCGAAATAGGAGATAATACGAGGCAATGATGTGTTGCGAACTTGAATAAAAGAATGCTGTTGCGCACTTTTTGACTGCGCACTTTATTTCCCAGCTGTGGTGCCTGTGAGATGTGGTCCTCCTGCCTGTAGAGCTCACGTCTTAGGCATGTCTCGTGCTCCAATACCCTTAAATAGTGCCCGAGCCAACCCGTAGTAGAGATATAGATGCAACTGACTACGAGAACATCTACTCTTGTAAAGATCTTAGTCGTAATAAGGCTTGAAGCACGATC
>JAKLMI010000343.1:1725-12213 GCA_022813495.1 Pasadenomyces melaninifex | reverse complement strand
ATGGCTGACGAGGTCCGAGACATGGCTGAGAATGCGGAGCGAGGGCGCAAGCAGTGGAAGCATGCGACAATTGACGCAGAGAAGAAGCTGTCAGATGCGGAAAGTGCTCAGCAGAAAGCCAAAGACAGATACAATGCAGCTGCTGAACAGTACGACAGAGTACGAACGGGCGAGAAACAAGCTGGCAAGTTCGGCTTGAAGAACAAGTCGCCTGCTCAGCAGGAGGAAGCTCTAAAGGAAAAGGCCGACATGCTCGACCAAGAATATGGGCAGAAAACACAAACTGCTCAAGTGGAAAGGCGTGAGTTCGAAGGAACCACAAAACCACAGATTGTGCGCAGCTTGCAAGATCTTATCAAAGAATGCGACGCTGGATTATCCATGCAGATGGCTAAACTTGCTTCATTGGGCGAGAAACACATTGTGAGCAATGGTATGGCTGTTGCACCCATCAGACACCCTGATTCTACTGGGCCGGAGCCACGTGGTCTCCGACATGTAGCTCAAGACATCGACGATGAACGAGATTTCCAAGACTACATGCTCGATGGAGCTGAACCACCGCCACAGTTCAAAGGGCGGAGCCGAAGAAACACAGACGCAGATCGCAGAAACATGGATACTGGAACGATCGAAACTCCTGCCCCAACATCAACCAATTTCGAATCGAGATCATCTTACGATTTTCCTCACAATAATTCACGCCCTAATGTTGATCGTGTTGAATCAACAGCACCTCAACTGCCACAAATCGGAGGCCAGGACAGTGGCTTCGGCAACAGTTTTGAAATGCAGAGACCATCGGCATATAACGAAAATTCATACACAACTGGCCAGTCTGATATGCTGTCAAAAGCCAACACCAACCATTCACAATTGACTGGAGTTACGCGTGACACTCTCCCCTCGCAAACACCAACGAATACTTCTGCACCACCACTTCCACCATACGATGGTCCTTCGACATCCTATATGCCTGGAGCTTTCAACAGTGCTCCATCGCAGAACAACGCTGCTTCACTTGCTTCTGACCGAAATTCCGGCCCAACCAAGCACGACTTGACGAGTCCAACAACGGGTTTCAATCGTGGACCTGATAGGGCTGATACGACGCTGCCTGATTTCTCACGCAGTCAAGGTCTTGCAGGCAGCGAGACTGTAGTGGGAAGAGAAAATCCATATCTAGCTCGTCAATCTGAGAAAGCGGACACCATGCTGCCCGACTTCTCCCGTAGTCAAGGTCCTACAAGTAACGAGCCTGTGGTCGGAAGAGAAAATCCATACTCAGGTCGTGGACCTGAGAGAACCGACACGATGCTGCCTGAATACTCACGGGGTCAAGGTCCCACAAACGGCGAGTCTGTGGTAGAAAAGGATCTAAGTCGTGGTGGTCCAATTCCTGGCACGAACGGCTCGCCTGTAGTCGGACGAGAGAACCCTTACCTTGGACGTGGTGGTCCAGCTCCTGGCAGCTATATGGATCCAGGTAAAACCTCCGCTATATCATCCTTACCATCAGCTGGCAGGGGTCAGATGCCTGCTGCCCAGCGCAATCTACCAAGTCAACAACAGCAACGACCAATGCTGCCACCTAATAATCCTGTCTTCGGTATGCATTTGGACGATCTCTTTAGACGGGATGGTAGTGCAGTCCCAGCTATCGTCTTCCAGTGCATACAAGCCGTAGACAACTTCGGCCTGCACACAGAGGGTATCTACCGCATCTCCGGCCCGACACCAACAGTAATGCAACTCAAATCCGAATTCGACCACGGTAAGTCTACCAACCAAATACTCAGATCAACCACTAACCAAGCATAGACTCAAATGCAGTACGACTAGATGACCCTTCCTCGTTCGACAACGAAATCGCCAGCGTCGCAACACTCCTAAAGAACTTCCTCCGCGACCTCCCTGATCCACTATTGACCCACACAGCTTACTACTCATTCATCCAATCCGCCAAATACGAAGACACCATCATGCGTCGTGACGCACTGCACCAGTACATCAACTCATTGCCAGATCCGAACTACGCTACACTGCGAGTCCTGGTCTTGCATCTCCATAGAGTCAGCACGAACAGCGACATCAATAAGATGGACATGAGGAATCTCGCTATCGTGTTCGGACCTACGGTCATGGGCGGGAGTAAAATTGGAGATGCGGGTTGGCAGACGAAGGTTATGGAGACTATTCTGCACCATACGCATGATATCTTTGATCCTGATGAGTAGAAAGGCTGGATACGGTGATAGAGTTGATCAAAGGTGATGTAGCGTGAAAGATAACTGTAGCTTAATTAATGAATGATACCCTTTGCTTTTGATAGGCGCCTGGTTTCCCGAAAATACAAAGATTAGACGATGAATGAGTCAGTCAAGCGTACGTCAAACCCAATTCAATCTCAACCTCAATTTCATACTCTGCTCTCCTCAGCCTTCTTCTTCTCCGACCACGGCAGGTGCCCTACTGGGATCTTGAACCAGAAGTTCGTTGTATCCGCGATGCCTGCGCACATATTGTACCTATCATCCATTAGTAGAACTCCTCACAAGCCTGTAATTCATCTGCTACTCACCAAGCCAAGAAAGCCGCGGCTAATCCAAAAGCTCCTCCGGCTTTGCCCAGTGAAGCTGCAACGGCGTGCCCTGAGTATTGTTCTGCAAGAGCTAGACAGAGAAACACGATGTCGAGGACCACGAATAGGGAGGCGAACGCTACGGTTGAGCGTAGGGTAAAGAGCATACAGAGAGTGGTGAAGATAAACCAGCCCCAGAGATATAGAGCGAATGCGGCGTGGAAGTTGGATTCGCCGGTTACTGTATCGATGTATAATGCTGGAATGTTGAAGGCTGGTGTTAGGACTATGCCCTGAGTGGGTTAGCTGATGCACGCCGCCAAAAGGTTAACGCTCGATGTGAGATATGCCAATGATGTAATTGTTGACGCTGATAGGCATCTCAGGTGGATGCTGATGAGTAATGGTCAAAGACGACGAGGTAAGTGATATGTACTCACAAAAGATATCCAAAATCCTCCATATGATGATAGCGCAGTAGCACCAAAAGTATTGCCGATAGCCATCTCCCACATACCGGCCAATAGCTGCACTAAACCACCATATCCAAAGGCTAGTGCGATGACGATATTGGGTTCGGTCACGCTATTGCCACCTAGATTAATAAGCGACAACACATTTGTAGTCAAAGCGAAAGCGCCAAGACCTAACGGTGCAGGGTTTGCGATTTTCCTTTCCTGACGAATTGCTGCTGTATTGGGGCCTGATTCGAGGTCGCCTCTGGATGCTGAGAAGGGTGGACCGGCGTCCTTCTCGTTGACTGATGATGAGGAAGACATGTTGTCAGTATGTGATGTTGATGTGATGTCGATGTGATGTCGATGTGATGTCGATGTAAGATCAGTGTAATGTGTTCCGGTATGTTGTGAGTATTAATGGAGGGAAAAGGTCACAAGAGCAGGACTTTATAGCTCGTGGTCGTTCCTTCTATCCATAGTACACTTCACAGAGAGCAGGTACCATGGTCAGATCAAATGTGCTCTGGCAGGTCCTCTGCAGATTTGAGTCGCGTACATTTTGCGACGTTGTTGCGCGAATATCGTACATTGTCATGTCATCCGGTAGAATCTGTTTGAGCTCACTCGTTAGTACTGTTAGAATTGGCCATGACCTCAAAGAACTTTGGACATCAAGCTGGAAATTAGTAGACTGGCAAAAGAGTTGGTTCGTGGCACAATCTACGTGTGCCTGACTTGGGTTGCGGAGGACCTGAGGAAGAGCTAGACCTCAAGATGCACGTGAACGTCCATTTTGACATTGTTTGTATATTTGCAGGTCTCTGAAGCATGATTTCGCGATGTTCAGAGAAGCTAGAATCGGCCATAAGGGGTCTGAGTAGAGATGTGTTGTCGAGACCGAAGACCATGAAGCTCGAGCAAACGAATAACCATATGCGTATGAGGCAACTTCGCCGATTATCTGTCAGAAATCAAGAACGAAGTTTAGGACAAATCGACTCGATAGACGTGGCTGCTTGTAATTGTACAAATAATGGCAAGCAGCGGCCCATCGTTCAGTCAGTGTTTAGTCTAGCAGAACCGTTGGCTGTTACGTGTTTACAACCACGGTAGCTCCAACGTACTTTATCGTAAATTACCCAGAGAGGAAAGTACGACTGCCAATTTCGGAATTATACGCGTAATCTTGCGCGTAACTTCTGTCGAGCCGAACAGCACTGAGAGAGCGTAAGTGTTTACCCCAACGGTAGTTCCAACGAATTTTATGGTAAACTACCCGATGGAGACAGCCTGACTGCCCAATCGGGTATCTCTGGCCTTGAGACCGTGTCGAAATTGAAAAAGCACAACTGGCTGGCACACTGGCAGTGTGGCAGGTGGTCAATCGATATTCAGGGTGAGTCTAGCAGAACCGTGACCGACTACTACGTGTTTACGCCAACGGTAGTTCCAACGGATATTATGACAAACTACCCAATGAGGAAGGTACGACTGCTTGATTGGGTTATCCTCGGTCCTGAAACTCGTTAGAGTTGAGTTACAACTGAAGACGTCGAAGAGGACGAGCATTCATTCATACGTTCATTGCTACTTCATGCTTCATCACAGGCCTCCAGACCATAATAGCCGTAATCCGCATGAACCTCATAACCCATATCACCAAAATCTTCAGCTCGCACCTTCCACCCACATAATCTGAGCAGTCACCACAATCCAGCTGCAGCACCAACGAACATTCCAATCACTATACTCAACACGAATCTACTCTCGGTCCACCAAATCGCCTCAGCAGGTACACCGACCTTTAATAACCTCGATGCCGAGGATTTGTAGGAAGCAATTGGCCCCTGTACTGTACCGTTCGCAACAGAAGGCACTTTTGGAGTCGTTACGGTGCCGTTGCTGGTCATGTTTCCTGCCATAGCGGAAGGCATAGCAGCTCCGACAGCTGCGGCGGGTGAAGCAGGTGACCCGCCAACAGCACCGACATCACTTCCAGCCTCCGGACTCATGCCTTGCGGTGTGATTGGACCGACTCCAGGTGTGGTCATTGCTCCAACACTTTGCACAAGAGCACTAACTTGACCTTGAGCTTGACCCGGAGATTGAGCTGCAGGTGCACCGTTGGCAGGCGTACCCATGGCGGGCGCGGCACCTTGAGCGCCATTCCCTGCAGCACCACTTCCAGAACCAGAACCTAAAGAAGGTTGTGCTCCAGCTTTAGCTGCATTGGGTGAAGCACCAAGGTTCGCATTTCCAGGCTGAGCAGCACCAACAGCAGAATTGACGTTTCCTGCTTGTGCACTAGCGGCGGCAGATGCATAAGCCGAAGCAGCAGCATTCGCACCACCAGCAGCCGCTATGGCATTCTGTGTAACTTGAGCCGCCAACTGACTAATCGAACTCGTATGCGGCACTGTCACCGTGACCATTGGCATACTCTGAGCACCGCCAGCCGCTCCAGCTCCCGCAGAAGCACAAGCAGCACAACTCTTCGTGATCGTCATCATGGGTACAGTCGGACTAGTCACAGGCACAGTCATACCGAGATGCTGATCATAGCTCGCTGTACATCCGCAATCTGGCACTGTGATTGTCGTGGAGCGTGTCGTCAAACCAGTAGGACAGACGTCGACGTAAGTTGTGCTGATGACCGTGAATGTGTTCGTGCCTGTGATGTTGTAAATCACGTCGTTTGGATCGAAGCCTGTGAAAGTGGTTGAGGATGATGGGGCAGAGGTTGTGAGGCTACCGCCATCTATGATGCCGTTGCCACTAGTCGTTCTCGTTGTCGTTGTTGTTCTCGTAGTTGAGCCTGAACCTGAGCCTGAGCTTGATGCAGACGTCGTGCTTGATCCAGGTGGATCTGGACCATCGTTCTCGCCTTGAAGAGGAATGAGAAGAGTATTGTTGTACAGGCTGACGAGTACTTGGTTAGCTTGTCTCTTCCGCATCGATGCGCTGGTCGTTGGAACGGATCCCTGAAATGCGACGTTACCACCACAGATCTCTCTATTAGCCCCTGGACATGGAATGTTGCAGCTTGCATCCGGATAATCAACGAGCTGCGTGAAGAGATCCACGGAAGTACTGCAAAGGCAAGTCTGATCGTGTGTTCCTGCGTAATACGCGTCTGTCAGATTGCCACATGCTGCTGTGCACTTTTCGTTGGTCACTGGGCCGGAAATTGATGGAGTCGAAAGCCCAGGTAGTGATTGTGGAGAGATATCAGATGGAAGGCCAAAGCAGCCTGCGTATACGAAATCGTTGATGATCGATGCTGTGGACGAAGGACCAGAGCTCGATGTCTGGCTTGACGCTCTTGAGATAGAGGTCGACACGCTAGACATCGTGATGCGTATCGTTGTAGTCGTGAGCGAACCTGAAGTAGCCGAACCTGAGGTAGAGCTGCCATTAGCACCCGATGAGCTTCTGCTTGTCACGCTCTGTGAAGAAGCTGAGGTTGAGCTAGACATGCCATTAACACCCGACGAGCTTGTACTTGTCGCACTCGCAGAGGTCGTCGTTGTGCTTGTGGAATCATTCGCTGCAAGCAACTCAGGCTGAACAGCAGTACAATCTGCTGGCGGCTGGTCGCCATCAGTCGTAACAGCTAGAGCTCCACTTCCTGTCAGACACAAATCTGGTGCTCCTGGCAACGAGACACTTCCGTCCGCGCTGACTTCGACCTTGAATGGCTCAGCAGGAGCAGTGCCGGACAATTCCAGTCGACCTTGAGCCGTATTGACCTCGACGTACATATCACCAGCCATCAACGTGCCATCATCCGCTAGATGGAAGCTCGTGGCCTCAGCTTGACTAGTAACGAGCTTACTATAGCCATTGGCATCGAATGCCAGAAATTGAACAGCCCGCTTCGAAAGGCGTCTGGCGTTGACATCCACGTTGAAGACGATGAAGAAATCCGCATTAGTCACTTCTGGATCCGTGGATGTGACAGATGATGGCACCGACGCTGTTGTGCTCGTGGCGTTTTCCAGGGTCTTCGTAACGGTCTCGGAGTAACCAGGTGGTAGGCTTGAGGTGCTCGAAGTTGAATTATCACCCATCGCAGGGGGCAAGCTTGTGTTGCCGGTATCGCTAGTAGTCTGTGGAGCCGAAGTCGTGGTAATCGGTTGTCTCGTGGTAGTCGTCAAAGGTCTGTACGTCTGAGGCGTGGGTATTGTCTCAATGAATGAGGTCGTCAAAGTTGAGTCCGCGGTCGAGCGAGGATCATCGGTGATTTGTGGGTAGCCATAGTAGATCAGTCGAACCTCATTATAGCCTTTCCTGTAGGTTGGCTGACCATCGATGTATTTCTTGAAGTAGCAGAAATTGATTCCTGCAAAGTGAGACACTCCTCCACAGCTGTTCGTTCCGTTGTGCTCATTCATGTATGTGCAGCCAGCTATACAATCTGCTAAGGAGTTCGCAGTAAAGCCTGGATATGGTTGACCTAGCCTATCAGGTCCAGGTGGGTCGAAGTCGCAGGCAATCTCGTATTGGTATTTGCCATCAGTGATGATCGAGAAATTGTATTTCGGGCACAGCTCATCGACATTGAGGTTAGGAGTTGCGACAGGAGCCGGCGGAATGCTGGTAGCAGTGCTTGGAGCCTGCTCACTCGCGATGTATGTATTGAGAGGTGCATCGTCTTCTGGGTCAACAAGCTGATAGACTCGAACGTTGTTGACAGCCCAATAAGCTTCAGCGAAAGCCGCAGGATTGCTCGCCACATAGGCATCACATGTAGCCATACCGGTAGAGCCGGCACAAGACAGGCTGTCATCGGTTTTCCAGACATAAGGATTCCCTGCATACTCGCCACAGAAGGTAGTGTCAAAAATGATCTTATGACTTTGAAAGTGCTGATCAACACTGCAGTTGCCCACAGCGAGTTGTGCAACAGGAAGTCCCCAACTACCTGGATCTGGAGTCTTGTTGTCAATGTCTGCTGGCACTTCGCTTCGAGCCCAATTCCAGATGTTGATCGACTCTGAAGTCCATTGCATGGCATATACACCACCGCCAGCCTGATTGAAGCCGATACCGTAGGATGTAGGACGAGGATCGGATACTCCACAACCCACATTGTAGTCTGGATAATATGCACAATTTGTGTTTTCGAGGATTCCGGTCATGACCGACGCGTTGCCTTGGATAATGCATGTTTCGTTCGTGTGTAAGCTCATCATGTTATTGACATTTTGATTGACACCCTCAAGGATATCGATTTCACCTGTGTATGGCCAGTTTGGGCCAAGAGTCCAGACTATTCCTGCGTCAGCACCATCTTCACATCGAGGGCTGGAAGTGCTTACATGCTGGCCATGTCCCGCAAACTCCTGCCGGAATATGCTCGAAGTCGCCAATAAACAAGCCATGAGTGAAAGCTTGTTTAGATGCTATACGAACCGAAGGTCTTCCTGCACCATCTCCAGCGCCTGTAACATTGTTTAGAGGAAGAGTATCGACTGAGTTGACTCTCATGTATGCAGGTCCATCTGCGCTTGTCTCAATCAGGTTCTCAAGTTGTGCCGAAGAGCGAGAGTAATATGTCACGAAACCACCTGTAGGATCTCGTCCCTGGTTCCTTGTCAATAGCCGTTCGACATAATATTTGCAAAACATACAGAATAAAAGTCCCAGCCGTCAAAGAAGTTCTCTCCAGAATATTCATAACTCAATTGATATTCATGACCTGTAAAAGCAGCAGCACGAGCAGCAAAAATAGTGCTGGCGACGAAGCACGAAGAAAAGAGTGACATGGTTGCAAGCAACCGAAACAAAAGCACGATGCCGCGAAAGAATGACAGCCGATACGAAAGTTAGCATGTTTGAGGGACTGTTGAGATGTTTTGTGCATCTCGTGAAGGGATAGGGGCACGGTCATTGTGGCGGCTGAGGAATGTGGTTACGAAGCTCGTGCCTCGTACATGCTGCAGATATCGTCCCTGAAGAACTGGACCTCGCTATTCAAAAATCGTCAGATGTGATGTACCAGTAGGTTCGACGTTGAATTGCACATTATTGACCTTCTTGCGTAGAATTGACCCTCGATAAGACCTAACAGGATAACAGGCTTCCGCAAGCACGATTTATTTTGTCGTGACGTCATTAAATGTATATTTCATTCTGTAGCTCTTTTTCTAATAATCTATTGCCTCGTGCTTCTTGTGATCAGATCAACATGTCAAAGTCCAGTGACGCTGAAAGTCATGACAAGCCGTGTACACTGTGTGATATCCCACGCTCTGTCCTCGTTAGGTGTCAAATAGATGAAAGTAGAAAATGGCATTTCGTATGTCCAGGCAAATGTTGGAAATCAGTGTCGGGTGGTGTTGAGGATGCAAAAGGTCTCGAAGCTGAGTATCCTCATTATCGATATGGCGGGATGGTAAGTTCAGAATTCGGCAAGGTCGTAGAATTGCATCTGATAATTTAATAGTGGAAGAACAAACATGCCGATGGTCCAGTGAGCGCCAAAAAGCCAAAGAAGGTCAAAGACCGCCAGAAGGAGGAGCGAACAAAACGTTCCGATGCTCAGATTGCAGAGCAAACCACTGTTGCCGATGCTGAACAAAGTGGTACAGGTTCTCGACGGGCGCCTTCAAAGATAGAAGACATCTTTTGACACACTCGACCTGTTTCCACTTCCAGACGAGCTCAAATGTCATCTACCGCACCTTCATCTAGGTTGGCCAGCAAAGACGCCTCCAAAAAGCTATGGCTAGCAACATAGCTAAAGCCACCAAAAGGATCAGACTTCGAAAGAGTGCGATTGTGCTTCGTGATGAAGTTGTCAATTGGCCGCTCTGTAAAGTCTCGAGAAAAGTTCTCACCAAGAGCAGGATCAGTAACCATTGGTGTGATTGGTGGCTCGACCTCTCTTCTCTCAAGCGCTTTCCAGTCGATCTTCTTGAAGAATCTGTGCTTCTTGATAATATTGAGATCATTTGCACCTACTCCAAGCCGCTTCTTAGGCTCCTTTCGTAATAGTCGAGTGAGCAGGTCTTTTGCATCAGGCGTCAAGAAGTATGGTAGATTGAGCTTCTGGTGCATAATGTTCTGCTGAATCTTTGTCCAGCTGTTGCCTCCGAAGGGTGGCTTTCCTGTCATTAGATCACAGCCCATAGCACCAAGACTCCACCAGTCACATGCGATGCCATAGCCTGGACCGAAATCTGATTCCATTGAGCCACGGATGAGTTCAGGTGCCATATACTCGATCGTGCCTACACCCAAGCTGTTGCAGCGACTGCCACCAGGAGTGCTTGAGTCCTTTACAGCCACTTTACTTAGACCGAAGTCAGTGAGCAGCAAATGCCCTTCGCCATCGAGCAGACAGTTCTCTGGTTTCAGATCTCGGTAGATAACGCCGATCTTTCGATGCAGAAAGTCTAGCGCAAGAACAATCTCTGCCATGTAGAATGCCGCGACCTCTTCTGT
>JAKLMI010000342.1:0-10479 GCA_022813495.1 Pasadenomyces melaninifex | reverse complement strand
GCAGCTAGGATGATCACAGGTGCTACAGGCGGTGATCCTAGTGCGGGAGGTGATGGAGGTGTTCCTGGCGCGCCATATGATAAAAAGCTCGAAATGTGGAAGAGACGCTGGCAAAGGAGCGAAGAGATTTTGGGCAGGCAGGGCGTCGTTCTCAGACGTTGGCGGAATGGTACAGATGTTATGGACGAGTGTCTTACGCTTGTTGAGCGTGAATTCAGGAGGATGGGAATAGAAGAGGACGAGGGTTGATGTAAATAGAGATTATTTTCTGGTTACATTGTTGGAATAATATGCATAGCGCTTTATGAATGCAAAATAGATGCTCAACTAGTATTCTTATTTGTTGTTTCTAGAGTCCTGGTGAAGCCATCTCACTGGCTAGTGGTCTTTAGGTTCTACATCACATGCACCTTTCAACATTGGTGCAGCCCGTTGCTCATCTGGCCAAGCTTTGTCGTAATGAAATGCTGTTTGACCATCGTAACGCTCCTGCTCATGTGGCTGGCATGCGTCAATTCGTCCTCGTACCAATGCTAGAGTAATAGCTATATGCTCAAGGTAGATCACGCTGACGAAAGAGCCAAGAATTTCTTTCTCTATACCTCGCTGCTGAGGAGGTCCTAGTTCTTTTGTCCAGCTGCTTTACCAGTACCGCCCTTGCCGGCACCTCCCTTAGCAGCATCCTTCTTCGCGAGCAGTGCTTCCTCCTCAGCCTGGATCTCAGCATCGATCTGGGCACCTTTAGATGGCTCGTTTCCGTGCGCCTTAGCGGGAGCTAATGGATCCTTCTGTGCCAGCTTATCTTCTTTACTGGCTTTGCCTGACGAACCAGCGTCATCGTTTTGCGGCTCAGCAGCTGCCAGTCGGTTTGCTATTGAGCGTTCGTCCTCTATACGTATATTAGCATTCAGAATGAGTGACAGAACAAGGACAGCTACGTACTTGGATCATTATCCTTGTGTGAGTGCTTCTTTCCCTCATTGAATGGGTCGGCATCTCGGTCTCGCTTCTCCGATTCTGGTGGGTTTCGCTGGTCACCAGCTTCGTAGACTTGAGCGTTTCCGACGTTTGAGGAAGACATGTTGACTTGTGCTTCGAGTTGACTTCACACGTAAATGGATTATAAGAGGATGCAATTCATTGATCGCGTGAGAATGTGGGATGGTTTTGTGCTCAGAAGGGCTACGATGTTGTGATGTCATTTTGCTCGATTCCTGCCTAATGAGCTCATTGGTGGGGACCCCTGTCGATCGCAGTTGCCTCACGAGATACAGCTTTTTGCGGTCCTCCTGCGTGGTGAAATCGCGTATTCGAAAAGAGTAAGATACCCTACGTACGGACGATTCTGAGTATATCAGATGGTCAGAACGTCGTACTAAACTACAGGTTGTGGAATGAGCAAATCGAGGTCGACTGGAGCGTGCCTGATTCTTAGATCGAGCTTTGACCATAGTCTGCACTGCCTTCATACTGGAAGGCGCTTTGGATCCAGGAAGTGTTCATCTCAATCTGTTGATCGGTAGAGAACTCGTCTAGGAATGCATCTGCCTCATCAGTATTGAACGTAAACGGGAAGTCGTTGAAATGTGGGAAAGCAGCCACACCAGGAGCATCTGTCGCCGACTTGGTTGGCTCGGTTGATTCGATGTACGAAGCCATATCATCGTCCTCGTCTCGTACAGGCTCTGGAATAGCTCTCAGTTTCCCTCGAGCTTGTCGGCTCAGCGTGTTCCGAAGGTTCACGAGTAACTCGTGTCTTGCTCGAATGTATTCGTTGCCCTTGTTCGCCATCCCTCTGAGCACAGAAAGTGACAATTCCATTGCATTCGCATCACGATCATTGTACGGAAATGCTACACTGGCCATCACCAGGACTAGAGCGGCACTAAAAGCGTGCTCTCCGTCCATGAAACCATACGTGGCTAAGAGATTCTTTTTGGCTGCAGCGTCCATGACTGTTGTGGCAGTCCGTGCTGCTGCGATTGAGTTGCTGACCACGTGGACAACGTTCGTGTTGAGTCCTTCTTGCCAGTTCGTGGGAGCTGTGCCTGCTGCAAGTGCCTCAAGTCGCTTCTGGCAAACACGAAAGAGGAGGGGCCTTCCTGTCATGTTAATGCACTGATAGTAATGCAAGAATGTTGAAACAGCTTCTCGAGATACCTTGTGATGAAGACTTGCGAAATCGAGCTTGACCTCGGCAGGTATGTCTTTCAGCCACGCTTCGAGGTCTTCCATGATACTCTGAACGGACAGCAGCAGGGTCGTGCCAGATTTTTGTCGCTTCCTGTAGATATCCTCTCCAATCTTGCCTAGTATTTGCGACAGCTGTGTATAGTGTGCTAGGATTCGTGGCTGAGCAAAGTTTGAATCAAGACCAGCAAGTGCCGAAGGCCAATTTGTATCAATGTCCTCATTGGCGACCGAGATGGGATTACCACTCTTGACGCAGAGAATCCTGTCAAGGCTGTAGGTGCTCCACCAAACACGTCTCCTATGCTCCAGATCAATCTCATCGAGGAAGGTGTCCTTGACTTCCTGATGAAGTCCTAATGAGACAGCCATCCTCACTGCAAGACCTATGTAAAGGAATGCAGCATCTCTTCTGTTCAAGATCTGCATGAAATACGAAACAAGTCCTAGCACTTCAACAAAGAGCACAGAGCCCTCTTCATGGATGTCTGGAAGTAACTTCAGCGCAGCCTGGAAATACGAAAATCCTGGTGGACCGTCGCTGGAAGTCCATTGATTGAGAGAGTACATTTGACCAAAAGCAAGGAGCAGTAATACCTGGCAATACATCAGACAGTCTTCTCTTTTGCTAGTATCCGGCGGTCGATCATAGACTTGGTGAAGTCGGTCCTCGAAATATTTAGGCTGTATGAAGCTGAATATCGAACCAATGTATGCAAATTGTGCTTCGTACCACTGCTTGGCAGTGCCTATAGGCGGGAGACCTGGTAAAGCTGGATCGGGCTCTCGTCTTAGACGTAGACTAGCATGAGTCAGAGGAGAGACGTCGAACTGAACACTACTTCTGCTGGCTGGGTTAAGCTCTGTGATCATGTGCGTAGAATGACTCGGACCAATCACTCGTTGTTGGCCTGACTTGCCGACGATGAGGACTTCCCGGCTGAAGGACCATTCATCTTCGTTGTTGCCGACGTCCTCAGTGACAGGTGGTGAAAGAGGTTCGCTTGTCACGGACTGTCCTGACTCAGCTGCTTCTGCTTTCGCTTGCAATTCGTTCCACTCCTTCTCTGATACAAATATCCGTTTTGGCTGATCTGGATAAACACAATCAGCACCAACATTCTCGCATGTCTATAAACTCGTCAGCTACATCGAAGACCAAAAGACATCGAAAGCTGCTGTTGGCTGTGGCAGCATGCATGCCACTCACCATGCATGGGTAAGGAGCAACACCCAAGCACTTCGTCTTCCGACCTCTGCATCTGTTGCATGCAATGGCTGTTCTGGCTAAAGTATCTTGTGATTGACGGCGAGCTCTACTGCGAGGAGTACTTGCGTTCATCGTGAGATGAGCTGCTTTGACTGAGAATACGTGTGGGACAGTCCATGAGAAGGGATACAGACATCATTTGTGTCCTCATGCTTCAGCATAAGATATATGCCAGGATAGGATCACCGCTGCATCGTTGTGTGTGCTTGAGCAAGGCAACCCAATGTTAGCCAGATTCAATTGCGATGTCCTGTTGAGACGATCATAAGCCAGCTTGACAGCTTTCCCAGACTTGCGAAGAATACAACAAGGCAGAATCGATCAATGGTAGGCAAACGACTGGTTCGCTGTAGTACTAGCGCTACACTACCGTAAAGTGTAAGATGTTCAGGTCAATCGAGCCCGAGAAGAGCTGCCGGAGATCGGCGTCGAGATGATGGTCGGTCAGCGTCAGCCGCACCTGCCTTGCGAGCTCGACACACCAACGCTGTTTCTTCTCTTACCTCCTGTTGCCAGCCATGAGAGTTTGCGGTCACTGTACTTGACAACAACTCCAACTACGTGCACGGGACCAGAGACTGGGGTATGAAGGACAGGATGAAAGTTTTGAATTTATATACAGAATCTGGATACGTATATACTTATCCGAATCACCTTCGCAGGTATCAAGAACCACGAAGATGTGCTCACAAACCAGTAGAACACCACCGCTATGCTTGAAGTCCAGTCAAAAAGCCCGCATCAGCACCGTGATACTTCCATCATGCGAAAGTCATCTTAATCTCTCCGTCGTCTTCGTCACCCCACGCATTGTGCTCTAGGTCAAGAGCCTCAACGGGCGAGGCAAGAGCAGCCACACTTACACCAACACCTGCTCCAACAGCAGCACCAGTAGCTACACCCAGACCTACAGGTTTACCATTACCATTAATATGCTGTTTGAAATCGTCCTTATCATCCCATCCACCTTTGTCAGGCAGCGGTGCTGTAGTATGTGACTTGAGCTCCGGCCTCGTGTTAGGAGAAAGAGTCCACTGAGCATTCGGAGTTAACTGCAGTGGTGGCAAAGTGCTCTTGATTTCCTTAGGCATAAAATCGCCTGCATCGTATTCTGGTATTGGTGGTATTGGTGATGGCGCGAGAGACTTCGTCTTAATTTTCTGCTCCAGCTTCGGTGTTGTCGCTGGCGTTGATTTTGTTCTTTGGAGGACATTGTTGTCTACCTCAGAAGACTCATCGTCCATTTCATCTGGCCGTGGTGGAAGTTTCATCTTTTTTGCTTCTTCTAGACTGATTCCAGGAGGCAGTCGTAGCTGCTCAATGACCTGCTCGCCATTTTTTATAGTCGTGATCTGAATCGGGGGTTGAGTGCTGTCAAGCTCGCGTACCTCTATTTGCTCGCCAGCGAGCTCTCTTCGAATAGAGTCGATGTCAAACAAAACTTTACCTTCACCCCACATGTTTTGCTCCGTAGTATTTTCATCGGTACTGAGAGTCTTCTTGTGTGCTTTGGGATCGTAGGTCTCCCATTGTCTCTTCTCAGCCATTTTGCCAAACTTGAAGAGACCAAATCGTCTCTTCTCAGGCTTCTGTTCTGCCTTCTTTCTGGCCTCATCGATTTCAGCTATAAGCTCACGCTGCCTTTTCTCGTGGTTCTCTGGATCTGGGTCCTCGATTTCGGTAAACTCGTCACTAGTGACTTCCCAGTTGAGCTTTCGCAGAAGTTTTGGCATTGCTGCACGATATGCCATGTGGCCGTTGACGAGCTCCGTAACATCGTGATTTTCGAGTCCGGGTATATTCTCAACAGAAGCTAGCCCAGCCACACGTTGGATGCCACCTGACGTTGCACGGAATAGATAGCCAAGAATCCAGTCATTTGTGGCGTATGCATTGACGAACCTTCCTGCAATTACAGACCGTGCTCGCAGGTATTCGTCTTTGTTAGCGACGATAGGCGAGCCGAACAAGTACACGTTCTGGACAATACCATATGCGTTTCGGTTTGAGAGCTCTCTCAAACAGGAGAATATGACTCTAGCTCCCAATGAAAAGCCCGCTAAGGTCACCGGTCTTTGACCAAGGTGCCTGGCGATGAGCGAATCTGCTAGAATAAGACCTGCAGCATGCGCTCGATCGAGAGAAACACTCCAAGGATTATCGATAAGATAAGAAAGTTTAGTCAGGACAACTGGCAGTTGTAAAGCCGCCATAAGCGATATCAGGATTGTGCTTCCCAGTACTTGTTGTATCGATTGTGTCAACGCTTCTGTAGCTAAGATGTTGATCGTGTCTCCCATAGACCGAAGCATTTCGGGTTCCCAGTATAATGAATATATGTCTCCCATGATAGGATCGACAGTGCTGAAAGGTAAACGTACATCATCGACCTTGCCCGTCATCCAACCTGAAACTGTCAATATGAGGTTGAGGCGTTTGTTGTTGTGTAGTGGCCGGTACTCGAACGTTCTCACGTGTCCAGTCCTTCGATGAGCTGCTCTGACAGCGATTGTACCACCTGCAGCTGTGGCGGCTGAAGTGACTAGAGCGGCACCGCCAACACCACCCAAAAACCCAGCAGTTCCTGTAACACCAATCGTTGTAAAGCCAGCAGCCAGACCCGCGCCGATTACAGGTGCTAGCAAGCCAGCTGAAAGACCAATGACCAGTCCGCCACCGACAGTAGCCAAACCCATCATGACATATTTCCTGGTCAACGCCTGCTTCCGCCTGGTTTCCATGTGCTCGGACTCATTCCAATTCTCCTTTGCAGCTTCTGCCAGCTCGATTTGCTCGATGATGCGTTTCTCGAAACGACAAATCTGGACCCAGCTGATATCCATGGTTGACCCAACTCGTTCAAGCAACCTTCGGGATCGGGCATCGTAATTACTGTCTGCCAACAACATCAAGAACAAGTCGCAGAGAACAGTCCACCGTATGTCGAGGTCAATCTGATTGTCCTTGGGCGCGTCTTCCATACCGTGAACTTCAGGGACTTCCTCACCGTCTTCGAGTTCTCTGACGGTCGTGTCAGAGTTCGGCTTTAAGTCGGATGCCTGCTTCTCGCTGTATTCAGGTAGTGGCGTGGATGGCTTACTATCTGCGAGAGGGTTTTTCACTCTAGCATTGAGCATGAGTGGCGGAGCAAGATCTGGCGGCTCAACTCCGTGCTCGGCGAGCTGTTCGATCATGACCTGCTCAGCTGTATCTATATCCATATGACCGTAAAGACGTATCATCATCTGTTGGCCCCAAATCTCCATACTTTCGAGCGCTTTAATGGTCTCCTTCTTCGTCTTCTTGGTTCGGTCCATGTCTTCGAGCGCCTTCTGCATCTTGTAGATCGTTAATCTAACCACCCCGACATATGCTATACGTTGACCTTCCGTTAAGAGGTCTTTGGTCGCTTCAAGCTGCTGCAGTGCATCGCGCGGATCCTCCTCGAAGTCTTCGTCATCGAGCCTGTTTGTTTGATTGCCCTTGAATAGATAATCAGTATTCTCATCCATGCTGTTGTTTGATTCAGCATCATCGTCAAGCAGAATCCTGGAGTAGCCTTTGCCAGCCCCAGCAATACCGCCAGCGTATTTGTCATCGTCCTCGTCAGCTTCTTTAGCACCTTTGGCAACAAGCCGGCCATAGTCATCATAGACGTCGAATTCATCCAGAGCAGACATGTTTTGCCATTGTACTTCTTCCTCGTCCTCACCAACTTCCTCTCTATTTCCAAGTTTTTGATGCGACCATTCAGCAATCACAGGCTGACTATCACGAGGTGTCCTTTTCATTATAGGCGAATCCATCTTGGTTGGCGAGCGCGTTGTCTTAGGAGAGCTTGGAGGTTCTGCGGCTGCATTGCCTGTTGTATCTACCGTCATCTTTTCCGGATTCCTAGATGCCCCGACAAGTGCTGAAATTGGCTGCGCTGCTTGAGCTTCTTCAGCGGCATGTTTCGTTGAAGACGCTTGTCCCGCTTCAGTGACATTGTTAGAAGATGCGTTAGCTGCCTTCAGTGTGGTATTGGCTGTAGCACTCCTGGATACATTCTCTAGCTGATTCTCAACCGGACGAGGTTTCTGTTTCCTCGGAATCTTTGGTGTACTGTTGACGCTGGGCAGCTGCTCGCCGCTATCTTTTGCATCGTGGAAGGTATCCGATCCAGCATCGCTAATGCTGTTCGGGGGTGAGGAACGGCTCGCAGGCCTTCTGGGAAGACCAAAATCATCTATCACTTGGGGTTCATTGCTTGAAGCTGTCGACGGATTACCTTTCTGTATGCTTTCGGTATCTTCTACATTGCTCGCGCTCGTCATTCTGCTCGAAGATGAGTCGAGGCATTCGGGCGGAAATGTGTCACTCAGGTGTCAGTTGCTTGTCAAAACGATAGGTCATTATCGATAGCTCAAGACTCAATCACGTTTTAGCAAAGGCCTCCCCGGGAGCAGTTATATCATAAAATCTATACACACATCTTTATTCCTGGGGTAATGGATACAGAATAGCGCACTGCGGCCGTAAGAGCCACTAATGCTGTGCTGACGGGACGCCGCATGCAGCGCTTGGCGCGTTTTCCCGGAGCTTCGTACCAAGTACTCGTCTCGAGAGCATGCTTGCATTGTTCGATGGGGCGGTGGTCGCAACGCAGACCCAAGCAAGACTGTTGACCTTGTGCTTTCTTGCACCACTTTACGTCTCAGGTTGTCGTCGTTGAACAGCTGCTTGGTAAGCTTAGACAATCCGCCCCTACTGAACACCCCAGCTTATTCCTGTCGCTCAAAGCAGGCGCAACCACTGTTGTCTTTCTGCGCCTGCCTCGTCCCCGAACCCCAGATAATACTAAATGCATGTACTGCTGGGCCCGGGCCCTATTTGTTCGGCACGTGCTTCTTGCCAGTAAATTCCTCGAGAGCTGAATAGTCGCCTTCATCCATTTTTGCCCAGACAGCCTCTATCCTGTGCCGTCGTTGTAAACCTGTTTCTCTGTTCCCCTGGCTTTTCTTCGATCGTTCGCCTGACAGACATTTATTCACCTGGCGCTTGATATCATTGCAGCCACCCGTTGCCTTGTACAGAAATCCGCGAGCATGGCATTCATCGAGAGCGTTCATGATCTCCTCACAGTCTAGGATTGTTAGTCTTCATTCTGTCCTCGTGTCACTCGATCTCGTGTTGAGGCCACTTTGCTGCGCAACGATAGCGATGATACGGAATAGTCACAACTTACCAACATTGTCCTTGGTATGCAGATGTGAATGCATGTTGATTTTCTGGTTAAGACGCTTTCTCCAAGCGTCGTGAGGCTCTAGCCACGCCCACATGTGTATTCGAGCATTCAAGCTGACACCGTTAAATCTCCTTCGATACGCATACTACTCCCACTGATGGAACTCAATCTGGTGAGGCAAATGCTGTCAAATTGACACTAGAACAGTATAAATCATGCCAGGCACCTTTCGCGCCGAGGTCTGGTCAGTTTGGGCGTTCTAAGCCTAATTTGGTCTCTATGATCCTGCCTAACTAAGGTACAGAATAGGTACCCAGGTAGGTACCCATTGCAATAATGCTTCAGGTTAGAAAGCACTCAAATTCATTCTCAACCAATTCGTTAACTCTAAAGTACACGCTGCATCCTCTCGATGTACGCAGCTTGCAGAGCTGCCTATCTAAATAGGGTCTATACATGATCGCCCTTGCGACTGGTGTGGAGATAAGCACTGGTATATCGCAGACCTTGTCGGACTAGCTGTCTCTTTCAGGGAGCCTTTGACGCAGCATCGTCCAACTCTTTCCCTCTCCGTTGCTGCTGAAATTTCGATCGAGAGTGTTCTCAGCTCAAAGAGCGACTATTCAAGATCAGCAATCACCCTCGACTGCAGTGACTATGATTCGCTCATGGCTCGTCCGAACAGACATCCATCCGTGATGCTTCCCCAATGACCTTGCTGGCTTGCAACATACATGCGCTATGTCTGCACAAGCTCGCTTACGATACGAGATATTGCTTGTTTCAATCTGACACTAACGCAGCCACGGTCTAGGTCCTCGTACGATGAATGAAGCAGAAGTCCCCGGACTGATCTTGTGCCTTGCTCATACCGTATTGGATTTCATCGTTCGTGAATCTACTTAACACCAATTCACCACCTCGAGGAAGATGAAACCACGTCTTGGCCTTCAACGATTCTACTCGTGCTCACAAAGATGTCGCAGCAGCAAATTGACACGCCGAATGGTATTTCGTGGCACGTCGAAACTTTCGATCCGGATCACACCAACAGCTCGAAGGAATATATTGTTCTAATTCCCTCAGGTGAAGGCGATTGTCATCTTTTCGCAACGCTGGCACAACTGCTGTCATCAAAAGGCTACTCTGTCATCACCTTTGACATGCCCGGCTTTTCTCGAACAACAGCACCACCGGAAGCCTTTGCGAAAGTAACTCCGCATCTTCTCGCCAAGCAGATTACTGGACTTCTTGAGCACATGAGCGTCAAGCGTGCTACCTTCTGTGGCTCTTCATCTGGAGGGCTCGCAGCCATGGCAAATCGCTGCTATTTATCCTGAACGAACAAGATGTGCCATCATTCACGAAGTGCCGTTTGAGAATCCGCCCTCCCTTGAAGCTCTGATACCCAAAAGCGACGAGGAAATCACTGCTACTTGTCAGATGATATTTAGAGCACACATGATCGAGCAGGAGGTCAACAACGGACCACAAAAATGGGACGCTCTAGGTAAGGACTACCACGGGCGCTTGGCTAAGAACTATGTAACCTGGATTCGTAACTATGCGAACGCTGTGGAAATTGGCGGGAACGAGCTGGCATCGGAACCAGAGAACCTAAGACGCAGGTCCATCTTTTGGACAGTGGGTGCCTTGAACGCGTCTGAGAATGGCGTACCGGTGGTGTGGAAGAGCAATATTGAAAAAGCTTCGGCTGCTGGTTTATCTGTGAACACGACGAGACTCAATAGTTTGCATTTTCCAGCACTAACCGTGCCCGACGACATGGCTG
>JAKLMI010000341.1:0-12462 GCA_022813495.1 Pasadenomyces melaninifex | reverse complement strand
GGTACAGGCCAGGAAATCCCAGATCCGCCACGGTATATCAATTTCGCAAAAGGCGATTGCGACAGTGCTTCAGAAGTGTCTGAGGACGACGAGAACGCTTACACTGTAGCACAATTCCCTCGGTCAACGAATCCAGCTTTCAGGTCAGCCTCGCCTGTGCATGACTTTAAGGCTTCTGTCTCCAGTAAGCATTCTACGGAACGTGAGCTGTCTGAAGAGCCTATTGAAGAACGAGACTTCGCCCATCAACCACGGAGCGAACCAGATCCTAACAGCGGTCGTCCACAGCCACTGACATATAGATCACCAGAACGTAGCGTTCCGCCAAACTATTCACCAAGTCAGCATGGCGATATTCCACAGGTACCGCACAACGAGTATCCGTATGAAGGAATGACAATGCATTGTCGTCGCGATGATCAGCCGTCCAGAACAGCACGATCCGATCTGTCTGCAAGCACGAGACCTCCAAGTCGAGATAGCAACAGTGATTACTCGAATCCATCTTCTTTCACAAGTGCGGAACCAATGTCAGGCAAGAACTCGCCGATCAAGCAAGCTCCTGTGAACGGTGTTCAGATGCCGGGCATGAGTTCCTCGCCGGAAAAGACTTTGGCCAAGAGACGTTCAGGCTTCTTTTCCAAGAGCCCATTTAACGCAAACTCGCCATTCCGTCGGAAATCCAAGAAGGAACCTAGCAATCCGCTTACAGGCTCAAATGTCTCGAATTCATCGTGGAACCAATCTAGAAGCGATCTCAGCACATCTTCAGCACAATCGAGCCCAACGAAACAACAACAATCATATTCTAGACAACCTTCTGCACCTTTCAACCGCAATGCAGGCATTAGCGCTCCTGAAGGTGAAGAGCCTGCAGACCCGCGGGCAAATTTCCAGCTGAATATTGGTCCTAATGTATTAGATGTGGCTAGCCCAGATACACCGAATGCTTCTGGTAGTCATCAATCGACACCTCGAGCTTCGGTTGCCAATACACGAAGAGGACAATATGCGCCACCCATAGCTGGAGCTGATGATCCAGTAGCTCAAGCACTGGCGAATCTGAAGCAGAGCTCAGGTGGAATTGATATGAGTAAACGGGCTTCGCTGAGACAGCCAGTCGATGCATACCATCGTGTCAAAACGCCAGCACCAGATCAGAAGCCCACTACTCGACCAGGATTTATCCAGCAGACCAGCGATGTGTTTGCAGGACAGAGAGGCACGCCGCCTCCGGCTTACGAAGGACGAGCTCAGTCAGCACTTGGTGTGCCTCAACCAGCATTCACCAGTAAAGAAATGCGTTCAAGGACGGAGAACTGGGGTATGGGCTCCAGCGTAAGTGCACCACCAGGACGACCTGGAAGCTCAATGGGCAGACCAGCCAGTCGAGACGGTAGACGAAGTCCAGGTCCTTCAATGACAGGGATGGTACCGCGTGCGGCCAGTCCTCAACCATCATCGGCGGTAATCAGATCGAGATCACCAGGACCGCAACATACAGGAATGCCCACACGAGCTCGATCTCCTGCACCTATGCAACATCCAGGGCCAGATCCATCGATGAGAGCACGATCACCAGCACCAGACATGCGCATGCGAGGAGGACCACCAAATCAATTTAAGCCTCAGCAGCCACAGGCATCGAACGGACGACCTAACTCTTCTTACGCAGGACAACCAAGATATGAGCCTGCAGCACCTTCAAGCTACGACCAACGGGGACGAGGCATCGATCCAGCCGTTCGCAGAGAACGAAGCAAGAGCATTGCTGCTCCGGGCATGATGAGCGGACAACCACAGAGCCGTCAAGGAAGTGCCAACCAGTATCGCTCAGCAAGCCCGAATCCATACGGAGGTCAACAAGGTAGAGCTCGCTCCGGCACAACAGGCGCCCCACGTGGCCAACCGCAGTCAGAGCTCGCAATGTATGAGCCGCCAGGAAATGCAGATGTGAGCCCTAGTGTCTGCTTTATGGGTAAGTACTTCTCTCCTCATTGAAACGAATATCAGCTAACAGAGACTAGCTCGAGCAATGTACAGCTACGCCGCAGCTATACCAGAAGAATTATCCTTTCAGAAAGGTGACATACTAGCCATTCTGCGCTTGCAGGACGATGGCTGGTGGGAGGCAACAGTCGACCGTGCTGTAAAGACTGGCGGACCAGGATCGGGTGACATTGGTCTCGTTCCGTCTAATTATGTGCAGCAGTGCTGAGCTTGGGGAAACAACTGACCGCTTCTTTAGGATACTGCTTACCAAACACGCACAACGGTGTACATTAGAGAGTCCGAGAAAGAGCTGAAGCCAAGCTTTGGTGGATTTATCTCATCTCCAGCTCGAATCTCTGCCACATTGTATCGGAAAAGCTCGTAGCGTGATCAGATCTGGACATTGTACGAAAAGGTACTACACATGTATGCTTGGGAAATGCTTACAAGGTGTCCAGGAGTTTTGGAACATTTTTCGTAGCTCAAGGATAGATACAGATGAGTAAGATCTTTGGCACCGTGTTCACGTTTGTAGCTCATAAACCCCGTCTACCTTTTTAGGCAACTCCTCAGCAGGAAGTTCGCTCCTCCCCTCCGCAGAGAGATGACCATGTCCCAGTTCCTGCCTCGGTTTCTCAGGTGGACTTTCAAGCTCACCGGTCTTTACTTCTTTAGTAGCTTCCATGGCGTCGTCTGCAGATGGCTCTTTCGATATATCGGTCGTACTCCGCCGCTTGTCACGGTTTCTGAAGCAGAAGAACCAAATGGCGGCAAGAATCAAGGCAAGGCCAGCAACGCCTCCGACCACACCGCCGGCTATGGCGCCTACGTTTGTGCTGCTTTTCTTTGCTGGAGGCGTAGGCGTAGGCGAAGGCGCAGAAGTAGGCGTAGTGGCGTTGTTTGTTGGGCGAATGAATATATCCCGAAGCGCCTCGTCGTTCCAGCGATCTGGGTACCTTTGCTGTTGAGCATAGTAATCTTGAACGAGCCGTGGTGCGACGTATGCCCCAGCAGATGGATCAAAAGTGTCAGTCCACGTGAGAGAATTGAGATTGAAGACTTTGATTCCAAGCGTATATGGATCGGTCGTATTGATTTGCTCGTCTGTGATATCACCTGAACTCAATGACAGGTTTATTCCTCCGACGCTGAGCATTTGGCTGTTGCCGGCTATATTGCATGTGTGGTAAATTCGTGGATCTCCGGATCTCACAGTCGATTTAAACCAGTGGAAAGCTGGAAGTGAAAGGATGTAAAGCGTATCGCCTTCCTCAGCTCTACTGGTAGCATCGTAACTATACGTCTGGCCACCGTAGACAAAAATTTCGAATGTACTGTTGCTGGTAGCCGCTCTAATACCAACATTACAGAATTCCCCCCTTTCTGGTGGAATGTCGCCAGATGTCTCCTGAATATACCATTTTTGTGAAGCAGGGTCGAAAATGGCGACGCCGTCCCAGCCGTAGGGAGTCCTGTGGTAAACGTCTACCCCTCCAAGGACTACCACTAAACCTGAATCACCCCAGCCATGGACGAATTGGAGGCTACCAAACACAAATGTGCCTGAATCATAAAACCCTGTTGTTGAGGCATTTGCCCAGGATTGTGATGTGAAGTTTAAAAATTGCATTCCAGGAGATGCTTCCTCACCGGAAACGTTGGTTTTTGGACTGCTAAGATCGGTATGCATGCCTCCCAGATAGAAGCCTCCAATATCATCTCCGTAAGTGAAACCACCGTAGCTTGGACGCGTTAATGTACTGAAGACACTGTCGAAGCTCTGGTCGATGTTTGTCCAAGTACCACCATCGCCAGCTGTGAAAGCCCACAGACGTTCTGGTGGAACCGACCACGTCAGACCAATCCGCTCGTTGTAAAAGCTGTATTCTCCACCGTACGCAAAGACAGTGGCATTCTTGCTGTCGACCCAGAAAGCGGGACGATTGAAGTTGGGACAATCACCCTTGTCGATGTAGCGACCTGATGGACCTTGGTAAGAGTATGAGGTTGAAAAAGGCTCAGACAGGTCGACGGCGATTGTGCCATTACCTATCTCTCGTGATCAGCCACATTCGTTCCGAAGTCCATTCTAGACTCACAGACTTGCAGTCCACGCTTCCAATCGGTCGTGGTACACTCGCCTCCATCAATGTAAAGTGTTTCATCCAAAATGAAAGAGCCGTGGTAAATCCTCCTTACTACATTCGAGAACGAATCTTGCCTCGCCAAGATTTTCCGTGGGACGAAAGAATTGGACAAAGAAAGAGCGTGGCTTGCCCCGCTGATGAGAACCGAGATGCATATGAGCTGAGAGGGTTGCATTTTGAACCAACGCAGGCAAAACTACAGAGGTCACCATACAAAGTGGCTTCGGCTGAGAGATGTGGTTATCTTCGAGAGACGATGTCAATGTTATGCTCGAGTACCATGAGCATCATCAGCATATTCATCGAGGCCGAAGAGACTAAATGAGCATTATTCGGCCTTCCCTAAAGCAGCACATCGTCTTGCATGTGTAAAGTGTCAACGAGGATGGTGGAGTCTCCTTCCGCATTGGTGCGCAACGGCGAGAGAGCTGGTATATGATTGTGACGCTACTTGATAATTTCTGCTGCTACTAGCATCTCCTTCTGAGTCAAGTAGTTCGGACATAAACAGCCAGTGTCTTTGCGTCCATTCGTACGGCTCCGCAAGGTTATTTCCGTCCGGGGCAATACAGGTATTGGACCTGGTACGGCGCTAGCGTCAAGATCTACCTGTTCAGCCCTCGATTTGTGCCAGCCTGTTTGGGATCTTGTGTAATAGCCATGTGATCTGTTAATAGGATGCCATTTCGTCGACTTCAAACTGTGTCGATAAGACTTGACACCTCTGACTACCGACAATAGCTCGCGTTCGTTAGTTTTGTTGGTGTTCTCGGTTTTGGAGAAGCTCTTGCTACTGACTGCTACCATCGCCTCATTCTGCACGTGGATTGCCTCGATCCCTTGCTCACTGGTAACGGTATAGACATCCAGGTCCGAGCCAAGGGCGAACCGGTGTAGTTCGATCGTTTGAATGAGCTGCAATTTTACCTCGACGAAGGCGAATTTGGCTTGGTCGGTTCGTGAGAAATTCTAATCGCCTGTGAGGCGCACAAGGTTCTCCCGAGGATCGGATTGTACAGTTGTGCTTCTCTAACAGTTCCATCGACTGACTACTTGAGCTTACCGTGCGCCGATTCGCCCCCATGAAAAGGACAGCGGCGGACTTTCCTCCAGATCTCGCGGCGTACATAGATGGACTGGATCTATTGAGGCCAGAAAAGATCGAACTGGCATCCCAGCATGAAGGCACGAGAAGCTAACAAACTTTAGACATCAGGCTGTTACGAGTATCCAACAGCGATTATAGATCAAAGAGCTCAGTTGGCTGAGATCCTTGCTCAGGTAACAAGCGAGCAAGCTAGATATCATTCTAGTCGTTTTGTGGTAAATGAACCGCGAAACGTTTGTAAGCGAGTGTAGGTGGTGTGAGCTCATCGAACGGCATGTTTTGATGTGTTTAGTTTAAACGCGACTCAATACTAGTACTGTCGTTGTTAATGTCCAATAGGTGTCGTTGATTCGATCTCCACTAGAGCTATATCAAGGATACAGATCACGCTCCATGTAGAGAGCTTGCCGCCCCACTGTAACTTCGCTCTCAAAAGTCCCGAAAGTACCTGCTACAGACAGGAAATCTAAGGTCATCATACGCACGATCGTTCGTCGTATCGAAAACTTCAGCCTCATGCTTGACTTGGTCTTTGTTCAGCTGCGATCTACATTGTGTTATTGATCTCTGCTCAGATAGCGACAACTGTGACGAGGTCGAGATGTGGTTCAAGTCGGATCTGCTCAGCATAATTAGTGCTTTGCAAATCAATCAAGACGTTTGAGCATATACAGTCGGGTTATACATTGATATCCGAAGATCGATACTCGCGAGGTCTAGTGCTTCCTGAGTGGTGCGCATGCTGTCCATCCTCCACACTGTTCCCGCGCCAGTAGTTAGACATTCATGCCACAGCTCCCCTGTCAATGAGGCTTCCCACAACTGCAGTGTTATCGAAATTGTTCGGTACCATGGTACCCTGGGACTGCAAGGTGTGTGGCAACCTTTGCGTAGCGTCTCTGCATCGAATCATTCGGCATACACCGGCCAGACAAATTCAAGTTTGAAGCCTCCAGAACCAAGCTCTTATCGAAAGCATAATGCATGTTATATGGCATAGTGGACTGATGGAATGTATAAGATAAATAGTATGTCATACCTGGGTCAGAATGTTCTAATGCATGGAGTGTAGGATTAGCTCTACAGCTAATACTGTCGAGGAGACAACGCAGAGACGTTGGAACGTCACATAAAATTGGAAGGTTCGACAGTACACGAACTTAGCATCGTTTACGAGAATGGGGCGAGCTTGTTCTCCATTGCCTCAAAGCGTAAATTTGCGGGAGAAACCGACGTGCTGTTAATTGCTGCCGAAAAGATCTATGTAATTAGATCCGCCCTTTTGCATTATGGCAAAGACTAAGCTAATCCCAACAGACGCAGCACCACTAACCGATCAGAATCAGAAAAGAGCCGGGCTATTCTTTCGGATCGTCATATGCTGATATCAAGATCACAGAACGGCTGCAAAGCATGAACATGAGGCTCGGCTAAGAGTGTGTGCTTGTCAAGAACCTGACTTATAGTCGAGGGTCGACAGGCCAGAGGATCTCTCTTTCCTCACCATAATCGCACGCACCAATACTGGGAGACCAGTCAGCCTGATAGCGAAAATGAACGCTTTTTTGTCACTGTCAATTCTTGTGGTGTCCTTTACAGTAGCTTCTTTTGCGCCTATACAATACGCTGAGACTCCCAATGGCTTCACTAAGCAGCCGAAAGGCTGG
Source organism: Pasadenomyces melaninifex (assembly GCA_022813495.1). Classification (NCBI taxonomy): domain Eukaryota; kingdom Fungi; phylum Ascomycota; class Dothideomycetes; genus Pasadenomyces; species Pasadenomyces melaninifex. The sequence goes on along the minus strand of JAKLMI010000341.1, from coordinate 5,548 downwards.
AACTCCTTCGCTCTGCAGACGATATCAGAGGCCTGGAATCCACTCACGCAGGAATTAGTTATTGAACAGTGTGACGCCATGCACAGCACTTTGCAAGATTAAGGATATAGGTATTGTTCAATAGACTCAGGCTGGTCTGCACCGTATAACGGGGATGACTATGGAAGAGTACAACCGGACCCCGAACATGGATGGGACTTACCAGCTCTGGCAAAACACTTGTACCAGAATGACATGCTCCTAGGCCTATATGTCAGTGGTATCAATCGTTGCAAATGTCTGTGCTAAAGTCTCCTAGGTTGTGCCAGGGTTTTTCCACAACGACGTTAACAAGTCTATTTAACGCACGGATCCACCAATCAAGTCATCGAGTATAAGCGATGGCAATTGCGAAGTAAATACACGATGCCAATTCAATTATAGCGCACCTGGTGTCCAACAATACTGCAACTCGAACGTGGACCTCTTTGCAGCATGGCATGTGCTGTCTCCAGCTTGATATTGGACGAACTGCTGACAATGACTCAGGGGTGTTGACTTCATCAAACTTGATTATGTAACCCCTGGCAGCCCGGACTCGGGTCAGCCGCTCGACCCAGATCAAAGCAACGTCGTGGTATGCTATCACAGAGCAATCAAGCGGAGTAGTCGCAAAATGCGGCTCGATATTTCGTGGAAGCTTGAATATCAGAATGAGTCTTACTACAACCGATGGGCACAGAAGTATGTTAGTCCACGCTGTGCTGTAACATGACTAATATTGTTCCAGCGCCGATTCTCTGCGCATGAATCAGGACCTCAACAACGGATATAAGGGTGATAATCAAACATCCTTCGAAACAGTACGGAGAACGATAGAAATGTATCGTCGATACATGATCACCCAATTTGAGAGAACGGATACCTTGACGATATATCCAGACCTCAACAACCTTTTTGTCGGCAACTCGGAGAAGTCCTCGGGACTCACAGATGATCAACGTCGCATTGTGTATTCCCATTGGATCGGGGCAGGAGCAAACCTGATTCATGGCTCTGACATGACTGATCTCGACGACCTCGGCAAGTCTATGCTTCAAAACGAGCAATTCAATTGGATCGCAGACAATTTCACATCCAGACATCCGATGCGTCCAGCTAACGACATTGACAACATCGATCAGGGTCAACAGGTTCAACTCTGGATAGCTGGTCCTAGTGCTAAGGGCCATGCTCTGTTCGTCTGGGCAAATTATGGGTCAACCGATTTGCAGCTCTACACGGGGACCCCTACTAGTGGCGTCCGGTCAAGTGGGATCCCGAAAGAAGATTTCGAAAAGATGGGCTTGCATGCTGGGTGCTACCAAGCTGTGAATTTATGGGATCCGAACGACAGCACTAATCTAAAGGACTTCTCCTCCTTAAAGACGAAGCTCGATGACGAGCAGGTCTTGGTGTTGTACTTGGAACCTAATCTGGCAATACATTGCGACGTGGCTACTGCCAAGCCATTCTAGTAGGCTGGATCGGTTCGTACTTAGGTGAAATGAGGAAAGCCGAACCCTTCGAGTTTCGTTGCTAATATATACGAACGTCACTTCAGATCTAGATTTACAATGTACTATATTACAATCATTCGACGCTCGGATTTAGGGTCGTCTGATGATGGTGGTGTATGGCCCTTCACTCGACGATAGCCCTTTTCCCTGTACTTCCGCTTTTGATCACGTCCAGATGATCTACATGACGCAACAGCAACGGCAGCAATCATCATCACCATCATCGTGGTATCTCCCGGGTGGTCGGCGGGGTGGAACGTAATTGGTTGTGCCGTCCTCATAGAGATGTAAGGTGAATGGCAATCTTCCGTAAGGTCCATACGCCTGTGCTGACACATGCAGCCTGGCGTCTCCTCGTGGTCGATTACCAGATGAGTGAAGCGAGTCCCTGTTTGCAATACGGCCTTAGCTCTAGCTCAACAGACCATAATCTTCCTGGTAAAGCATGCTTACAGTATCTCCAGCTCCGTGATCTCGCCATCGCTCTGACGGTTGAGTCCCGGAAGCGCATTTCTTGCGACTTTCCGATCTCTCTCTCGTACCTGGGTCTTCCTAACATTGTAACGATTCGCAAATCTGATGCCATACATTTCCATGATTCTGAACGATATTTAGGCGATATCAGTCCACTAGAGGACGAACAGGCTGAGCATATAAATGTCGCGATCCAATCTCACCATGGCCGCTGACTGGTCGGGCTTTACTCAAGACCTTCGTTCATCCCTCCTCGCTGACATACGCTACATGCGCCTTCACTGACTTTGCGGTCGAGGTCGAGCGCGCCATGTTGCGCTTCAGAGTAGGATACTCACGAGTAAGGAGCTCGGTTCCGTCTCATTTCCTCTCCGGCGAAGCAGGACAGTCCGTGAGCCGCCATATGAGGGTAAGTGGAGATATTCCGTTCGTAGGATGTCTAGACTCAGACTGAGAGATGAGCTGCTGCACCCCGAAATAGCAGTGACCCTGAGCGGCTGACAAAACTGCAGCGTGCCGTGTCTCAAGATCATATTGTTCGTGCATAGAGGCGCCAATTACGAGTGGTAGAAACTAGTAGTCATGATGGTCCAACTTAGGTCCAACTCTAATCGAAGACCTCAATTTTGACGGCGGGAGTCAGGCCGCGGTCGACAGATGATGGCCAGGTTTTAAAGTGCTGGTATTTGAGGCAAAAAGCATAATTGACCTACGGCCTCTACGAATTTAGCTGAGCCACGGCCTAGAAGAGCGCTTATTCGAGCCTATTATAGGCTTATCAGTTCCTGATGCTTTGTCTAGTTGAAGATCCGGACGGTCTCTGAAGCACTTTTCGAAACCGGCCAACATCTGTCATCCCCAACTGGCACTTACCGCCCAGAGCTCTAGGAACGGGATACCTGGAGCTCTAGGCCCATCTCAGGCACTCGTTCTCATAGGTAAGGTTAGCGTCATGTGCTCCGATGGTGACTCCATCATGGCCATCTACTACTTGTACTAATAGTTCTATGTATACCGTGCATAGGTTGAAAGGTAGCATTACTATATAAGTCTTGATACTCCGACTCCTAGGCTCGACAATGTTGCCGATCCCGCACCGCAGTTTCGAACCTCGACCACAGTCAGTGCTTATATCTTAAGGCGCATTGCGCCCGGTCACTAGACCTTGAACAGCCCTTCGCAGACGGAGATGTCTACTACAGTACAGTATGAACGACGATTTGAGCGTCCACTTGGATATCCGGAGTCTCCAGAGGATTACAAAGTCGGCGGTTATTGTCCGGTAGTTCTAGGACAGATCTTTATTAATCGCTATCGTGTGCTTCGAAAGCTGGGTTGGGGATCGCGGTCCACTGTCTGGTTGGCCAAAGACGGCAAGTAAGCTTGCAATTGATGGTGTTTTTCAGAGAGTCTAGTCTGCTAACGACTAATGCATGGAGGACAAATATGTGGCTCTAAAGATCTGTTCAGCAGCTGCCAAACAATCAGAAAGTATTTTCTTGAAACAACTTACGAATCAGCATGGTCCTGCTGCCGATACTCATACACAGATTTTGTTGTCTACCTTCGAGTGCAAAAGCATCAATGGGCGACACCAGGTATTGGTGCTCGAGCCTCTTGGAAATACGCTTGGGCAGTATTTGGAGACGGGCACTCTGACCGCAGATTCTGATCATCTTCCAAGGACACAACTTGTTAGATGCATCGCGCGACAGATGATCCTTGGCCTCAGTCATGTACATTCTTGTGGGATCGTACACAGAGGTAGGTTTGCACAACAGCACCTTCCAATAGCAGTCACCATCTGACGCACTTTTGATCTACAGACTTGCATCCAAGCAACATTCTGTTTGCTTTGCAGCCGAATCTCGACCTTGTCGCCGAGGGTGCGTTCCAGCAGTCATTAGCCGCACAAAGCGATCTGTATAGAGTGCAAAGGCTTGATGGACAGCCGCTGGAAGATGGCATCCCTCCTTACGTTGTGGAGCCCAGGCCCCTTGACGATGGTCTTCCACTGAAGTCCTCTCCTGAGCAGATCCGAGTGGTCATAGTTGACTTTGATGCGGCGTCGACTTTCGAAGATGCCAACGATGGAAGGCATGCCTTTCCTGTCGCTACAAGACCGCCGGAGCTCGTGTTAGGCATGCCAATGCTCGCACCACAAGCCGATATTTGGAGTCTTGGCTGTCTGGTAAGTTCTATCGAGCGTGAATCGGGTCGCAGTTCCATAACAGTCACTGACATGTGTGTTATCAGATCTTCGAAACTGTCACTACGAGAAGTCTCTTCCACATTGACATGATAGGCACTTCCGTAGAAGAGGAAGATAACGATTACCTCCAGAACATTACAGAAGTCTTAGGTCCGTTACCACAACCCTTCCTCGACAGGTGGAAGGCACGATCTCACATAGTCGATGATAACGGCGTTATCCTTACAGAGGTGGCAGCAGAAGGAATTAGCGAGCCGCTCCAAGAACTAGTCGAGAAGTATAAGCCAGAAGACATGAGCGACTCCGAGGCTGCGCTGTTCTTGGACTTCCTAGGTCGAATGCTCAGATTTGAGCCATCTGCACGTGCTACGACTGAGGAGTTGTTACAGCACCCTTGGCTACAGGATCACCCATGAAGCACATAAAGGCCGGAACGGCTTGTATCCTCGCGTCCAGGCTATATACCAGTCACTTCTCAGTCGCCTGCCCTTACGATACTGACAGTACTAGCCCACTGCCAAGTCGCCTGGGCGACTGAGAAGCTGCCGGCTGTTAAAATATAATACACAGACTCGAAAACCCAACCGGACCTTGACTAACTCTGAACAGAGCCTAACTGGACCTTAAATCCGAACTCCTAACACAGCCTAGATACGATTGATATCCTGCTGTAGAAGAGCGGCCTGCTAAAGGTAGAAGAAGGTAGAAGAAAGGGGAGGCTTAAAAATTGTCCTGAGCATCTCAATCCTTGGCGCGACTGCTAAGTTACCTGCCTACCGACTTGCCTACAACACACAGGCACTCGAAAAAGAAATCTTGTGGTGTTACCCGAATCTGAACATTTTACGAAAATGCTTTACTAATTAAGCTTGATGTTCTTTTATTTGTTTCGCTACGTCTACACAAGACTATCTGCACTCACCGTACATAGCACACAAAGGTACGTACTCTGGTGCCAAGCGCCTTCTTGTCGACAGCATATTGATATTTCTGTTGATATTTCTGTTGACATGGGTACTGACATGAAAAGTGATTAATTACATGTTGGCTGATCTTAACAGCGTGTCAACATGATGTCAACATTATGTTAACTCCGAGACATATGTCAACATGCTGTTAACAAGAGAGCGCTTGGCACCATAGTAGTATACATGCTTGGTTAATGCTTGCAAGGTGTTCAGGAGGTTTGAAACAATCGTCGTAGCTCTAAGGACAGATACGGAGATGAGTAAGCTTGGTGTGGTCTCTGAAATGCTTTGTGGCACGTTTCGCACCCTCGCTTCGGTGCGTTCGTTCCTGCCCTTCGTAACTTTAGAAGTTTATT
>JAKLMI010000340.1:0-12602 GCA_022813495.1 Pasadenomyces melaninifex | reverse complement strand
ATTATCGCTTTCGCGCTCAACTCGCAGGAATATCAAGAACAATTGGGCAAGGCACGCGCTGAAACTGCCAGACTGCCAGTAGATCCAGACGATGTGCGCTTGTCTTTGCAAGAAAGACTGCTGAATCACAAAGAATCCAATCGGCATTTCAAATACGGTCTCAGCGAAAAGGAAGCTAGAATGGTATGCAAGGTGTTCTTTGCGGAGAAATTCGACATAATGAGGAGAGCTTGTGGTGTACAGGACAGATTCATCGAGTCGCTATCGCGTTGCATGAAATTTGACTCCCAGGGAGGGAAATCAAAGGCGTTGTTCCTCAAAACCCTAGATGACCGATTTGTCCTCAAATCGCTTTCCCCGACCGAGACTCAATCGTTCCTGAAATTTGCGCCCACCTACTTCAAGATGGTGTCTGAAGCGTTTTTCCATGAAATGCCAAGTGTTATTGCTAAAATGCTCGGCTTCTATCAGGTTATTGTGAGGAATCCCGTCACCAAAGTCGAGCACAACTTCTTTCTGCTTGTGATGGAGAATCTCTTTTACGACCGCATACCAACGCGCATCTTCGATCTCAAGGGAAGTATGCGAAACCGAAAAGTCAATGCAACGGGTGAAAGAAACGAAGTGCTGCTCGACGAGAACATGGTTGATTACATCTACGAATCACCGTTGTTCGTTCGGGAACATAGTAAGAGGATGCTTAAGAACTCTGTCTACAATGACACGTTGTTCTTGGCAAAGATGAGTGTGATGGACTACAGCCTCATGGTTGCCATAGACGAGCCACGCAAAGAGCTCGTCATCGGAATCATCGACTGCATCAGAACTTATACCTGGGACAAGAAGCTTGAGTCGTGGATCAAAGATCGAGGCTTCATTGGGGCTGTAGCAAGTGGTCTTGCTGGTGGTCCGGTAAGTGGGCAGAAGAATCGTCCGACCGTGACCAGTCCTAAGGAATACAAAAGGCGATTCCGCGAAGCTATGGTCCGATATGTACTAGAAGCCCCTGACTCTTGGACGCAATTGAGGACGCGAGAAGAGGAAGAAGCAGATAGACGGTTGGCGAGACAAGCGCAGCCACAAGAGTTAATCGCTGGCCAGGAGAATGTGCTGCAACATGACCCTGAAGACAATGCTGCATCGAAAGAAGTCGCTCAAGGTTCTGCTTTGCTAGAAAGCTAGGTCTACAATTATGCTAGAAGGCTGACAGGGGAAACTGCAACGTGGTGAATTTTGGAAACCACCTGGTACAAGGACGTATGAAGATATTTAGGTATATGTTTACAAACAGCCTCACACTACCAATACTGCTCTGGGAGCTTCTCAGCAAAATTTGGCATCACAAGTCTTGCTTCGCTGTATCTGCCGACGTTCTTAAACATGCAATTGGCCCCGAGCAACACAATCCGATACTTCGATCATGTCTAAATACCATGATAGGTGGAAAGCCCATGCATTGGGTTTCTGGGGACAGAAGGGATGATACTGGGGACCAGCAAGAGCATTGATACGACGCTGTGGATCCGGTTCTTCCGTCTTAGCGAAAAATCATGTAAGCTTTTTCGTTACCGTTCGTAGAGTGACCGTTTTCCATACTACCATTCGTCCATCTAGGCTCGGGTTTTGCTAGGAAACAAGCATGTCTCCATGCCAAGCAACTAGAGTATGCGGAAATCGTTACGTTCGTGTCCTTTCTAGTTGTTGCGCATCTTTCTTGCTGATGCAGCGAAAACGTCTATCTATGCGGCATTCAATTCGTTCCGCTCTCAAACCTTATAGTCGTGATGAGACTTTACAAGGAACAAGACTTCCGACACACAACCGCCCACCATTCGAAAGTTATTCAACATTACCATAAGGGTATTCCAAAGCCGGTAGAGTCTTACGTCATATTTGATGTCCTGTAAGGTTTTTTCAAGACTTGGTAGAGGCACAACACTGTACAGGATATCAAGATTGGACAATAACATAGCTCGGTCCATAGTGCTTAATCGATTGGTGGGGCAGGTCTAGTCTTCTCGATGCATCCTTCCAAAGTCGAATAACATCATGGCGGAGTCAGTGCCAGCGAGCGATATTCCTGAAGCACAGGAGCGTAAAGGAGGAGGTAGAAAGCGAACAGCACGAGCTTGCGACGAGTGCCGTCTCAGGAAATCTAAATGTGATGGTTTGTGTCCGTGTGAAAGTTGTCAAACAACTGATAGATGTAAGTCACTCCTAGTCCAGATCATCGTGCGAGTTTTATGATGCTGATCAAGTTCAGATTGTACATTTAATTTATCAGCGGCAAGAGGTACCAATTCTGGCACCAGGATCAGAATTCTCGAGGACCGATTGAGACGGGCCAGGGCTTATCTGGTAGAAGCTCAGCGGCGCACGCCGTCACTCGCCCATGTCAATTTTGATGCGCTCCTTGGTCCGCTTGAAGCATCTCCACGAAATGATCAGAAACGTGACATTGATGGTGCCGAGGATGACGAGGATAATGAGAAGCTTGATAGTATGATGGATTCATACGGTCAGCTGACGATGGACACGAATGGCAGTATGCATCGCGACTTCTATGGAGCCGCATCCGGTCTTGCTTGGATCCAAAAAACTAGAAACTACTTCGAGGAATCAAACACCAGCGAGCGTGACGAAGGCCATGAACCAGCTGCTGTGCAGCTTTTTGATGCCCCGTTGCCACCGAGACGACTGCTTCATGTCCAGGAGTCCATTGAAAACCTCATACCACCACGAGATGTGGCCGAAAGATTGCTCGATGTTGTCGTGGCTCAGATTTATCCATTGTTTCACTTTGTGTGTGAAATCGAATTCTCTGAGTCAATGGACAGAATTTACGACCTAGCAGCTTCCGAATATGAGGAGAGTGATCATTCATTCCTTCCATTATTTGCTCTTGTCATGGCTCTAGGATACCTGTTCTCCAAAAGAGATCATGACCAGATGGGTTGCCGAGGTGCTGTTGCACAAGGGTGAGACGGTCTCCCAAGGATTAAGATTGTGAGCTAACGATATTGCAGGATGCGATATTTCATCGCAGCACGTGATGTGATAGATATTGCTCAGCTACGTACGGTCACTGCACTCCAGAGCGTTGTGTGCCTGATCCTGTTCTTGGTGTCAACTGCACGAATGGCTTCTGCACATGCATTCTTGGGTGCAGCATGTGCTTCTGCAATGCGGCAGGGTTTACATTTCCGATCATCGCACGACTCGAATTTGTCCTTCCGGGAAAAAAGGCTAAGAAGGTGAGTCGCGGTCAATTCACGTTCAGACTGCCTGCTAACCATACAACTAAGACGGGTTTTCTGGGCCATCATGAATCTCGACATGTATGTGAGCAGCATCCTCGGGCTACCACAATTCATGGATCTTTCGGCTGTCGACCCCGCTATAGATCTGACCATCGACATTGCCTTACGTGATGCGAAAATGGATACGAGACTGTCCCCAATGGACAAACTTGCGCTCATTGCTTCTGCGAGGCATATTTCTCTTCTACGTATCGTGAAAAGGGGCCAATCAACACTTTACCCGAAGCCGTCAGATCCGCCGGACTCGAATCAGCGGAATGGCACGATTTCCATCAGTGTGAGCAAATTTTCAAGAGTGGAAGATCAATTTCGAGCATGGACAGAATCCGCAAACGATGTCCTTGCACACCCTGAGAACAGCAACATGGCTCAAACTATCAAATACGAACTTTCTTGTGCATACTACTTCAGTCAGATGCTGTTATATAGGGCTTTCGTGCATTACCTGGCTAAGCAAAACGAAGAGGACAAGCTCAGCGAGAGGCAACTCAGCTACGCCACCACTTGTGTGCAGATGGCGAAACGGGTAATAGAGCTCAGCGTCGAGCATGCCGAGAAAGGACTTCTATGTCCTGCATCATGGTCGGCAATCTATACTGTAAGAGCCCATTATCGAGAACATGTTGCAGCAATTACTGACGCGCTGCCAGGTTTTCATCGGCACTGTATGCCTCATCTTTGCATATGCTACACGTGTATCTGGTGAAGAGGCGCCAGAGCTCAAAGCTACCATCGAGAATGCCATAAGACTGCTAGCTAGTACAGCTTGTACAACCGACACTGGCTCAGTCCGCTGTCTATACGTGGTGAAGAGCCTGATCAGACGCGTGCAGTATGCTGTTGATGTGAACGTCGATGAAATTTGTGCGACAACGCGACCGTGCTGCAACGCTGTATACTATCATCCGACCGGTGGCACTAAAGGGCTACGATCTTTACACATTCCCGAGCGCAAGGCGTCAACCTTTTCACAATCACAAGCATCAACTTCCACCAAAGATGGCAGAGCATGGAGTGACCCACAAGGCGATGTAACGATGACATACCCTGGCTCGCTGAACGACCAACAAAGTACTGCACGAATAACACAGCAGTCACTTCCGTTGTTCTACGATCCAGCGGAAGAGATGCTCGAACTACCAGCTGGCGGAGGCTTCTTTCACCCTGCAGACATGCGATTTGATGGAAACCGGCGCGAAACCACTGGCGCATCCAATCCCGAGCCCGGTCATGGATCATGCAATGTGGGTGATGTGCCAATCACGTCAGATGACATCGCTGCCTTTATGCACATAAATCCTGTCGACAGGAATTACCGTTCATGAATTTGAGCCGAATAAATCTTTCACCAAACCCTTCTTATTCACTTTGCCCATGGCATTTCGAGGGATGACATTGACAACCTTGAGCTCCTGCGGGATCTTGTAGTTGACTAAGCGATCCTTCAGAGCTCGACGCATGTCCATGGGGCCCCATGGCTTGCCACCTTTACCGGCATTCTTGCCTTCATCAGTCAGCACAACCACTGCAGCGACTTTTTGACCCCATTGATCTGACTGCAAGCCCACAACAGCGGCTTCTGAGATCTGAGGCAGTGAAAGAAGCTCTCGCTCAACCTCTAAGGCAGAAACTTTCTCTCCTCCGGTCTTGATAATATCCACACTTTTCCGACCTTTGATAAAATACATAGGTCCTTTCGTCCATTGCTGATCGCTGAGGCCAGCACCATTGACTTCCTCTCGAGTTGCAACATCACCAGTCTTGAACCATTTCTGGCCCCCATCTTCAGCGTCAACGAATTCGCTTGCGGTCGCTTCGGGATTTTGCCAGTACTCGGAGAAGACTGTGGGGCCTCTCAACTGTACCTCGCCTTCCCTTGGCCTGCCATCTGCCGCGAGCTCCTCACCAGGCTCGACCACAGTATTGGTCTCGAGATCCACTAGCCGAACCTGGACTGATGGTAGTGGCCAGCCAACACTTGCATCGACTCGGTCTGCGAAATCGAGCCCGCAAGACAACGCCATGCCCACCTCTGTCATACCATATCTCTCTAACAGTACGTTGCCGCCACTGAGATCAGTCCAGGCTTTTTTGATCGGCGTAGGCAAGGCAGCTGAGCCGGAGATATTCAGTCGGAGATTCTGGGGAAGCAGGGCTTTTCGTGCAGCAGCTTGTACCTTCTCGTCAAGAGTTGGAAAAGCGTGCAATAAGCGGCTGTATATGGTGGGAACCACAGTGAAGAACGTGACTGGCTCGCTACGTGGTTCTGATTTCGCTTTCAAGACATCAGCAGAAAAGGGTGCAGCAAGTCGCTGCCAGACACTTTCGGCGTTGAAAGGATAGAGAAATTCGATCGTGGCGCCTGCAATCAGAGGCGTGAAAAGTGCGTTTACGGTTCCATGTATGTGATGCAAGGGAAGCACATGCAAGAGATGATCTTGTCTATCATATCTCCAAGCTTCTATGAGCGATTTTGCTTGTGCCATAAGCACAGACGTGGAGAGCACAACACCTTTGGGTCTATTTGTTGTGCCAGATGTGTAGAGCATGAAGCCTCCACGCAATAACTCCCGATCCTGAAACTTGACATTTTCGGCAGACGTAGCTCCTGTCTCAATCTTCGGCATGATCTCGAGTTGTGGCTCGCTGCTGATAGATTCACTCACCACATCACGAGCCTTGTCTTCGAATTTCGACGTCGATAGCAAGAGGTTAGCTCCACTGTTCTCCAGAATGTATCGAATTTCCGAGCTTGGGAAGCTCTGTGACAGTGGTAGTGCTATGGCATCATGGGCGAGGATGGACAAGAACGTGACTGTCGAAGTTAATTGAAGTCTCGACTTAGAAAGAAGAAACGCCCTTACCGACATAGTCGTAGCCATTCTCAGCCAGAAAAGCAATGCGCTCTCCTTTCAAGGACTTTCTGCCACCTCTCTCCCAAAGCACGTCTTTTGCAGCAGCAACATCGTGGATAAGACTGCCATAAGTGAAAGTCCGGCCAGACTGACTGTGAACTATAGCAAGATCATCAGATTTGTGACTAGCCAAAGTCTTGAAGATTGCCGAATTAGGCAAAGTTGAGGCCATACGTCGGCCAAAGAAGGATAGATTAGGGCGAATTGTTAGTGAAGAGTGATGCGAGGCGTTAGCGAACCAGCGAGAATGGAGGCGAAGTGCTGACAGGTGCATCCTCCTAGAGACATGATTGTATGGTATTCTGCTGTGTATCCCAATTGCCGTGAGCTAGATGGAGCAAGCCCTCGATGACAACTTGATTGTTAGAATCAAGAACGGCACTTGTTTGATGTTGTGTTCGGCATTGATGCCGTTAGTCAATGTCGACAAGAGATGGCCGATTTCAAGGTAGAATTTTGCATTGGACCTGGAATGGTTGCCCTGATTGCCGCGAGAACTAGCTAGACTGTTACCTTGAAAGAAGGCTGATGACCATTACTCCAGGCTAGTGTAGCCCTAAGATACCAATCACCGGCCTTTAAGAACCTTCAGAATCTGCTTCATGAACCCGGCCATATTTGGTGAACATTGGCTGCCCTTACAAGTTCCCAGCACTGAAGTCTGGGACGTTCAGATATTGGCTTTCCTCAAGGCCTGGCAGGCGTCTGATGCCTAGTCGATCCCCCGATATAGGCAGCACCTAGAGACTGGAGGACCATTTTTCAAACCCATCATCATTGACAGAGCAATGTTGCAGTGCTATCTTTACATTCACGGCCATGCTTCACTGACAAGGAAGCCAGCTTCATGTTACATGTCAACGCACAGTGCATGTCGTTAAGGTCTCACGGCCTCTCGCTGTGTAAGAGAGCACTCTACAGCACAATGAGCTCTTCGACACCTATCGAAGACACCATACGCCAGAAGGTCATGCTTGTTCTTAATTCCTCCTCCGCTGCTACTAATGCTTCGAACAGATCACAGATTCCCTGAAACCTACACTGCTCGAGATCAGGAATGACTCTCACTTACACTCCCACCACCGAGCTATGGTTGGCAATACCTCAAGAGAGACACATTTCGCGTGCGTGATCAAGTAATCGAATGATGTGATGTGAAGCTTACCTTGAAAGTGTGAATATCGTGTCTGAAGCGTTTCAATCCAAGATGCAACCAGCCAGACACCGCATGGTGTATTCTCTGCTGGACGATGAGTTGAAACAGGAGGGTGGTATACATGCTTTACAGTTGAGGACGAAGACTCCGGCAGAACAGGAGAAGGTGCAGGCTCAGGCTTCTTAATGGTAATGATGGATGAGTTTGAGCTGTCTATCGAATTTATAGTGGAACACAAATTGAACACATCAGTACCCACACAAAATTTAGCAAGAGGCAGCAAGAAGCAGACCGCGAGCAATAAAAAGATCGGGTTTCAAAAGTCTTAAAGGAGAAAAAGAGTATCACAACATAATACAACAAAAAACTCAATCCACGAATCTCGCTCGATTCTTGTGATTATACCTCTGGTGTACTGACTGCTTCACCCTCAATGCTAGGCCTGTGGTTTAACACATCGTATTGGGTACATGCGCAGTCGCGTTTCAGGCGGGATCGAACCCAGGTATCAACCCCACAGATTGAGGGAAAGTGTTGTGAGACACTTTCATTTAGCTAGGCTCTCAGCTTTGTGTGCTGACCTTGAGGTGAAAGATTTGAGTGTAGGTATATATTGTTTTGATGTGGCTGTGTGGCGGGTGGGTGCAGGGTCTAGGGTCTGTCAGCTGTGGCTAGGGTTCTATAGAAAGTGTCTGGAAAGGTGATAATCAGGACCAGGTCATGAGAGCCTGCGGCAGAAATCAGTTATTGAGCATATACAAACGCAGGTCTGGAAACGAGGTGGATCAGCTGCAGAGGATGATGAAGACCGAGAAGTTGTAGCAGCAGGTGAGAACGAGATCGTCTGCTGTATTGTCCAGTGTGACATAAGTTCTACGGCAAAAGCGCGAGACATCGGCAGGTGCGCACGTCGCTAAGCTAGTGCTTGCGCTTTCCTATGAGGCCTACAATGTCTCTATACGAGAGTGGTCTACGCCATCTGCGACGTTATGACTGCTGAACGACATGGAGTTGCTACTTCGCAGGAATGAGAAACCTACGAGCTCGAAAATGAAGGTACTTCTCGCAACAGAGTTTGCGATATGGTTATGGCCTCGTGCACCTACAGGGTGAATAGCGCCGTAATATGGGCACACATGAGAAGTCAACAAATGTTTATACCTTGCAGCTCCTTCGGGTGGTATTTATTAGACCAAATTGTTTGATATTAAAAAAAGCTCCTCTAAGCCTGTACAAAAGAGCATGCCCACCCCAAGTTGTCGAAAGATAGTCTTTCCAAAGCTTGATAGCCATAGCTCCTCGCTTCCTGAACGCCTTTTCTCTATTTCTTGGTCACCTCGACCACAACGACAACTACCACGACTATAATGATGACGATGAGAACTGTTTGAGATGCCGATTAGCGCTTGCACTCTCTTTTCCGGAGTCAAAGCGACCCCAACCACAAAAATGAAAATTTTGAATTTACGACGAGGACTGTTTGTGCAGGGTAACCACTGCTTATTGTCCTGTCGTCGTTTTCTTGGCAGCGTTTGTGACGCCGTAATAGATCGCAATAATGACAATGATGACAACAAGGACAGCAACTAGTAACGCAAAAGTTAAGATTGGAAAACGAAACCGAGCGCAGGGGAGCGATTGAAGGTTGAAACGTTGACAGCGACAACAAGGGAAAAGGAAAACTTACCAGCAATACCCAAGCAGATCCACTTCTTCTTTCTTGCTGCTCGTGCCTTCTTTACGGCACCGTCAAGCTCGACGTTGGCTTTAGTGACATGATCTGTAACCTCTTCTCCTCTCTGTTCGATATTTGTGACCTGTGCTTCTTGTTGGATGACCAGCGCGTCGAGATCCTGGAACATCTGAGCAAGTTGCATCATATCCGATTCGATCTTCTGGATAGCATTATGCCTGCTCCGGACGCTTTGCGCGACTGACTGCGCCTGCCCTCTTCTGTCGCTGCTAATCAGAGCCTGGCTGAAGATTTGTTGGTTGGGATCCTGGACTGCTTCGCGAACTTCAGCATCAGAAGCATCGGGACGAACAATACGGTAGTCTCGCTCCATCCTCGTCTGCAGCTGCTTTCGATAGTCGCTGTCGAGTTGTTGATATTTGTTCATGGACTGCTTGACTCTTCGATCAACACGACCAACCTGGGGCGCGTTTCGAGGGTTCCCAGACTCCTTGTCCTGTTTGATCATCTTCATTCGTGAAACGAGTCCTCGATAGTTAGCCAACAACTGGTCGGAAGCATCGTTGACAGCCACTGCTGAGGCTGATCTTGGGTCTGAGGCTGGATCATCGAGATATGTTCTCTGTAGTTGTTTTAATCTCTCTTGTTGTTGCTCTAAGCCGTCGATCTCGCCATCGACTTGACGGCAGTCATTGAGGATTCGGTTGGGATCTTGTGAGCCGTTCATATTGTTCATCTCTGCATTCATATAAGCTCGGCGCGCTCAATTCTCAGACACGTCGCTTACCGTATCCTTGGCGATCATACTGTCCTTGCGAGTAAGGATTACCACCTCCGTAGGATGTATCTTCGTATGGGTTTCCAGCTTGGCCGTAAGGGCTGGGGTCACTGTACGGATTCGACTGGCCATAGCCGCTTTGCTGTTGGTTCTGGCCGCGGTAAGATTCGTACTTGGTATTATGGTTAGCATATTTGCACGAGTTCGTCTGACGCCGGCCGCGTTCAGGAGGTGTACTAACAGCCATCTTTGATATGTAGTTTGTTTATGCTAGTGACAAAGTAATGGTTCCGACGATGGCTTTGATTAAAATCTATAAGGCCTCCTGGGCTGGAAAAGCGTGAAAGGTAATGCAGAAAAGATGCTTTGAGATGAAGCGCGATAATCAGCTAAGCTCGTCCCTGGTGCAAAGAGCAACCACGACTATGGCGGTCGTGCAATGACGCGGGAGACGCGGCGAAGCAGTCGCAGGCAGTACAATATAGTACTCAGCAACACAACTGGGATCCGCTTGCGGCGATATACTGCGAAATACAATGACAACTTTATGGTAAAGATAATGTCCGACGAGAGGCAGCAGCAATACTCTTTCTGCTTACTAGGCTATTCGAAACAGGTGGGTTCGAGCTGAGGGGACCCGTATACTACTAGTACGACTAGAACTGCTTGGGGCTGAGCGACCAGCAGCCCAGGTGTGAATTGCTTGGAGTTTAGCTGGTATTGGCGTATCCACCTTCTAAACCCCTTCTTGATAGGGCAGTCAGTAAGGCGGCCAGAAATAGTTCAATCTCCGCCACCGTAGTCCATGCACTCTGCGGCTGAACAGCTCGAACCGTCCTAATATTTGTGCGAATGTCGCTCACTTGAGCATACTTCGAATCTCAAAGGTCAACACTCCGTCGCACGTACTGTTACGTTGCGGAGAAATCGATTTGCAGCCTGCGAAGTGCAAAGGTTAGACGTGTCAGGAAAGATTACCATCCACGACTCGACTCTGAAATTGGCTGTAATTAGCGATGTCAAGCTCTTACTGCTAGCATGTGACTAAAAAGTGTGGACGCTCTTAGTGGTTCAAGCTGAGCATTGTCCACGATCTTATATTCTCGAACAGCACACGTAGGCAAGGACATGCACGATGAATAAGCAGGATGCTCACCATCTATGAGCTTCATCCATATCTTGCACTGCTTTCTCGGTGTAGCCTAATCTTTCTTTGACTTCCGTGACCATACGCTCGTCACCAGTATTCTTCCCAATATTGTCCGAGATTTTGATAGACGATCGACCATTTGCCTTTGCGATCTTGATCACTATGTTTAAAGGCTTCGATTTTTCTTGTGGTCTTGATAGTTTGTGAAAGTCATTAGTGAAGAATGTGCCAACACCAAATGAAGGTTTGAATCCGTGCTCTTCAGCAAGCTTTTTGTACTCTATGCACTTTTCAGTGTTCAGCGAATCTGAAAAGACAAGCGCTTTCCCACTAAGGCCTTGCGAGGTGTAAAAGTCTGCTGCCATCTTCACATACTCCTTGGGATCACCAGAGTCCTGCCTAATTCCTGCAAAGACCTGTGCATATGTCTTGGCTGGATTGCCCGCTTCGGATGGGATATTCTTCTGAAATGCTTTGAAGAAAGCGGGTGTGCCAAAAGTGTCTGTCAAGGCGATTCCCAACACTCCTTCACCGAAGCATTTCAGCCAATAATCCAGACCAAGCTCATTGGCATTTTCGTAATCGTTCGTAATCGATGCAATTGCCATGTACCACTCGTGCGCCACTGTTCCGACAGGGGCGATGTTGTGCTTCATGGCCATGTATACGTTACTTGTGCCTGTTAATTTGCCAGGATGTGACTCCTGCGAAGCTCTCGTTAAGCCCTGTACAACTCTATGCTGGGTCTCGAGATCTCGCCGTCGTCGCGAACCAAACTCTGACACCATGCAACCAGCCTTAAATAAATCCACGCCTTTGTGATATGCAAGTTCTTCCTGACCATCGTGGCTCCAGTCACGGTCTACAAATTTGAAATATGCCTCACTGGTCAGGGCTAATAGTGGGATCTCGTACAAAATAGTTTCAACCCATAGACCTTTCGTCACAATGTGTAGATCGCCAAAGTCATTTTGTATGTTCTCAAAGCTCAAGTGTACCTGTTCTGACGGGCGTAGTTGGAATTTCTTCAAATAGCTCAAATACGCTGGGTTCAGAAATTGGCACTGCTTTTTCAAAAACTCTTCCTCGGCATCCGACAAGGTTATGTTCGCCAGCTTAGCGATCTGTTCTTCGAGCCAGCGCACAGCTTCTGTATTGAGGCGCATTTGTGGTGTTCGATTCGTGAATGCATATTCGACCTGGACATCTGGGAAGAATTTGAGCACTGCTGATTGCATAGTCAGTTTGTATAAGTCAGTGTCAAGAAATGAAAAGACTCCTTGAGGGAGTTCCTTGCTGTCAGCCATTTTGCTACTAGATCCCTCTGCTACCACTCCAGCAACAATTCACAATCGCCCTATGGTCACGGTGTTTAGCAAGGTGGTGAGTAGGTACAACCGGCGGAAAGCGAGCGAGGACGAGGCCACAGTGCTCTTCGTGCACTCAAAACTGAGCTCGTAGCGATGTACATGATTGCAGTCGCACTTTACGAGACGTGGAGATCACTTCTGATGACACTGCAGATTGATTGTGAAACGTCACCGAGGCACTATCTAATCGCAGGTGGAGCCTGAGCAAACCCCAGCTGGG
>JAKLMI010000033.1:67001-174791 GCA_022813495.1 Pasadenomyces melaninifex | reverse complement strand
ATTGGATTTAGTGGACTCTGGAATGGTCTGCCTGTCAGGATTGCCATGATTGGTACTCTTACTGCGTTCCAGTGGCTGATCTACGATTCGTTCAAGGTGTACCTAGGATTGCCGACGACTGGTGGACACTAAGCCAATACCGGAAGATGTTTGTCTGGAAGCAGATTCTAAGGCTTATTACTTCGATCGAAGAGTGAACATTGGACAAATATGAACGAGCTGGTCAACACAAGCTCTAGGGAATATTTGAATATGACCAGGCGTTGGACGACTAGCACGAAGCAATTCGAGTGACTCATAAACAACGGCGCGAGTGACAATCACCGTTCACTGCCAAAGGAGGTCACGAGTTGGTGCAGCGAAGGATATGAGCATGTACAGAGAAACACAATAGATTTCAGTATAGAGCAAGGAGTTGACGGGCAGGCCAAAAATAGGACCAGAACGGATGCATCAGGCCTTCATCTTCTCGTTTTGCTTTGTGTTTCATACGTTCTTGCTGATAGTATTTACTGACAGGAGTTTCATGTTTCCACTTGTTTCTCAGCATTGGCGACAGCAACCGGGATCCGGCCAAAAATCAGACCCTACCAGAATCGAACTGGTGTTCTTCTGCTCACTTTGACACGTTGATCAGACACTAGCAGCAGATGCTCTGCCGTCGAGCTATAGATCTAAAATCCAGGAGCTTGTTTTCTTTGCTCATGGGACCAAAAGTTCGGAGAGTCGTATATATGACTCTTCCTAGAGCAGAAAGCACAGTCAAAAAGTTCAGATCTACCAGAATCGAACTGGTGCCTTTCTGCCTATTCAGTACTAGTCAACTGGACCAGTCTCGTTGAGACAGATGCTCTACCGTTAAGCTATGAGTCTGAATTAGCTTCATCGGGGTCTGGGAGAGATGGTAATTGTTTTCACGGCTTCGATATATACCTACATGATTGACGAAGCGCACAGTCAAAAAAGAGTTCAGACCGACCAGAATCGAAGTGGCTATCTTCTGCTCTTTAGCACGGATTGATATTTAAGTACTAATGAAGCGGAAACTCTACGGTTGAGCCACCGATTTGAAATGTTGTTCTGTTCTTTATTGAAGTGAGGACAGATCTCAAGCTTTCGCTATATCTGTACAAGGCTAACACACTGAATAGCCAAAAGGTCAGACTGACCACAATCGAACTGATGCCTGTCAACAGGTGCTATTCAAGCAGATGCTCTACCATTAAGCGACAAGTCTGAAAAGATGTGATTGTTGTACTTGTTTGAGGCGAGGGCAGGTTTCCCGGTTTCAATATATGTATCTGTATCATGCTGACAGGGTGAACAGCCAAAAAGTTCAGACTTGACCAGAATCGAACTGGTCATATCCTGCTCGATGGACATTAATTTCTGAATTGAGATCAACGAGACAGATACTCTACCGTTGAGCTACAAGACCGAGAAAGAATAGCAGGTAACGCCATTTTGGAATATGATCGAATTCTTAGAGCCCTGTACATAACGTTAAAGCGGTACTTGCAAGGTCAAGAGCAAAAACTCAGACTGACCAGATTCGAACTGGTCTACTTCCAATCTGCCAGTACTAGTACCAATTTTGTGGTGCTAGACTGATAGAGAGATGCTCTAACGTTGAGCTACTGGTCTGAGAAGTTATGTTGTCCAGGTCGTCGGAAAGTGCTAAACGAATGAAGTTCGTCCTGTATATAGCTAGACTCGTTTCACAAGACGAGAGCAAAAACGATCAGACTTGACCAGAATCGAACCGGTCTTTCTCTATCTACTAGCTCTAGATGGCTAGTGCTAGCAAGACAGATGCTCTACCGTTGGGCTGTAAGTCTGAAACAATCGATGTCGATGGGTCGTCGAGGGTTGCCTTCAATCTGCTCTGTTGGAGTATATATATCTATTGTTGGCGGTTCTAAGGTGAACAACTTGAGACTCGTCATGAAAGACTGCTTCAACGGAAGCACGAGGGTATCATATCGTCGATTAGCTGCACTGTTCAGCACACGGACAGATTCGGCATTAGCAGAAGTAATGGAAGAAAATGCATATTCCGTACCAACTTGGTATACATCGCTTCGTGCTTGAGCACAGTCGTATCTATGTCATGATAGCACATATTATGATAAAGCATCGACGAGAAATCCTCGACGAGACTATAGATCCCTGCCGCTGATATTCCTGAGGTTCTATGCATTTGGATATTGCATATCCCACACATGTCTCGGGACTTTTGCAATAGCATACCCTTTCTGAGAAATTAAGACCTGGTAAATCAAATACTTCTGAACACATATCGATGATACACTATCCAATTCAATATTCATGCCGACTCAGGTCTTATATCCCGAAGTAGCTTTGCCCAAACAAACCATTCGCCATTGACATGTCAATGCCGTTACTTCTCGATTTCAGCGGATGTCTTGCAGCAGGAGCCGGAGCTGGAGCTTTTGGAGTGGTATCGACTTCCATTGCACCATTCCCTATACCAGCGGTTTTCTGTCGACTCTTCAACATATTAATTTGCTGGTCCACGAGTTTCTTCATCGACTCCCATTGCTGAAGCTTAGCTTCATCACTCTGCTGAACAACTTCTTCCGGCGCCTCATCAAGTAGAGCATGCACCAGATCATCAGCTGACATGGCCCTTGTACCAGCAACATCAGCTTGAGCACGTCCCAAGGCCTCCAGCTCATAGACAGTTCGCTGCTCAACATGAGACTTGCCTTGAAGCCGTCTATACCATTCTTCTCTCGCAAGACGATCCTGCTCGAGTGCTTCGACGTCGACGTAATCTTCGTCACCAGGCAAGGATCTAGGACGATCTCGAAATGTCGGATTAGACGGCATCCAGTGTTTCGCTCTGCTGACGTGCGACACGATACCTCGAGCTTCCTTGTTCTGGTACTCAGTGTACCGTTCGTAGTTGGCTTTCCTGATGAAATCGAGTATGATACCCTTTTCAGGAATTCTAGAGACGTTACCACAATTGTCGACTGTTTTGAGATTGACAGCTGATTCTGGTTCAAGCTGAACGTCGATGATGCCGTTGTTTGTTGGGACAGGTTTGGTAGCTGGTTGAATTGCATTCTGCTTCTTCGGTCGTCGGAGTCGTGGTTTTCGTCCCAGTGTTCCAACAGCTACACCTCCAGCTCGACTGATGTCGATCATGTCGTGGTCGATGTGTAAAGGACAACGCCAGGGTGGAGGTGCTTTGCCATCAGGTGCAATTCTTTTCGGCACCGTGGCTAGAGGAGGATCAAGACAGTCAAGATGCCATTCATTAGGACAATAGTCACATGGCATCATCTCCCGCTCGCCTTCTGTTCCTTGTGCGCATCTGTAACAAAGTCGTAGGTGGCCGTGCTTATCTCTAGGATCCTTGTAGTTCGGCAGTTTGATGGCGCCATTATTGTCGGCACGAGGTGCCCATTTCTTGTTTAGTGGCGGTGGAATGGTCTCTGCGTACTCGCCATCCGATCCTGTCGTGACGTTTTCGAAGTAGTTTCTGATTTCCAGTGGCAGCGAATACCAGCGAGGGATGTCGACAATGTTGCTGATCAGATCGGACAGAAGACCATCGGGTTTAGCGGTCTGTGGTCTTAGCTTTCCTTCGCATTCTGGACAGTACCATTTCTGGTCGTCTGCTAGCTTAGGATCGTCTGGATCTAGAGGTGGCTCCAAACAACCTGGATGGAAAGAGTTTGGACAGCTCTCACAAAGTATCAGAAGACCAGCATCACCACAAAATCGACATTCATCTGCATTTTGTATCTCCTGTAAGAAAGTGTTAGCTTCTATTGTGTCTTGTTCAACCATGAGATGATTTGGTGCAGGTGTGCAATCCCGCTCTTTTGCATGAGACGGATCAGCTAGAATATCATTTGACAAAGACCTAGCTGTAAGGTATGCACAATACGAAAAGGTTGATAGGTGGGCAAGTAAAGCGAGATTGTCTTACCTCTGGGTCTGTATTGGCACCATGGGCGGTCACTGGGTCAAAGTTGGCCCCCGCACGTGCTGCACTTGCCCTGCTGCCATCTTTCTTGTTTTTCTTTGGCCTGCCACGAGTCATATTAGTATGTGTAAAAATGAGATGAACGTAGACATTGCCATTGAGCTTGAGGCTCGTGACCACCTCGCTGCCTGCTTCTCTAGTACCAAAAGCAATTGTAGCAAGAACAATAGAATGCTTGAACTTACGATATCATTGTTCGGAGCGACGACCTGCCTCTCACAGGTTGCTTCGTCTTGGATACGCCGTTTTTGGCAGCTCGAGGTGTCATTGCACGACTGCTTGGTGCAGTGCTGCTGAATCGACCATTCATATGTGCGGCGGGCACATCCGATAAGGTTGTTTCAGGTGTCGACAATCGCGAAGACGTGTCATCACGAGTGAACTCATCATAATCTCTCTTGCGAGTGATACCATTGGATACTGGAAACTCTGCCGTGGCGGGCGATGATATTTGTGCAACAGCGTGCACTAGACTGTTGGGATGTATGCGTGGAGCTGGCGGTCGTGTGTCGATAGCGACGGGCGTCAATTCGTCTTCACCTTCTGGAAGATGGTAATGCGGCCTCAAATGCACCGTTTCTCTGCCTTCACGATCGTCGCGCTGTATCCTGCTTTCAAATTCGCGTCGCCTTCGATCAACTTCTTCTTGATCGTAATCTGGTGGCAGATTAATCTCTTTTGCCAGCTTTCGTCGTTTTGTTTCGGATGAATGATCAACGGTATTCAGTTTCCGAGTATTGGTTGCTTCGTGGTGTGAAAGATCGGTTTGTTGTTGGTCAATGCCTGATAGACGTGTAACTCTGCCAGAGGCAGCCCTAGACGGGGCTTGGCGTGGCGCTAACGATTTGGCAGGTTTCGCTTCGGCCGCCGCCTGGTCCTCAAACTCCGGATCGAGCGGTAAATCTGGTACCGCTTCATGACTTGATGCTATGGAAGATATTGATTTGGGAGAGCTGAGCGGTGAGTCGCTACTCGAGCGTCTTTTTTGTGGACTGGACTTAGGCAGCGATAGCTTGGGAGGTGATGGAGGTAAAGAATTGTTCTCAGTCTGAGGCACTTCCGATACTGGAGGCTCGAGTTGAGACGGTGAATGGGTTGATAGTTTCGAAGGCGAAGTCTGAGAGGGTGAGTGAATTCGCAGCTTGGGTGGTGATGGCTTCGCAATTGTCTCGAATTGATTCGTCCTAAGGGTCAAAGGAGATTTGACGGGTGAATTGTGCTGGTGTATTGGGTCGACAGAAGATGGTCGTTTGATATTGGCATGAAATGTACCAAGATATGCGACGGGCTTTTGTTGTGGCTGTGGTGGTGGTGGAGGATCCTGTTCATCAAGATCATCATTGGGATGCTCATCAGCACTGCGTTTGTACTTGCGGATGCCTTTCTTGATGTAGTGCTTGAACACCTTGAATTGCTCGATCCTGACACTGCCTTTGTACTTGGAAATATTATCCAGGGCTGTAAGGACTTCATCGCGATTTGATTCAGCAAGGACTCGTCGTAAGCCAGCGGCGAGCTCGCGATTGCCTTCTCGAACAGCGCGATCAATTGCACTTTGCAGATAAGCATCATATCGATCCTTCTTCTGTTGTTCTGAGGTGACAGAGTTCCTAGGTGATGCTCTCGATTGCCTTGATACGGTTGAAAAGCCAGGTGAAGCGACGTTCTCGTCAGGATAGACCCGCATCTCCTCCACTTCCTTCTTCGCTGGTCTGCCTCGCGGCGGACTCATGATCACCGGATGAGGCGGCTGACTACCTCTCTCAGTTGTAGTAGGCTCTTGCACAGGAAATGTGATCATCTGTGGCTGCTGCATAGGTTGTGGTTGTGCTTGAGCTTGCGGTCGTTGTCGAGGCTCAACATGTGACTGCTCTTCAGCTTGTAGCACAGGTGATGGTGCATCTTGTAGTAGTTCGGGGTCGATCAGATGAGGCGATATAGGTTCATCTCTTGGTCCTGCACTGAGAGGCTCAACGCTTGGACTCGCTGGTCCTTCACTCCAGACCGGCGTCGCCCTCGCACTCAAAGATGGCCTGAAATGTTGCATATTCAGCTTCTTGAGAAGTCTCTGATTCGGTCCAACACCCAATGGCTGCATGTGCTCCAACACACCACCTCGTTCTACGCCTTTCGTGTCCTCGAAACTGGGCACAGCATGACGAGGAGCAGGCTCGACCCAATGACCCGCCCGCGCATCCTGCTTTCCTTCCACTCTGTCCTGTGGCTGAATCCTCTCAATCGTTTCCTGCACAATAGGTTCGCGGTCCTGGCCGTTCACAGGAAAGGTCGCAGGGCTGGAATATCGACTGGACCTGTTGTTGCGTAAACTTCGAATGCTGGACATGACCGAGTCGCACCCGTCCAGACCTGTGTCCAACTTCAGGGACGCGTGCGCGATCAACGATCAAGTCGACCCTGTCCCTGTTCACCAATATTTGAAAGCCTCAAATGGCTGTTCCGCAATATAGTACAGCACTGAAGTGGTGGTGCTAAGGCGAGTAAAGGAACGGCTCTACGGCAGAGCGGCCAGTAACGCGCTTCGCTAAGCCCAAAAAAGGGGACCGGATATTTCGTCCTACCACTACAGCAAACTCGACCTCTTACTGACGGAGTTTTCTAAGATTGAAAACAGTGATGCTCAGCAAGAGAAAGCAGAAATTGGTTACGATGATTCTAGGCAGGTAGGAAAGAGTATCAAAAGCAGCAAGGTGAAGAATATTCTTGATCACTAGCGTGTTACGCATGACAATTCACAGCCAAGTCTCATGACCTCCTTACCACAAAAACGAAAGACACTGGTTAATATAAAGCTTTCATTTTGCTTGAGTACTTTTTGATGCCTTTTCTATAGATGCGAGTAAGACCCTACTCGATCGCATGCTCCCTGTCCCACTCATAGCCTGTCGAGATAGGAGCATAGGTGGCGCACCACATGTACCCGGTTTCCATCACAAGCTCTGGCATTGTTGCAGCACAAATCACGGACCATGAGTAGCTCACTGGTGCCATCTTCAATCGCTTTGGCGTCAGGACACATCGTGGTCTTCCATTTCATAGGCATCTATCGCAGATTTGCCACCAGCATTTGACCTCATTAGTCATCACGCTGCATTTGCTGTCATTCGATGGGCAAAGCCGACTCACGCTGGATCGCACTCTATTCGCTATCGGAGTCCTCATCGCTGTCTTCGCCTTCATCTTCGGCGACAGCTGCTTTCTTGGCGGGCTTCTTCTTCTTTTTCTTATTCTTTGACTTTGTGCCTGTTGACTTCGACAGTGGTCGCTCAAGAATCTTGAGAATTTCCTCATCGGTGATCTTCTTATCCGACTTGACCGCATCAAGATCAATAGAAGGTGGAGCAGCAAGTCTCGTCAAACCATTCTTCGTAATAGCAACGGTGCTGAACATCCGCGACACAGGAGCACCTTCAGAGTCAGCCGAAGGCTTATACTCCCTCAACACACCATTCCTCACACATTCGATCACACCAACCTTCCCAGCCTTCTCATCATCCAGCTGTCGTAACGAGAAAGGAAAAGTCCCAAACTTCTTCACAATCTCACTCAACACCTGTCTCGAACTAGGTCGCTTCAACCCATAAGTAATCGCCGTCCGTCTCATCAACGTAGATCGCTTGTCCAGATCCTTCACCTTCCCACTTCCCAAACTCATACCTATCTCCACACCCCAAACCTCACCAACATCAGCCGACCCCTCACCCTTGCTCGAATCCGCGGCTGGCGACAGTATGATCTTCTTCTTACCCTCAATCTCATTTCGCTCAAACAACCAACTCGTAGTATGCTGCACAACCTTCACATCATAGCTCGCAGCAACCTTCTCAACAAGCTGTATTATCTTACTCTGAGACGGCGGCTTCTCACTCCCAGCCTTCTTCTTCTCTTCTTCCGTACCACTAGCCAGTAAACCAGGCGGCACCATCAGCCTCAACAGCAGTTCGTTCGCATAATGCGTCGCAAGCAGTAAGTCCGCTTCTCGCCCTTTCACCTCCGCTTTCTCTCCCTTCTTCTCCGGCACCACGACATTCCCACCAACTATAGCGCCGAACCCATCTATCTGTGCGCCGAGCTGGATCTTCACCACCTCACCTGCTTTCATCGTCGTGCCTGCATCGTCCTCGGAGGCCAGGGGTGTGAATGGCGTGACGTGCGAAGACGGCGAGATCGTGCATGGTGTAGCTACACCTTTGAGGATCTTCTTGCCTTTGTAGACTTTACCGATCTCCTCGTCGAGTAGTGCGTCGCCCTTTTCGCAGAGGTCGAGGATCTTGGCGCCGTCGACGAGCCAGCTGGTGACTGTTTCGTAGACTTTGTGGGATATTTGGGCTGCGGTCTTGTATTTTGTGAGGGTGTCCGGGTTATTGAGGCTGTAGTCTAGACAAAGGGATCAGCACAATTCTTCATCACAAACTGTTGTCCTCGAAGACTCAGTTATACAAAAGTCCTATCCCTCTTTCTGCTGCGAAATCTGTACTCGAGATACGAGTTTCTGCGCAGGGAGGAATTGGACTGAAGGTGTGCTATCCTATGGGTGTACTTACCAACGTCGCCTGATTCTGCCATCTTGCACGGTATTCAATTGTCAACGGCTTTGTACGAGTCTCAATATCAATGTTATTGTCGGCTAGTGGCAGCCCTGTTGGAGGTCGTGTGCGTCGCGGGGCTCTTGGGCACACTGTGGAATTGTGTGTTTGAGAATTGACCAAACATACGTCATTTCTATTTAGCGTGTTTTGTTGCCACTAAAGTTGTGGTTAAGAATATAGGCGTGCTCGAAATATTGTGGGACCGTTGAGTGCCTAAGAGGGAATGAGAAACTGCCTAAGAGAGTATGTAAAGTGCTTACGAATAGCCTAATCACGCTGCCTATTCACACTGCCATTAACTTCAAAGTTCGATAGAAGTGCCCAGGTGGGTAGGATGCATTAAATCGAGTTTTTGGTGCAAACTCTACATTGTTCGAAGCAGAGTGTCAAAGAAGGTTGACATTGGCTAGAATTTCGACATAATAGGCGATACACGATTCAGACCTTCCTTTGTGAGTATCAGTCAAGCTCGTCAAGTTTAGCCCGCAATAATTCGAGCTCCTCGTCGACCGACCTGAAGCGTCGAAGCTCTCGATCACAGTCGAGTGCCAACACCTTGAAATTGGACCATGGCTCACGATGTGGTGACTCGCTGTACAGGATTGCAGACAACTGCTTTGTCAATTTTGCTATTATCCATACACTTCTGGTACCACGAACTCCCCCACGCCTCCGAGCTATTTCCAGGGATTCACAATCCATGAGGGCCTTATATACTTCCGCTGAGAACCCCGTTGGATTGCCCTCTGGTTGAGTCACAATTTCCGCCGCTGCTTGTTTCATACTCATAGACCAAGGCTTTCCGCAGAGCCTTTCCAATCTGTAGCGTCCGACAAAAAGGCGACTATGAGCCTTCCAACAATGATTTTGAAAACCAGCTAATCCCAGAAACTTCATTCGGCCACAATCAGGGCAGACGAGCCTCTGAGTTCTACCGCTGCATAAGCTGGTTTTCACGAAGTCGATGTTCGTGTCATATTCATCTTCTGGCGTTCGCTAGACTTCCAGAATAGATCTAGGAGGTTCATCGAGACTGGAAAAATCCAGGTCCGATAGCGAGAGCGTATCTTGATCATTCAGGTCGTGCTCATTGTCACCAGTTTCCACTGCTTTGCACTTCCCTTTTGCATGGTCCTGTTGGAAAAGAGGGGCACTCGATCCTGCCGTCGAAGGAGGGTTTTGATCATTCAAACCGATTTCACTGTCATCTGAATCCACCGCTTCGTACTTGCGCTTGTTGCGATGTTCTCCAGAACCAGAATGAGTTGGTGTTGTCATTAACGAAGTACTTGGATCACCAACACCAGTTTCATCTATCAAAGAGATTGCTGCTTCGCTCTCTTCCTCAGGCTGATGATCTCCATCACCCCCTCGAAGAGAGGCACGATTCATCTTTTGATCCTCTTCATCCTTTTTGCGCTGTCGATCTTTCTTCCTCTGGTAATATCTTGTGTGGTTCGCTCGACATCGCTCAGCATGCGTCCAATAATATTGTCTACCATAAAGTAGTTTCCGTATTTTCCGACGTTGCCCATTGTCTCTGATCAGCCGTGGCACACCTGGAAATTCATGCACCTCGTATTCAGAGGCTGGAGCATCGTGCCAGCTACGAGTGAACTGGCCATCAAATTCCCCTATCACGTGACGAGAATGTGGAATAGGATTGTCCTATCCTTCCTGATTCAATCTATCCTCAACAGCTTCCCTATGTTTTCTGTTTTTCAAGTGTGCTTCAAATCTCTCGCATGTCGGTCCGGGTCCTGTGACGTATAGCTTACCGGGACAATCTAAGCATCTGATCCGTGGGACGTATTTGTGGTCAAAGTGTCGGTTTCGTTCATCTGCCGGTACTGGTCCGCCAGTCGTAGGATCGATGGCAGTATGTTTCATGGTTGCTTGGAATTTGTCTTCTTTGTATGTTTTGTCGGAGCGAAGCTTGTCGAGACCTTCCAGGAGCCAGTCTGGTGGTGGTGGCTGGACGCAATGATTAGTACAATATAGGTTCCTTGAGTGATTGGCACTTACAGGAGGATGTTCCGCACTCGGCGGATCAGGAGGCGCATCTATCGCGCCAAAGATGTTTTCTTGTGGTTTCGAGCTTGGAGGTGGTGGCATGGCCGCAGCGAGATTGAGCGGCGTAGCTTTTGGTTTCTGAGCAGGCATAGGACTTCCAGTATTCGTCGGATGTCCAGCTCTAGCTTTCAACCGTTGTGCTCTTGCAAATTCTCTGAGCTTCTGCTTTCCAACCTTGAGGACGACTATCAACTTCTCTCCATCTTCATCACTTTGTTCATTATAATCGTGCCTTTTGATACTCCTTGGTCCATCCATCGGGATTGTAGACTCTGGTGTTGCAGATCTGATTCCACTAAGATTGCTTCTTATACCTTGTGTCGCAGTAAGAGCAGCACTTCTCATTGTGCCTCGGGTTCTGTTCGAGCCAGGTGGTAACAGATGAGCAGGAATTGCAGGTGAGTCAGGCGCCGAATCGTCGCCACTCGCGGAATCTTCACTTTCTTCGAAGTCGTCCCTGGCACCACGACCGGCTTTCTTCTGCCTGGCGGCTCTGAAAATGCGACTATCTTCCATAGTTAGTGCACCACCAGGTATTACTGAGGAGACCACAAGCGATCTTATCGTCTTTGGCCTCTCCTTGAGGTCTGGCAAAGCTGGACCAGTACGCCTGTGAGTTGATCGTTTCTGCAACCTTTCCGCTCTCGATATGGATAGTTCTGTCCTTTCCAGGTCTGCTTCATTGAGCTCGTAAATGTACGGCGAATACTCCTTAGCCATTTGATATGGACGAAAGAGTGTCGGCAGTGGTGATGATAAGAAGGCCTCCTTCAGATCAGGGTCATCGATAACTCTGCCGTCGAAGGGATAACTTCTCAGATGAAGAGATCTCGTGTATAGCTGACACTGCTCGCGTATACAATGGGCGATTGCTGTTGTGAATTCCCCAGCCAAGCTCAAATCATGTGTCATCTGTTGTGCGAACTCCTCGGGTGAATTAGAAGGATGGTTGATTTCCCACTCAAATTGGTCAATAAGCGTATTCTGTCCAATCGTAATATTCAGCTTAATAAGAATACGCATTTCGTCATTCTTGTAAGCGGTGTATGGTAAATGCGGATCAAGTGGCTCGGACGGCGTATGTATGTGCGGAGTGTAATCAATAAGCTGTTCCTTGATGTCTGCAGCCACCTTTCGTACAAGTGGTTCGCACGCCTTGACATCGAGTCCAAAGTCTTCGACAATCTTTTCCGCGAAATAGTCTACATTCGTCGTGCGATCGTATAGATTCCAGGTGAACGTATCTCTTAGCTTGATCTTGCCCCATTCCACGTCCAGGCGAACTGGCACGAGCTCCTCGTCCTGCTCCGCTTGAATGGCTTGATCTTTGCGTGACACTCGAGGCAGTCTGTTTTGTTTTTTGCCTGGTTTGCGCATGCGTGGGTAGATTATTGGATCGCGTTGTCGATCGTCCGTTCTTGGATTGCCAAAACCCTCATAGCCGACGCCGAAAATGAGTCCTGGATTTTGTTGTCGTAAAGGCGCGAGCTTCTGATAGTACTGTACTTCTTGCTGCTTCTGACGTAGTATCAAGGGCTTGTCGTTACGCTCCGCAAGATCTGCTTTGTACAAGTATTCGCGCGTCACATATTCATCTGTCTGAATGCGAGCAACTGGCGTTTCGCGCTTCACCTTTTTCTTTGGCGGTCCTCCATTTGCTTGGTACGAATCTGTCGCGCCATTCTGAGCCTGATCATCGTTGTTGGTCGCAGCGTTCAGAACTGCCCTCGCACGTTCTTTTGCTGCTGCGATGTGGTTTGGTGTACCTTCTCTGCTTCCTGTTTTGGCTGTTGGTGCTGATGCCTGATTCGCGTCGTCCGGCGTTGCGCTCATGTTGAAGTCATACTATGGAAGCCAAATCGGTCGTTGATATCAGCTAGAAGTTGTCCAAAACATATACCTATAAGGAACTGGTTAGCCATGATCGGGGTCAGGAGCACCGTGTTTAGCATTGTAGCCTATTTTGTCGTGCTCATGTGGGCGTGATTCGCGAGCACCACAATATCGACGAAGGGGACCATAAGGAGGCATCGCACTTACAAAAGAAAGATATTCGGCTGAATCGATGTCAATGCGCGTATTGTTTCTGGAGTTCAGCTGTGCAAGAAAGAGGATGCGCAACGACGAGCCATCCCACGACCAATCAAAAAGGCCCGCCCACGCTCAACATTCGGAAGGTACGACATAAGGCATCACATTCATTGGGGTCGAGGACAGCTGGAAAGACCCTGATGCTGGGTGCGGGAAGTCCTTAAATGCTCATGTGCAGGCAATATTCTAGGGTGTATCTACGACCTAGCATATTGATGCCTTACAAGTTCTACTATTCCTACTATGTCTCGTGTACGAAAAGGAGAGTCTTTCGACCATTTACAAGGAGAGGACGTGGGGCCATTGGAGCTCAACCAATCCAACCTTTTGCGAAAAGCTTGATACTCACCGAATCAATTATGCAGACTGCGAATATGAGCTCGAGTTTTGGCTTGTTAGACGTAACACACTATGCAGACGCCAGTAGTACTATAAGAAACTTGACCAGTAGACAGCGTGGTGTTGGCGACTATTCAGATTGCACATAGGGTTCGAGTTGTCTGTTTCATGGCACTGCTCTCACCAGAAGATGATGAATCTGCAAGATGCAGCTTGGTCTCGCTCTTAGCGTTGGCCAGTGACGAGACGAGAACACAGTTTATCGTTGTACATACACCTTCGCACAAAGCTTTGCGACATCCTCTATAATAAGAAGTCTCTCAGCAAAGCTTTGAGATTTATGTCCTCACTACTGCCTCTCCTGCGTAGGAGCGCATCTTCAATCGATATTTTTTCGATGTCGTGACCATTAGGAAGCAGAAAGTATGTACATCGAAGTGAGCGAAAACGTATCGCGTGGTATAGCGGATCTGATGACATGGAAGTGGTTGTGAGGAAAGAGGGGCCTCCATACGCAAACAGTATAGTTACTGCTTCTAATGAATCGTACTCAATCGCTGTCAACAATGCATCGTGCAGGCTGGGAACGGCAGCAACATCACTTTGTGGCCCATAACAATGCTCAAGCAGAACCTTCAGCACTTCGAATTGTTGAAACGTGATTGCCACTTGCAAGCATGTTCCAAAGACTTTATGTTTTGCACATGGGTCGGCACCGGCAGCAAGCGCCATTTTCGCTATTTCAAGTTCACCTTTTTCGGAAGCTACCATCAAAACATCGTCTCCATTGACAGATCTCACATGGACGTCTGTCCCACGAGTCAGGAGAAACTCGACAATTCTTATCCAGCCACGTTCGGTTGCGGTCAGCAGCAGCTCTTCTAAAAGTGTCTCATCGACCTGGATCAAAGTCGCACGTGTAAGTAGTACCCGAATAGCACTCTCGTGCCTACCATTACAAGCTCTCCGTAAGATGTGCTCATCTTCGACAGTGGTCAGGTTCACCACAAGACCACAATCCAATAAGTGCTGTAGAGTCATACAGTTGCCGCGAAGGACAGACATAGCCCACAGGCTTGATCCATCATCATCACGAGTAAAGATATCAGCACCCTCACTGATCAAGTACTTGGAAACGTGATAGCTTTGTAAGTCGTTATCGCATTCAATTGCAGCCAGTAGTGCGTCTGCCAACCATGAATTTTGGTTTTGAGGATGTGAAATGAGCTGGCTTAGCACTCCAATAATGTCATGATAGCCTGCAGCGTTTTGCATGAGTCTTTTGAAAGTACCCCTCATGTACGACATATCCCCAGGTACTCGTGCCCCATGTCGTAGCAGCAGCTGCACAATATGCAAATGTGCCACAGATATGGCCACAGAAATAGCACTGAGCTGCGCACGCACCGAGATTTCAAGCACATTTGCGTCCGCACCGGCTCTAAGTAGCGACGAAGTGATATCTGTATCACCTACACGTACGGCCTCTACCAGAGGGTTAAGGCCTTGATGATTGTTCAGAGCGACATTCGCACCCGCAGTTATCAATAAGTCCACGACTTGCGATCGTCTGCAGCGGATTGCCTGAATAAGAGCGCTACCCGGCTGCTCCCGACACGTTTCATTGATGTTGATGCCAGCAGAAATGAGCATCTTTATAACCCGAAGGTAGTTCAGTGAGATCGCATTCAACATTAACCGAACAGTCACTGTATCATTGACCACCGCATTTTCCTTTATCGTGATATCAAGGATGTCAAGAAAAGACGCTTCCGAAGAGTCTGAATGTCCAAGACCAACCAATGCAAAGTAGGGTGTAGCTCCAGATTGGAGGAGGATGTTTACAGTCGATACGTGACCATGACGTGCTGCGACCACTACCGGTGCTGACAATGAGCCATCAGTTGCTACGAGGGTGTTGCCATCTGTGATA
Source organism: Pasadenomyces melaninifex (assembly GCA_022813495.1). Taxonomy (NCBI): domain Eukaryota; kingdom Fungi; phylum Ascomycota; class Dothideomycetes; genus Pasadenomyces; species Pasadenomyces melaninifex. The sequence continues at coordinate 159,727 of JAKLMI010000033.1, read as the reverse complement.
GAACTATCCCACACACAAGACCAGTTTCCTGCCTGCAGCATACCATACACCACGTCTGGTAGCCCGAACTTAGATGCATAGTAAACGGGCATATTAGTGCTATTGCCACCTAACACTATGTCATCCGTCCCAACATTCGACTTATGTGCCGTGGTGTCCCGGTCAGCAAGAGCTTTCCACATTTTGAACGATACCGGTTCGGAAAGTAATTTCACAGCCCTTCCTATGAAATTCTTTTTCTCGTAATCTTCTGCTTTTCGAGCATGTTGCCACCAATTATTAGCTGCATAAGCACCAAGAGGGACTTCGCGGTAGTAATTGAAGTGGTAAACATCGCAGGCGCGATAGGGGAATTCTTGATCAACTTGGCGGTGCAAATATTCGAGGCAGTCCAGGCCAATCGTGGCATGAGATCTGGCAGCGTCTAAGCTTAGGCTATACTGATTAGATGCAGGGCTAGTGTGTTGAGCAAGGATGGCAGTGCCATTAGTCAACAGAAATTCTCGCACGCTTTCGTGTATGAATTGTACGACTAAATCGGATATCTCAACCAACCCCCGAGAACAGTGAAGCAGGTACAAGCCCCTGCGCTCTCCTTCACTTAGTCCAGTGCTCTCCACCAAAAGTGAAGTATGCCTGTGCTGTACGGCGGCATAAAGCTCTGCAGGATTCAATGTTCTCTGTGCATAGAGCATCCATTGAAATAAGGTAACACTCGCCGCGAAGTCGTCTGCCTCGCGTAACAAGATGCTGCCAAATAATTCATGCAGCCCTTGAGGTACGTCCTTGAGCTTGCTGTGCATGGCCGTTATGCCTTTCCCGTGTCTGTGTATTTTGTTCAGCATTGGCGTAACAAGGACAATCCAGAGAAAAATCCCTTGTGACCTGAGCAGCATTGCAGAACGAAGTGCTTCGACTGTCTGACTGTCGTCACCGAGGAGTGTCTTCCTTAGATAAGTGATGATATCTTCGTCATGTCCAGATTCGTTCTCCAGGACGAGTGAAAGTCCATACTTAATTTCAATATGAGGATAGTGGCGACTGGAGAAGCATATACGAAGATTAATCGCTTCTTGAGTAGAGCGAGTGGTAAGGTCTTCGAACCAGAGAATCATTTCCTGAATATCATCATCTTGTCCTTCGTCGAGTGCATCAATAATCATCAGGACAGGAGGCATGACATGTTCCTGTACGCAACTGATGAGAAATTCCTGCAGTTCAACTTCAGTCCAGTCGTCAACCTCACCATCTCTTTCTTTCGAGCTAAGAGTGGAAACAAACAGAGCCCGCATGTCTGCATATTCCGCCAACAAATGATACGTCAAGGACCTGTACAATCCTAAGGGCGACTTTTCCAATATTTCACTAGCACGTGCGTTGAAGAAATAAGAGAACACGGACTTCTTCGCCCACTTCTGTATCGACCAAGATTCTAACCTCTTCATGATTGTAGACTTTCCACAGCCAGGCTTGCCCTTTATCCAGATGAAGCCGTGAGTGTCAAGCAATCGGTCGTCGTCCAACCAGTCTGCAAACTTGTGTTGCGAGAAGAGCCAGTCACAAGTTGAAGGAGTGGCAGAAGGGACATTTCGAGCACGCGCGCCCATTCGAGGGAACTTCAATGAGCTTAACAGAATCTCATACCTTGACTGCTCAAGCTGAGCCTGCTTGTCATCTGGAGCAACAACATTATTGTAAACATTGTTCGTGTATATGTTATTTCCAAGATGTGCGCTAGCATCATGACTCAACGCTACAGTCCCGTAAAGATTGCCCTGATACTTGGGCTCTCTTGCAGTGCTTCGATATTGCTGCGGTGACGACCTCGCGAGCTCGGGTTGTCGCAGCCCGTCTATGGGCGCGTCTGTGCTTTTCGGTGCATGACGAACGATATCAGGTATTTCCGGCATGCCTTTTGACGGGAAACCACGATGCAAACATGGCCTCGAGGTATCTGTGACAGGCTGTAAGTGCTGGAAGCGATTTCACCATGAGCAGGCGTCTGCAGAGAACTTCAGTCAATACCAGCCATGAGTTTGATATCGTGATCTTGTGCAGTTAAGCATAGGTATGAGCCTGCTGGCAAACTGGCCATTCTGCTCAGGCAGATCGTTGCATTCAGGATCTTTCGTCAACGATTCGTATAGTCAATAGGCGAAGCTCGTCGCAAGGCAGATGTCCAAGCTTGTGATTGAGCCGAGTGGAGGCGGAGCAGCCAGCTGCATCTGTCCAATCAGATACCGCTTGAGAGAACCGAACTCCGCACGACTACCTCGAGTGCGTGAAGTTGGTGCGCGAGATTTATTGCAAGATGTGTCAGAACAAGCGCAAGGAAGGAATTTCTGCGTGATCCCGAGATTTATGTGTAAGTGTGAACATTGACATCATTGCCAGACGTTTCGACGGAACGTGGGAAACGGTATGGCTGGGAATAATAAACCTTACGAGGTAAACACCCAAGTGACTCTATCATTTGTTGGGAGTGGAAAGTAGACAGGGTCTAGAAGCCCACGAAACGAGTCGCAACGAGATCTTCCACTTCATCTAGACTTTCTTATGTCGTCCCTCAACTGTCCTCTCAACAGCAGGCTCCTCCGTTCCAGCACCAGCAACGCTCTTTCCTCTATAAGCAGACTTCGCAATACTGTTCCAAGCATCCTCCTGCTTATCCAACTTCCTGAAGCAAATCCAGAACAGCACACCACCAACAAACGCAAGACAAGCAATGATAGTATAGTTCCAAACCAAAAGCGGATCAGCAGATAGAGCAGTAAATGCCTGTCCGATAGCGCTAGCGAACGCGGACATGAACAGGTTGACTGACATCACTAGCGATCTCATGTTCGTTGGTGCTTTCGAGAAAGCGTACTCGTACGATGTGACGTTCGTGAAGATCTCCGATAGACCGATCAGTGCGTATGGAATGAGCTGAACCCAGACATTAATGGGTGCTGGACCGAATTCTTCAATGCAGTCAGAGTCGCCAGCGTTGTTGCCACATAGAGCTAACTTGTAGATGTAGTGTTGTGTGACGGCTGCGGCGACCATGGCGCCTGCGCCGTAGAAGAAGCCAACGCACATTCGCTTGACTGGTGTAAAATTGAAACCTATTTTGCGGAAGCCAGGGTAGACTAGGTGGTCGAGGATTGGGATCAAGAGGAGGATTGAGATAGGATTGATGTTCTGGATCAGATCGTTTGGGACGCCGTTGAGTTTCATGGTTGCGGCTTGTGAGGTCAAATTTCCAGTCATCTGGTTATATGCCAAATGGAAGAGTGGAAGGAAAAGGAAGACCTTACAGGCCATCAGACCTCGTCGGACTTCGTCTACCCAAGCATCGTCGTAAGTCATCCAGCTTGGTCGAGCGTCAGGTGCCACGTTCGATGGTCGAGCGACATCCCAGGTGAAGGTCTTCCATGAAAACCAGTGGCCCTTTGCGGCATAGAAGAACATGTGCAAGAACTTAGAGAGGACTGAACCCGTCGGTGGGCTCAATCTGTAGTGCTTTTTGCATACTGCCAGTACCACTGGGGCAATCAAAAATAGGACTGTTGGCAGTAAGAATGAGAGATAGAAGCCGACATATTTCTCAGCGTAGACCATGGAAATCTGACCGACCAGGGATCCCACATTGATGCAGAAATAAAAGTACAGGAAGATTCTGGTGTTGGTTACAGCTGGGTCGACAATAACTCGTTCGCCGGTCTTCTCGATCGTCATGGTCCGAATTCGTGTATCCTGGACCTGTTCAGCGAGCATAGGCGAGATATTGGCTTTGAAGAAACCAGTTCCTACACCCAGTGTAACAAGGCCGATAATGAACGCTGCGATAGCTGAATTTGGATGAACAATGACCGAGGGTGCTGCAGATGCAGTAAGAATAACGTGTGCGACGACCGAGATGGCAATGGCGATGTGTACTGTCTTGAATCGACCCAAGTGAGCATCGGCAATGTATGCACCAAGCAATGGCATCACATAAGCCCAGAATTGATTGAAGAGCACCAGTCCGGTCGACATTCGCTGGCCTTCACCGAGTGCGCCTGATTGACCATTTTTACCTCCTGCACCGGTGTTCGAGCCATCAGGCAGTGGGTGTTGAATAAAGTTGACATACACAATAGTGGTACCATAGTACGAGAATCGTTCGCAAAGCTCGACGAAGGCTATAATAGTTGTTAGCTACAGCAAGTTCACTCTGCTGTGGACAACTCACCAACAGTCCACGCCGTCCATGGTATCTTGCCAGATACCCTCCTCAAGGTTTGCAATTCCTCCTGTGTAGGCGTGTCTTCGTAGACCTCTTTCGAGATCGAGTTCCTAGCGCTTTCGTATGCAGCGATAGAGATATGGCCCTTGCCAGCATTTGCTTCATTAGTAGTACCTTCGAGAGCAGCATCTGCTACACCAGATTTGGCGAGCTCTCGTGTCTCGAGGACGTTAGCACCAAGTACTGACATAACTGGTGGTACTCGAATATAAAGGGACAGAAATGTCAGCGAGGACTTGAATTAGTGGGAACGCTCAGACACAGTTGGGTAGAACGTTCTTGGTATATATTGTCGACACTCGAGCAAACACTTCCACCATTTGGTTATCGTGGCTCGTGTGCTGCGGTACACGCGATTGCAATCTACCTGTACATTCTATTGTCCACTCTCGTCTTTCACTTTTGCACCAAACAGGTTCGATGTCCGTGTTATGAGCTCATCAAAGCTGTGCCCAATTAGGCAGGTGAGGTGTCTGATCAAGTGAATATTTGATAAAGCAACGTGGATCGAGTGATGGTGAAAGTGCTTCGATGTTACCTCAATTCTTGGCTGTCAATTTCGAAAATCACGAAGACGGAGATGACAGGTACGCGAAGCAACGTGAACAGTGGCAGCTGTGCCGCAGCAAATCGTAGCACAGATATCGAACGGCTAATCGCATCTGCAAACGAGCTTCTTTCTCGAAGGGTGTGTATCTGCCGAGAGTATCCGCCGCCAAGTCGACAGAGCTCAGTCAATGGGTCTTGGCCAGACTTACCTTCCGATACGTGTTCGAACCACTCAGGTCGTAAGTGTGCTCCATTATCAAGCGTAGTGATCATTTGTGGCAGTATCGGTGAGCACCGAAAGCTATAGTCGCGTTGGCTTGTTGATGTTGCGAACAGCGCATTGGTCAATCAAGCAGAGCCTTAGCCGTTCGCAATCAGCCTTCCACGGCGGGTTGTTCGACGAATCAGAATGCCAAGCAGCCAAGAACGTCAGAATGTCGTCTCCGATAAGCTCGCGTGAGCACAGAGCTGTATGTATGGCGTAGGTGCACTTACGCGTGGTCGCCATCTTCGGTGATTGGTCGTCCCCCAAGTGCCAAGACTGCCAAGGAGACAAGGATGAGTTTCTGCCATGGCGGAGAGAGCTGCATGTCACGCAAGGACAAGCAGATTCTTGCGTGATAGTCTACCTGCTATTCGTGACACGATCTTGTGACATGGTGATCGACGCGTAGGTCACATTGAGCACACTCCGAAAGATCGGTAGCTATGTGCACAGTTCAATCTTGGGTCCACCTTGCCTTCTCATTCGCGGTTTATGTGGTGATGGGCTAATAATCTGACGATAAGATCCCTCCTTTCAAAACAGTTTTGATTTTCGTATATAAGCTTGCCAAAACAAGTGTTCCATCGTCGAGGTCGCTGTCGTTAAGCATACATAGTATCATTGTCTCAAATTGCGCCAGAATGCATGAAGATGGAGGTCAATGGGTTCTGGGCTAAGTTGCCAAGTCGGCATATTACTTGGTCACTGGGTCGCTATGAGCAAGCAGCAAGACTGATCGATGTACTTGTTGCTCTACGGCGGAAGATCTCAATCTAGGAACAACCTCCCGGTCATTCGTACCATGATCACCAGAGGTCTCTAAACGTCACCAATTGAACACCCTCGTCGCTCTTGTGGCGGAACTGCCGCTGCCTAATCGACAGAGATTCGATGAATGGCCAAAGTCTGAAATAGCAACGAGTCACAAACTCCTTTCGATGGCCTGCGTGAGCAGAGGTGCGAGACAGGAAATCCCCGCGGGCGAACAGTGCTGCTCAATCAAATGATGACCCGTGACCTGGCAACGAAGCTCTAGAAACGGATGCATTTAGTGTGAAATCATTTTCGCCTATCCCTGATCATCGCTGAATAGGTGGGTATAACCTGTCTATCATCTTCCCATTGTATCAGCCAATTGCCTATACATAGTCTTCACATCCACGATATCCGCTTTCAGCTCTTCGACCTGCTCAGTCTTCTCACCTAGCAGCTCTAGAGTAGCTTGCATCTTCTTGCTCATATCCTGATGCTCCTTCTCGATCTGCTCCAACCTTTCCTCAGCATTTCGTTTTTGCTCAACCTCCCGTAATAGATTAACCACTTCCTGCCTTGCCTCGTCACGCTGTAAGCTCAATCTGGCAATCTCATCTTTGGAAGCAGCTTTCTCGCTTTCGAGACGACGGACGTTCGTGCTGAGCCTTTCGACAAGCTGGACGCTCGGTCCTGCACCTGCTGTAGAAGCAGATATCATGTCATTGAGATGCCGCGATGGTGACTCCGTGTGAGATGGTGTCATGGGAACGTTGCCAAAGAAGTCGTCTTGGTCGTCGTGCAGAGTGATAGATGGCGTTTCCGGTATCGCACCATTGGTCCTGATATTTGCCATTGAGTATGTACGATTATTGACCCAGTCCTGAGGAGGCTGTGCAGATGAGCGACGGCTTGCAGGTCGTTCGAGTGTAGGGCTCATGAGGGTGTCCATCAATGATCCGTGCTGAGAGCGCTTTATCGAGGCGACGGGTGAATCGACGCGTGGCACATTTGCAATCCACTTCGCTTTCTCTTCCTCCAGTCGACGAAACATGTCCTTCTCTGCCTTTTGTCTTTGGTCGTCGAGCTCTTTACGAAGCTGTACCAAATCAGACTCGAGCTCTTTTGAGCGCCTAATAGCCTTCTGCGCTTCGGTTGCTTCGTCAGACTGTCGATCTTGTAAGGAGATCAAAGACTGCTGGACCTCCTCGAGCTCTTTCGTAGCATTCTTTGCTTTACTGGTAGCATCTCGCAACTTACGCCGTAAATCAGCCTCGCGCGCAGTCACCTCATCCCTTTCTTTCTCCAGAGCTGTTATGCGAGCTAGCAGCGTACTCTCTATGCCCTGCCAATTTTGGCTCGCCGCAGAGTATTGACTTTGCAACGTCTCAACCTGCCTTAGAAGTTTCGCTTGAGAATCGCCCTGATCACCAGTTGTGGCTTCTTCAGCCCGCAGTCTGAAGCTCTCTAGCTTGCTTTCCAATGCTGCTTGCTCAGCCAACATTTCATTCTCCATCTGCCGTGCCTGCTCTTTTTCGCGTTGTAGAGCCTGCTTGAGATCTCCTATTTCTCGCTTGTACTTATCTTCAGAAAGTTCTCGTTCAACTTTGAGGCTGCTCAAGTCGTCCTGCAGCTCAGCCGTTCTTCTTCGTTCTGCTTCGAGCTTATCGGATTGTGCTTTGGACTCAGCATCCTCCGCTCTCTTGTTTGCCTTGCTAAGCTGAGACTTAACGTCTGCCAGAGTCTGCTGCAATGCATTACGTTCCCGAGTAATTTCAGCCAAGCTGGTAGTATCTTTCGTAGCAGTCGCTAGCTCTTGAGCTCGCTGCCTTCCCTCAGCTTCAGTCTTCTTGGCTCGTGCTTCGAGGGTTGCAATCGAGCTCTCGGCTTTCTCAGCCCGTTGCCTGATGGCGTCCTGGTCCTTGGTGAGCGTCACGGCCTGGACTCGAAGTTTCTTGATCGTATTACGATATTGCATCTCGCTCTTTGTCAGCTTCGTGCCTTCTTCCACAAGCATAGCAATCTTCTCATCTTTGTCGGCCAGCTGCTTTTCGACTGTGGTCGCATCGTTATCTGACTTGATCTCTTTTGCTCTAGCTATAGACTCCTTAGCGAGCATCTGCATATTGCGCTGCAAAGCATCAATACGTTCCAGATAGCCGGCGATCTCGTCTTGCAGGCTGCCAATAGTCTTCTCATGCTCAAGCTGAACGTTCAGTAAAAGTGCATCTTGATCACCTTGCGAATCTGTGGTAGAAGTCCTTGAGGGCAATTCACCGCTCAACTTCCCAGACCCTCGAGACTGTCGAGGCTTTTCCAGCGATTGAGTGGCCTCTTTACTCCTTCTCGAACTGTCGATTGATGTTCGAGCAGCTATGTGGTTGTCTGCAGCTTGTGACACATCAATGGTCGGTATGCCTACAGCCTCAAGAGCATTTTCTGTCTCTTGGTCAGCACTATGCTGATCAATAGTCACTGGCTCTACTGCTTGATCCTCCTCAGTTTTGCTCGGTTGAGTCGCAATCACAGGTGGTGTACTAGGCTCAGAGGCTGGTGTCGGTGTCGTAGCTCGACTGCCATCCTTCTTAGCCATGGCTTGAGCCAGGCGTGCTTGCAGCCTATCATTCTGCTTTCTAGTACTATCACTACGCTTGCTGTCTTCAGACGCCCTCGGTGTCGCTACATCTCCTTGAGCTTTGGCTTGCTTCGGTAGATCTTTTTTGACTGCTTCCTCGTCATCTGCCAGTATCTTGTCCAAGCCTGACTCTACAGATGCGACAGCTTGCGACAGGAATGCCCATCTACTCTTCTGCTGGGCCGACATATCGTCGTTCTTCAGGTGGAGACGAACTGCAGGGTGCGCATCCACCTCATCGATGTTACGGCATATCTGATAGTCGTAGATAGCAATTTGCAAACACTCGAATTAAAGTTGCAACGCCTTCTACTGGTACTCACGCGTATCAATTGACGTGTTGCAACCCGTCGAACGAGGACACTTTCGGGAAGGGTGGAGTCTTGTGCAGCCGCGAACTGGCAGCTGCCGCCAAATGACATCTTCAGGTGCACCTTCCCTCGCATCAAGTTCGAGGCCACAGCATTTTGCTCCAGACATTCGCTTCCTCCTGGCATTCCAAGGCTGCAGGTATAATGTCGCTAGCAGTGCCACCTTACCTGAGCTCATTACAAGACAACATTCGAAGACGACCTGTATGTAAACCTCAGTGCAAGCCCAGCTTGCTGGTACTGATATGGAACAGATACCTTGGGATGGTGCCGTAAGAGCTGGCAATCTCACAGAAGAGCAACTACAAACCATCAAATCGGTCGATAAAGTCCGTAAGGAGCAGAGAAAGGCAACAATCGAGTCGAATCCTTCACATTATGCAACATTACTGGTGGGTGGTGACAACCAGCCCAGTGTCCTCGAGAAGGCACAGAAACGGCAGGATATCATACAGTATATCCTAGTGCTAGCAACGGATCTCATCAATGGTGCGACTTGAGTGATTCTCTAGGTGATCCTTACTGACCGTGCCTCTAGATGTGCCTGCGCTAGCGACAACATCGTTGAAACGAAACGATCCGTACAAGCAGTATCTAGCTCTCCTAACGAGCTTCAACAACGCTGAAGATGCAGTCTCTTTACTTGCTGCGACATTCCTCGCCAATTTGATATCGTTCTCTCTAACTTCTTCATCCAAATCAGCACAAAGGGACAGTGATGCGCTCCCAAAGCTCTATTCATATCTTTCCAAGCTCGTGAAGTCGCAAGATGCAGGTCTGCAAGACATCGGTGTACAGCATATGTCGACGGTACTCAGGTCAACTCAATCCAAAGAGCTGTTCTGGAAGCAGAAAAAAGAGACTATAGCTCCTCTATTCGACATTCTCAGGAAAGCAGCAGGTGCAGCCAAAGACACAGACTCAACTTTGTGGAGTGGCGCCGCAAGCATACGAAGTGCAGATACCAGATTTGGCGGGGGAGTAGGTCTACAGCTGATGTACCACATACTACTTGTGGTCTGGCAGCTCAGTTTCGAGGGTGAACTGGTGGGAGACGGTCTTGAAGAGGACGAAGAGGTGATCCCGCTCTACGTTCAGCTGCTACGGATGTCACCAAAGGAGAAAACTACACGGCTTTTACTTGCCACACTGCACAATCTGCTCTCTACTAACCAGAAATCACTCATACCAGTAGCGACAACTGCTCGCTTACCTGCTCTGATCGCAAACTTGGCCACCCGCCATCTGACTGACGAAGATGCCAAGGAGGATTTAGAAGCGCTTGATCAGATGCTTGACGATTATACCAAGGGTCAAACAACTTTTGACGAATATGCGGACGAGGTCAATTCAGGCCATTTGAGGTGGTCGCCTCCTCATCGAAATGACAACTTCTGGAGAGACAACGCGAGGAAGATCCTAGAAGATAAAGAGCTGCCCAAAAAGCTTGCAGAAATTATTTCCAAGAATTGGGAGAACGACAAGAAGGTACTGGCTATTGCGTGCAACGATATAGGTCGATTGGTTAGGGAAGTACCTGATAAGCGCTCGACCCTGGAGAAACTCGGTCTTAAAGGTCGAGTGATGGAGCTGATGCAGGATGCTGACGAGTCAGTCAGGTGGGAGAGCTTAAGGGCTGTTGGTGAATGGATGCGCTATAGCTTTGAGCGGTAATGCTGGCTTCCCAAGCATAGCGTTCTATGATATATACACGAGTTGTATAACACATGCAGCCAGGGCCGATTATACTCGGTAGATGTGCATGTAGGGGCTTCGCCGGAGTACTTTCACTATGTGATCTCACGCTCAGCGCCAACGTGAAGTGCTTTTGTCGAAGTACTCAAGAAATTGTGTTCAGCCACAACCATCTCTTCAGCTCATGCCCCTAAGGCGCCGCTAACCTCCGCCTAAGTTACGCTCGAGCACATAAGTCTCGGGCCACGGCCCCAAGTGCTGTCTGAGCACCATTTCTTGGCAGGGGTTAGCATTCTTCGGAGATTTACTCGAAAGAGCTAATCCTAATTGTAACCCTTGGACTGATCATGCGCCAGGAGCCTCCAAGATGTAATCAGGTTCACCAATCATGAGTCGGACTACTCTGCGGATTCGCGAGACGAGGAGACTTGCGCAATTGTACCTGAAGATCAAATCATCGCTAAGCATGGCATGAGAAAGTAAAGAACAATTGGTTGTGGCATCTTCCAAGTACCAAGAAAGCGTGGCAGGCGCTTACCAGCTGTAGCAATTCTCAAAAGCTCGACTCCAGCCTCTTCGTGAGCCATATGGCTGACTGGCTCAATATTTTGAATTTGTGAGCACCAAATTCAGTGCACGAGGCAAGACTAGTCTTTGTGTTGTGCTTTCGCGTGGTCAACCGAGTCCAGCCAATTTTCTCCTCTGGCGCCGACAATCCTCATTTTGTTCGAACCATCACTGAACCATATCTGGAGCTAGTCCTGACCAGGCCTATTTACTCACCACTACCGCATCCTCAATCTCGCCGACGACGAATGGCATCAATCGCGTTTAGTGGTTGATCCACAGTTTTACTGTCCACTGCTACGACCGTGGCTTGCATCGAAGACCATTCGCGCATATCGTGCTGAACCTCGATGTGAAAGCTAGATCGCAACGGTCAGCAGGCAAGCCATACGAGCAGCATGCAACCACATGCGAGCCGGTCCAGTTCGGCCTCACCGTCTGATACTGGAAAGCCTCTTCCTTCAATACCTCCCATTAACACCTTCTCTCCAAAAAGTCCTGAGTCGCCCATCTACTCCCCGTCAATTAAGCGGAAACCGTTACCGACCAGCGCCCTATCACCACCTCCTCTGCCAGAATCGCCAAGCGTGCCACTGCCACGGGACCGAGTCACAGCACCACAGTCCTCCAATGTGCTCAACGACATACTCGAGGCTGTAGAAGACGAGCACGACGCCGTCACGAGCACCTTCGCGTCTCAAGCACTACCGGAACCAACACACTCCGAGGACGACCTACCATTTCAAACAGCATTCGAGCACGAGCCTCGTTCCTACTACTTTGCTAGCCCTACAGAAACACAAGGTAGAACGTCCCTCGACGACTTTCCTGCACCACCTACAGCACACAAACACGCGGACGCTGCCGCAGATGAGGACGACCCTACAAAACAGCAGGAGAAGGGTATGGGATTGAGGCTAGGCGAGAGGCCACCGCCTCTGCGCATGGACTCAGTGAATTCTGTAAAGTCAATGGATCAAAAGAAGCTACAATCACCAGGTGCCAAGTTCACTTCCTTTTTTGTGAGGAAGCCTCAACCCTCGCCTGGTGCTGACTCAGCAATAACCGAGATCTCGGAAGGTCGTTCACCTATGCCTTCACATTATCCGCAATCTGAAGCTTCTGGCAATGGTGGTGGATCGTTCTTCAATTTCGGTCTTGGTCGGACCAACACTATGGGATCACAAGATAGCATCGAGTATCCTCAAAGTAAGCGTGCATCAGCAGATGCAAGATGCAGTCTGCTGGAAGCAGAATTGAAAGAGATCAGTATCGAATTAGCCAATTCTATACGGCGTGAGCTCGATCTCGAGGACATTGTTGACAGACTGCAATCAGACAACCCATATCCTATAACGGCAGATCGTACTAGTGACTACTTCTCTGATTCAGGTGCAAGCTCACTGCGGATCGATGGCAATGAATTAACGGCCAAAGAAGAACTTGATAAGGTCAAGCGCGATAGTGAGCAACAAAGGGCACAATTGAAGGTGGATCTGTCACAAAAATGGCAGGACGAGGCCAACAAGTCTAGGATACTTGAGGGCCACTTCGACGATGTGCGCAGGCGGCTGAAAGATGAGCGAAAAGCTAAGGAGAACTTCGAAGACCTAACCAACGCATTACGCGCTGAACTCGAGCAGGCGAAGTCGCAAATCCAAACACAGACATCGAAGCTACAGCAGGAGATTCAGCATCTGAGGGATGAGAACACTGCATTGGTCAGCGCACGAGAGATGGAGAAAGGCATGAACAGAGGGTCGATGCACTTCATTGCTGAGGAAGATGATATAATTGGTGGTGCACGAGGTCCAGGCTCGACACCTAGAGTAGGAGGACTATCGAGGTCGAATACTATTACTGGTAGTCGAGGTAATCGCGGCAGTCTGGCACGATCTGGCTCTCTGAACAGGTCGAACTCGATCGCAAATCGTGCTGGACCACCAATTACTAGTATGGAAAATGCTGTCGAGCAGATAAAGTCAGTCGAACAGCAACGTGATGCTCTACATACAACAGTGCAGTATCTGCTCAGGAGACAAGATGTACAGAAGAAGCAATTTGCGAAAAGGACAAGAATGTTGGAAGCTGAACTTGATCGTGCTCAAAACACCTCTCCACAGCCACGAAAAGGAGGCTACGAAAGAGAAGTGAGAGTGCTACGATCCGAGATCAACACACTACGTAAACGAGCGGACGATGCGCTTGACCAGAAATGGCAGTGTGAAAAGAACCTAGCAGGTCTAAAGATGGATCTTGATCGAAACAAGCAGGAAACCGATACACTTCAGCGAATCCTGCAAGCACGAGGTTCAGATCCGGACGTGCAAGGCCTGATGTCAACCACGCTTGAAAATGCCATCGTCGAGATGCAAAAAGAGCGAGTGAGAATCGCAGAATCCGCATCCCAAATACAACAGGAAGAACACATCGCCGGCGAATTAGAGGAATACGCAATTCGCTCGGAAGCATTATCGACTCAGGTTAAGCGTCAGCTCCAGAACAACGCCGCTCTACGAGCCCGACTCAAGCACGCTGTAGAATCAGGCGAGGACAACCAACATACCTCAGCAGAACAAATCATCGGGTTGCAGGCTAAACTCCGTCGACTAGAAGACTCAATCGCCGGAGCACAAATCCAGTCTGAGACAGCGGTAATGAAACACGAAGAGGAGATCCGGATCCTCAAAGCCTCTCATAATGCACAATTGATGCGTGCTCTGAGCACCTCGAAGAAGAATGGCGCAAGTCTAGCACCTACACCTGCCGCAAAATCGCCATTGAGCCCAATGTTCGCGAACTCGAAAAGGAGCCCGAAGATCGACAACACTTCTTCCGGGCCCGGTATGGCACTGCACGAAGCTCTGAGGACAGAATACCTAGAGAATAAAGTCACTGAGCTCGAAAAAGCGCTCGCTGATACAGAGTCAGAGATCGGAAAGATCGTGGGAAAGATGAATATGGCACAAATGAATGTCGCTGATCTTGAGGCGGAAAGAGACGAGGCACTCAGGTTGACGAGGTTACTTGAGAATCAGGTTAATGAGGAACGGACACGATATGCTAGTTTGATCGAGACGGTCAATCAGTGGTAGGGAGAAACTTTTGAATTTCTTGTTGCATTATTAGCGATGATTGGCGGTCATATTTGGATATTCGATGTATAGATATTCGACCAAGATTTAAGAATTATGTTTAATGTGTAGCATTTAGTGTAACAGAAGTCACGACGAATGTGTCGATACACTGTGGCCGGCGAGAACGATCCAAACTTTTTCTTAAATCGATCATCGCCAGCAACTATGACTCAAGACAACTGATGTCTTCTCTGTTATGCTTAGGTCGAGCACTGTGCTCATGTATGGATACACACACATACAAAACTCACCTGGGATTCCGGCTATAGTCCTTGCATCAATCCATCATCGCCAGCGACGAAGGTCGACTTCTTGACTTTGTAACGTTTCGCTCGAGCCGCAGCTTCTTGTTCTTCTGATGACATTTCCAGCCAGGCCAGGTAGTCCTTCTTGTAAGGTAAATGATCTTGCGGATACGTACCTGTGACTTCATCAGTAATCGAGCAATGCAGGGTATCGTAATAGAACTGCAATTGTCGACAGAAGTTTGGATTGGGGTTGATGAAGTTTCGTTGCTTCCAGACCAAGAAATATGCCATGAGAGGAAGACCGGTCAGCCTGCAGCGATTCTTCGCGTGATGTTCATTGGCTGAATCGAAGTCTGCGTCTGTGATACCGTTCTTCTTCATGTACTCGGGTTCTCGGAGGATAGCTTGCTGGTACTTCATGATGTATGCGATCAGGACGGTGACTGAGCGTGAGATGCCAGCGTGGCAGTGGATAAGGACACCACCTGGAGCGTTTGCATCTTCGACGAAGTCGGCTGCCTTGACGAAAGGGCCTGTAACGTTGGTTCGTCTGGCGGAGTGCCATTGTCGTAGTCCTTCGTGGATAAACTCAGCAATGTGATCGAAGTCTTCTAGAAGGTTAGCAATTGGGCTATCTAGCTTCGAGATGATTAGTCGTTCAATGTCTTTGCCTGAACCTTGAGCTTGAGGTAAGTCAGCGAAAGCGCCGCTAGGGTAGACCTCAGGCATGACACTTACTATTCGTGAGATATGGGGGAAGTGAGGAGAGTGCTTCTGGGTCAGAGGCTGCGCTGTGATGTAAGCCATCGCGGTCTTGACGTTGCTGATGTAAAGTCCTGGCAGGATCTCAGTCGGGAATTCTGGATCGTATCGATCAAAGGTTTCGGTCCAGGTTTCGCCAGGCTGGATGTTGCTTCCTACGAGGAGCTCGTTGGGGGAGAGCTTAGACATTGGATCAGTTGATTCAGTGGACTTGTCACGACCAAAGAGCTTGTTGAATTTGGTGCGCACGTTATTAGACATACTGTGTATGGTGGACGTTCTGTTGGAAGGAGATATCGTGTAGCTAGATAGATTGAGGCAGTATATGAGGGCCAATATGCATCCTCTTGTCACACCAGCATACTGATCCATTGTCTAACCCTTAAAGGAGCTCACAAAGCTTCATTGATGCTCTTCCACTTTTCCTCCTGCAGGTCTTTGTATCTCATCAGCCATTGTTTTTACTGCAGATTGTTCGAACCATGATCTTGAATAAGGCATTGTTGCGTGAAAGACGACCAAACTCACTCCCGACGCTGGTACAAGCTTTGTCCTATGCCATCACTACGTGATCGATGATCAGAAACCGCGACATCGCGACACAGATAGAATGTGGCACGCGAGGAGTAATACCGTGTATCGCAGTGTTCGTTCGTCGAGATAATAGATAGCGTTGGTCCATCTCTTCCCCGCTGTCGCACACAAGGCGCATATAGCATTGAAAAGATACTTCTTCAAGAAGGTTTGTTTTGATCAAAAATTCCTTGCCGACTTGCGCCAGCAAGAGCGGTCATAGTTGTAGTTTTCAACTAGCAAAAACGCAATCTCGGACGAATCCTCACTGATGTGCGTAATGCCCCTGTGATCGTTAGTACCTTGACGAAAGGTAGGGGTGGGATCAACTTACGTGCACTTGGATGAAGGAAGAAAGGAAAGAGGCAGCAGTCGAGAAGCAAATATAGCCTGCAAGGAGAAAAGCTTGGCAAGGCTGGAGTCATTAAATCACGTGGACAAGGCTGCAGGGACGAAGTGAGCAAGTTGTGACTTCTTTGCTAACCAACCAATGTACAATTTACAGTAACAGTAATAATGACTGTAAACACCATGACAATCACTTTACTGAGAAGCTTGTAGGGAAGATCGTTCTGACAAAAATTCTAGTCTTCGTGATTGATACATCAAATGACAACTTTTTAGGGCTACTCCGTACTAAACTATTACACGCCCAACCAGTGACGTATCCTAGCTAGCCCAACCTCTAGCATAGAGCAAGGGATAAGGATATTAATCGTCGCTGCCACTCAACCTAACTCCCTGCGGTGAAGATGGAAGACTGGGTGAACATGCTCTGACTGGTGCCTGACTGGCCTCGTTCTCGAACCCATCAAGCCTTTACTACAGAAGGATTTCTCTGTGGATGCTTCTCCAATGAGTCCGCTGTCTCCATCAGATGAGCTTGATGTGGATCATCTGGATACTTGAACTTGTAGCTTCTGCACATAACGTTCTGCCAATACTCGCCGGTCTGATGTCCTTCTGGATCGATATGCTCCGTAACATAGTGCAAGAATGTGCCATGTGCGACGAGAACGATGTTATGCTCTGGCCTCTTCTTCAGGAAATGACGGAGTTTGTTGGCCCGTGCATGCCAGTGCTCATCATCTGGTACATTCTCACCATCCTTCTTCCACCAGCCGTCAGTCAGAAGCTGCAGATCCACCATGTCAGAAGAGAAGGTCTTCTGTAGCACCTCAAGTGGGCTACCTGTATCTGATGGATCGGCAGATGCTTCTTGAGCCTCCGGAACAGCTAAGATGCGCATGCCCTTATCCAAGTTTGGCTGGAAGCAGTGCTGAGCTGTCTGGATTGTTCGTCTGAGTGGCGATGCACAGATAAGATCTATATCGTCGTGAAATTCAAAGGTTTCGCAGAACTCATTTGCTTGTTGTATGCCTTTATCGGTAAGCTTTGCATCTCGAATGTCAGTGTGCATCTGATCTGGATCATCTTCGCGAGGCTGTTGGTGGTAGCCTTCGGCGTGTCTGACAAGATATACAGTTGAGGTTGGTGCCATCTCTCGTGTTGAGCGTGTTGAGCCTAGAAGAAGCAGTCAGGTTTTTCTCAGTTCTTAGCCTAAATTCACGTTTCGTGCTTGATTGAAGTCAGCAATGTAAAAGCAGAATGTTGGCAACGCGTGCAATTTAGACAACTCGCAGCAAATTTCATCATGGCCCTTCCTGACTATGCTGGAATTTTGTAGGCTGATTTACTTCTTGTACCTCGTCATTGCTTCTGGTAGATAGGCTTGGCAGTGACAATCTTCATGCATTTTGCGGCGGAAGGCTTTTCGTGAATGAACATTGACGAATCTGGAAAGCCAGATCTATACGAAAGACTCCTCAACATAGTCATACCGAGCAAGATCCGGGCTGAAGGCAAGACGCGGAAAGTGTATTGCCAGATTGTACCTACCGCAGCACCCGAGCATGACGTAGATCACCTCATATCGTTGCAGACAACATCAAGAGATTTTGCTGAATGAGAATTTGCGGTCAGTAACAGGTCATCACACAAGCTAGACTTCATTGTCAAGCAAGTGCATGAATGCGTAAGAGAGGACGTGATATTGGAAGATGTGAGAACAAGGATAATTTATCCGACTCCGCCCAGTTTCTCTGGCCTCGCTCCTCGTCGAACGACGCGCTCCACATCGACACTCCTGAACCACTTCATCACTATCATATTTGGCCCAGGATCAGATACTGCACCTCAGCAACGAATTCTTACATCGAGCCTTGGAGCTTTCCGATGTCCCACTCCGCTGTGCGAAACTCGTTCTTGGTATGCTTAGATGAGAGCCGATGGCGAGCGAGCTGAATATTGCAGGTATATGGTTTTGTGGAATCAATAGATTGACAAAAGCTTTGCTACACAGCAGAACAAGACAGGTTTGATACGAAGCCCAATTTTCATTTGCTACCTACTGCCTAAGCTATGCAACTCTTCTTACACTGCATGGGCCTATTTTGCAGGCATGCAGCTGACACTCTAGGAACATCCGCCACATCTTTGTGATTATGCACAGCGGAATATGCCAGCTTGATGGCATTTGCGGTTGGACAAGCAGTTTACAATTTTCAAACGGCGGACGCATGTTCATTTCGAGCACAAAAGCACGTGAATGTTTTCAGAAGTACCACTTGTCAGCCATCCACGGACAATGCCCAGGCACTACTCCAGGTCAAAGGATTCCCACCACACTGATAAGAAGTGTCAGCTCTACGCACATCCAGCGTCTTCGCTGTCTGCCTTAGTGCTGCCTGATACGATGAAGAAAGTGAGTATATCTTGACCTAACTCTGACCAGTTTGTGAACCTTTCACTCGTCACCTGCCTCAGCAGTCCCGTGACCCACATCAGATCGGTACTAGCCTATAAATACAGATACATTTGCGCCGCAAGATGAGTCCAAACTCTTGCCTTTCTTCGTTACGCTCACGGCACTTCTCGATCGCACCACGATACAGAAAAAGCCGATACCAACCAAACACATTCAAAGAAGACCAAGGTAGTCCTGAAAAGAAGTACAGACGCACCATCAACATGTCTGGAAATGATCAATTGCCTCCAGGACTAGACCCATCTGTATATCAAGCAGATGGCGATCCAGATGACGATGATAGCCAAGCCGAAGTCATGATAGAAAGAAGTCGTGGCAAGCCCTCTTCGGCTCTGCTTAATATTTTCAAGAGGGGATCGAAGAGAAAGCGAGCCGAGAGTGGGAGTGCACAAAGCAGGACTCCTTCACAGGATGAAGCAACTGCCAGTCCACGTGTACAAGTTTTCACTCCACCAAGAGTGCCTGCTCAAAAGAAGCAGAAGCAACCTCTGACTGCACAGCCTCGACATGAGAATGATCTGGAAAGCCTGTCAGCTACACTTCAGAGTCGAGCCAACGGCTATACAACGTTGATCGAACATAGTATGGAAGGCACTGAAGTCGACACAGTGGAGCGAATTGAGGCAGAAGTGGCAGAAGAGGTTGCTGAAGCAGCTCAACATTTTGACTCAACCATAAACACACTCAAGCAGAACGAAGGTACGGGTGAGCAAGGTCAAACGCTCAACAAAGCTTTGTTGAAGACATTTTACGAGGATTTGGAAAGCTGGGAGGCTCGCGAGACGCAGAAGTTACGTCTCAAGAAGAAAATAATGGCGGAGAAGATCAAGGAAATGCTTGATCAGAAGATGAGTGAGACAGGGTCATAGCACGACACATGGATGGATGATTGGGAATCGCAAATCTTTATTGGTGTTGTTGGCGTTTGTGAGGAGGAAGCATATAGGCCCATACAGCTTGAGCTCGTGGTACGTAGTAATCAAGATCTACGTTAAATCACGGTTGTCCTGCATTGATTATTTGAGGATCGTGCACTGTATCCCTGCTTCAGTCCTGTAGGCATACTAAGCTGCGGTCCGGAGATAACCGTGCTGGCGGCCGTTAACCACAACTTGAATGTCAATGCCTGCAAGCTCAATTGACGCCCGAAGGATCTACTAGGCTTCAGGAATCGAGCACACATGCTGACATGCTAACGTGAGTGACAGCTTGAGATCGCACGACAATACCTTTCGCTTGTGATTTTCCTTGTCAATCATCCTGCTCTTGACCGCACACTCTTCTCGCCATGTCGACCGAAATGGAGGTCGATTCCAAGTCGCCAGCTGAAGAAACCGGCGCAGCCTCACCAACCGCTAAGAAAACCACAAGCAGCGCTGAAGCAAAGACCTCAGAGAATGCCGTCGCAGTACGAAGTATCGAAGGCTGGATTGTAGTCGCGACAAACATACACGAGGAAGCATCAGAAGAGGACATCACAGATCTGTTCGCTGAATACGGTGACATCAAGAATCTACACCTTAACCTCGATCGCAGAACTGGTTATGTCAAGGTACAAGGACGTGAACGAGGGTCAAGACACAAGCTGATCAGGTCTAGGGATATGTTTTGATCGAGTACCCGACACAAGGAGAGGCTTCAGCTGCAATCAAAGCACTCCATGGCACAAAACTACTGGACCAGACAATTTCCGTGGACTATGCTTTCGTACGACCACCCGCCAAGGACAAGCCGAAGGGTGGACGACAGAGCAATAGAAGGGCAAGAAGCAGAAGTCGAAGTCGTACTAGGAGCAGAAGCAAGGGTAAGAGTCGAAGTCCCGACGCACGCATGGATTAGAGGTCCTCGAATGGCAGAAGGAGATAATAGTATTGCAAATTCCCCACAGTTGATGGCATGACCATCGAGAACTGGAGTTCGGAAAACATCAATACTGCCTACATGGTAGTATTTCGCTGACGCCAGATGGGCACGAAGTCGGCGACAAATAGAACCAAATTGATCAGGTTAGTTTCAGCGTATCAGTGAAATAAAAACTGCTAACAAATCTGCAGTTGACCACGGTTCATCTAAGTCCGCACAGCACAAGCCGTCTGGAACACTCATCCGAGACACTGTGAGTCTCTTGCAGTCTGCACAACCCCTCAACTAGGTAAGTCGTAATATCGACTTCGCTGTTGTGACCACACTAGATCGTTCTATTCGTTGCACGTTGCGAAATGTCCTATGCCAAAGTTCGGTGAATGGCCATGCTCAAATTCACTAAATTGCAATGCATTCACAGCCAAGTACGCAATGTCGCGTTGCATATTCTCAGCGATCACAGCACTTTGCGCGCCTGGAGCTTTGTGGCTGTAAAGCCTGTCAACGATTGCGACACGATAGTACACTCACGATGATCTGTGTCAAGAGAACGTTTCACTTGTTGCGCAGTTGCTACCGTCCAAGCACAATGCGAGCCTTTGCCCGCAACAACATAGAAGAAAGTGTTCATCGTATCAGTTGCACTATAACCACATAATTTGACTTCAGATAATGGTAGGGAAATGCCCTTGTGCAGACGAACAATGCACTTGCGCTCGACCGAATGTCTGACAATCGGTATTGAATAGTGTCTAGCTTCAGCACAACGGGAAGCGATAGTGCTTCGAGCGCGCTGCAAAGTTCCTTTCTCATCGGGGGTATATGAATGGGAAGATCTCGCCTGTTTGAGCATACACACACCACAAAACACATATACACATCCAATAAGGGGATCTAACTCAACATGAGATTCTCATTAAGTACTATCTTGGTGGCCTACGTGGCCTTCACCAGCACTTTCTCCTATGTACGTATAGCATACGAAGTCTCACAGTCTTCTTCAACTTCCAGAAGCTCTCAGGTACCAACGCGCACTTCCACATCAGCAATACGGCATGCTACGCCTACGCTAACACCTGCCAATCTGTTACCAAATACATCTGCGGCACTCCCATTGTGTCCAGTATCATCAAGTCCAGCAGTCTCTATTAGCCTTGCAACAACACGTCAGCAAGACTATAGTGATAAGAAAGGTAAGAACCAAGCATATAAATCAGTCGTCAATACAGATCGACATTCGGGTAAGTTGGTAAGCAATAAATCCATTCTCCTAACACATGACATTCGCATCTATTATTTTCCAAGTATTCTTCTTCCTAAGCAATAGAATGGCTGCTCCTACTGTGACCATAACAAGCACCTCCTTGACAACCCTAGACCTTTTGAAATTTGGCAACCCATTGACCTTCATCCTCAATCTCTTAATCTTCACGCAGCCTCAGGTCGCAAGATGTGCTGTTCACATGCAATGGTGTGTGCTTTAGCCTGCTTTCTGTGTAAGACAGTGCAGTAACCTGTTGTTTTGAATTTGATCTCATCCTCGTCTAGGTCGATGGTCATCTGCCTAGTGCGTTCCACATGCAAGTCGAGAAAGCCACTGGAAAATGTGAGACACACAAATCGAGGTAGTGCAACAGAAGCTGAGGCGAATTACGTCAACCTCAAAGAAATCACCTACTTGCCTTCTCGAGCAGCGCAATTACACCCATACTTCCGCCTAAACTCATCCCTGCTCATACCATCCAGTATCTGCAACGCCATCTTACTCGCTCTCACCCTCGCATATCTCGTCGATGTACCTTCAGAAGTGCACACCACCAACTGATGAATCAGAACCCCCGAACTAATATTGACATTCGCAGCTCCTTCATCACCAATATCCATGACAGTAAAATCCCGACACCTATACTCATCATTCAACTTCCTATACAGGTAAGTCGTTGGATGCCGATTCGCAAAACTGTCATACGCAGTAATGTCCTCAAAGAAGTGCTTGACATGTCGATCAAAGAAGTTCTCCATCTCAGCGTAATCAAAGCCCGAGTCCACGAGCACAGCACCGAGATACGATTCAACCAGATCAGAAAGTGCTTTAGGCGGACTCTCGATATCGACCCAGAAATTCTTCGGACACTCGGGCATGCTTAGTGCTTCGCGTACTTTGGTAGCGTAAATCTGAATGTCTGCGATGAGTTTGGCGGTGGTCACGAAGACGAATTTGTCAAAGTCGAGTGTGACTGCTAGGGCGGCGAGGAATTTGTTGCTGACCATGGCCATTTTGTGTTCGGTTAGCCATTGCGGGTTTCTGGTGGGGTTGGTGTTGTAGAGCCAGGAGATGCAGACCCAGTCAAGGACTGCGTCGCCTAGAAATTCAAGGCGTTGGAGATCGGGGACAGGACTGTTGGTGTCTGAGCTGTGGGTGAAGGCGCTGCGGAGGAGGCGAGGATGTTTGAAGGTGTAGCCTGTTTTCGTGGCGACGAGTTTGGTGCGGTCGATAGCGATAATATCGTTGGTTTGGAGAGCCCAGTCCGGCGCCACGTATTGAGCTGCGATGTCTGCCCATGAGTCGACGTCGTGGTCTGGTGAGCGAACTAGCTTGGTAATGGCACGGACACCAAGATCGAAGCGGCCTTTGTTGGCTGGAAGATCTTTGGTCGCTGTGATGGCTGCGCCGATGACGGCTTCAGACATGTCTGCGACGGTCTTCATGCCTAGATCTTGAGACATTGGTTCGTGTTGGACCGGAAGTGGCTCTTTCTTTGCTCCTCTGCCGTGTAGGAGTGTGAGGTGCTCGGGATACCATGTGGCTCGATCGAAACCGAGTGTTCGTGCATGGCGGTAAAGCTGCAAGTCGTCCGAGGAAGAAACGTTGTACAAATTTCGGTTGCACAGTATTTCCATACGCCGACAATGCATTCCTTCTTCGTCACATGAGGTACGATTGAACACAGTCATGGTGGTAGTCGTCTTCAACAAGCTGTCTCCAATGAATTCGAGGCGTTCATAATTTTTGCCCATACCTCTCTTGCCTCCAGTGTGTGTCTGGAATTCTTCTTCCTCGTTATCTGCATCCTTAGTGAATGCTTCGAGCGCGAGTTCGGCCGACACGCCAGGTAGGTCGAGTCTATCGAACGCCTCCAAGGTAATCATGTAGGCCTCGATCCGATGGATTACGGCTGGCCATACGAGACACGATGCCATAAAATTTGCTGGTGCTCTACCAACTTTCAGAGTTTGAGGCGCAATCAAGCACGGAATCAAGTCCTTGCCACTAGCTGCCTGATCTAGGAAATTTCGCTTGCTGCCAACAAGATCTGCATGGAGAATGGGCTGAGAGTGATCGTACACCTGAGCTTCCTCTACTTTCTTCTTTGTCTTTGTCCACAAACTGTTGGACCAGTCGAGGATGTTTCGTCTCTTCTTCTGAGCCATATTCGGGACAAAGTCTGGGACCGGATCTGTGATGCTTATATCGGAAGCTATACCGCCAGTGAAATAGCGGAATTTGCCATTGTACGGGTCAACAATATATCTGTTAGTCCAGAGTTCGGCTTCCATGCCAGGTTCCCATTTCAAGTTCTCTTCCTTGGCTGCTTCAAGCACACTCAGATCAACGAGATCCTCGAGCTTTTCGATATCGCTGCCAGAGTCCGATCTTAGTGACGCTAGCCAATAAGACATCTTATGAGGCTCAGCTGCGTAAGTCTTATTGAACACGTCAAGGAAGACAGCGTTGAGGGTGAATGTTGTGAGAAGCTCGAGCTGCTCCTGCGAGATGCGCAGTGGTTTCTGAAATAGCTCTGACACCACCTCAACGGGTATGCCATTCTCGAGGTAAGCATAAAAGGAAGGCATTAGCGGAAGTGGAGATTTTGTAAAGACCACGACTGGTGCTAAGTCATGCTTTAAAGGCCTGTCCGGTCCGAAACGTATGAGAGTGACAAAGAGCTCGGTAGGGATTTTGTCGATATCACTCTGCCAGATCGTTGGCTTAATCTGCATGTCGTACTTATCCTTCTTCTTCGTGACTGCAAGTCGTGCATTCAGATTTTCCGGTTTGAGTTTTCTGAAGATCGAGTCGAGGTTTTCGTCCAACAAGCCTTTTTGTCGTAGTATGTAGCAGCATCCAAATGCAGCTGCTCTCTTTGCCAATTGCTTGTTCGACTTCCAGTGACCACGACATCCAGATACTTGACAATCTTCGTTTGTAGGTATTCTGACTTTGTACCTGAAGAGCGTGTTCTCCTCATCAATCTCTTCGTCGTAGACTGGTATCAGGTCGCTTTTCTGATCAACCCCAGTATGGCGTAGCGAAGCTGTAAACCGTGCGAGGATTGTTAATGAGTTCGAATAGTCTAGGACTGCACCTGTGTCTGTCTTCATCTCCTGGCCTGCAGCATCCTTGGAAAGCAGTTTCGCAAGGTGCGTACCTTGTCCAAGCTTCCGATCATGTGGCAGACTACCGCACCATCTCTTGATGTATTGTTCATCATCGAAATAGTACTGGACCTCAGCTTCCTGCATGTTATGGCCTTCTTCAAGCATATGTGCGAATATGGAGCCTGCTTTCCGAGCACGACCTTTGCTTTGCATATACTGAATGGTGGTCTTGCAAAGATCAAATCGAACACAAAGATTACATTGGGGGATGTCGAGTCCTTCATCTGCTACAGATGTTGCAAACACGAGATTGACATGGCCTTGCTGGAAGTTCTGGAGCGTCTGTTCCTGAAGCTTGAGAGAAGATCCGTCAAAGCTTTGGCTTGCCATTCCGAGCAGGACACCAGGGATGATGTGTTTGTGTCCGAACATCGCCGACTCCTTAAAAAGGTCACAAAGCACATGGGCCTTTAGTCGTTCTTCGATAAATATAATGGCTCGTGTCTTGGGGTTGTTTTGGTAGCAGTTACTGAGCTCTTCACATAGCCTAAGCACTTTAGAGGACAAGTAGTTGGCGGTCATCTCTGGCAGTGGTCGAGCGTAGCTATTAACCAGAAGCTCAGCCTCATGCAGATCCTGCAGCTTTTCTTCCCTGTCCTCATTGCTAAGCTCGAGATATTGCTTGTCGCGCTCGAATTTCGGCACTATACTCGAGGATTGATTTGACGACGTGCGAAAGATGTACTTCCAGGCTTGATCAGCACACCAGGGTCCAAGCTCGACGACGGCCTTATCAACGAAAGTGAAGCCCTGCCTGAGCACATTGCACCATCGTGCCTTTTGTGACAACTTCTGGTGCAAGTCTGTCTGCTGCAAATATGTTCTAAGCTTCGGGAAATACCACTTGACATCCGTTGGTTTAGGAGCAAATGCTAGGAGACTGCCATCGTCAGTAGTAATGATCTTTGCCTGTAACATTTCTTCAAGATTCTTGCCCGTCGTCGCAATATCGCCTTTCGAGTCGACAGCTGAGGCAGTCATGCCAAATACTCTAGGTCTCTCCTCGTGTGGACATTTGAGATAGTATGACCGAATTATGCGGCTATAGGGGTGATCCTTCTTGGTGTGATGAGCTTCATCAAACACGATCAGGGCGATTTCGTCCATCTTCAAGAACGAGTGCATCAGGCATTGGTCGAGTATAGCAGGAGTAGAAACAAACAGCCTGTAGCGCTCCTTGAATTGGTCCCAGGTAGACTTCTTCCACAGGTCGTGCTTGACTTTGCCATGCAATTCCAACGGCTGGTCCAGAAGATTGTTGGCTAGGACTTTGCATTGTTGTTGCACAAGATGTTGACTAGTGGCGTCAGGGAGTGTCTTGAGGCTAGCAGGCGCATTCTGACTTACCTGTTGGCGAGAAAGAACACCATTCGAGATTTCTTCCCTTCACCCTGGTTGATTCGTTCTCGATCTAGAACATCTTTGATCAGAAGACACGCTATCAGGGTCTTGCCACTACCGGTGTCGAGCCTGGCCCGAGTTAGCAGGGAACAAGCACGTAATCACGACTTACACAGCGATAACATTCTCCTGCTTCGCTCTCTCGAAAAGCTCTTGCTGATAGTCGCGGACCTTGTCAATGATCCTAGCCGATTCGTCCTTACCGTCGACAGGTTCCTCATCAAACGCTATGTTGGAAGCAATCAATTTCGGCCGCTTCTGTTTGCGCTGTACATGTTCGGCGAGAGCTGCTTGTTGAGCTTCACGTTTCGCAATGTCTGGATTGTCGTGTATATTGTCTTCGATAAGATCTTCTGATGACGCTACGGAGTCATTGTCGCTTTCTATGTTGTTTTCGCTTGCAGTAGGTACTTCCATAATATTTATACTGGCTAATTTGGCATGGTTTTCGTGAATCGGCAGTGGTGAGTGCATGGCAGAGGTCCCCATCGCAGTGTGCACTCCTCCAATATTATTGTTGTCTGCCCTCTAATATTGCAGAGTCGAGTGTTGGATGTGTGGGTTAGTAGATCGATATCAGATTAACACAGCGAAGGACCAGATGGAAGAGCGGTAAACATCAGCAATAATACTTCGAGCAAAGCATGTATGGGACGGCACGACAACCTGACACACGAAACATTCTCACTTCGACTTCAAATATCAAAATTCATTGCGCAAGAGAGAACCGCCGACGTATGTTTGTCGGTTAGTCGAGCAAACAATATGAAGCAAGAAGGTCTACGCACAAACTTCATTCGAATTCAGAACAACTTTTTGCGTTGGTCTTTGTGAAGATGCCCTAAAGGTGTGAATCTCCTAGCCTACGTCGGACTTTGAGATTCGACTTCCAGGCAGTGAATGATGATTTTATAGGCGCGTCTTAGAGGCTTCAGCAGCTCTCACCAACCGTGTCAGACCAGCACAAGCTTGAGTTGAGCACAAGAGAGTTTGATCCGTAGGAAGATGTCAGGGGTTGTGAACTGATATAGATTTCCATACGCGTTCGGCAGTACATAAGAGCAACTCAAGCTGGTCTTGTGAGTTGTTACATAGAGCCTGTCATCCGCCATGATATTCAGTGTTGTCCTAGTCGCCGCTGCGACATGTCTATGCACTGTCGCTGCTCATGGATCACATGGAAGCGGAAGTAATGAGCCACGACCAGACGACTGGGCTCTCTGGCATCTCGAGGAAGAGCATCGTATGTCTTCGAAGCACGGATACCCCTACAAGCACTAATGTATATCTAGACATCTCCAACTTCGACCCAACATCCTTCTTTACGCTACACGACTTCAACAACGATGGACTATGGACCGAGGACGAGATACGCAGGACGTACGGCCTCGACGATGTGTCTTTGAAAGAAACACCTGAGCAAACCAAGAATGAGGGTGTGAAGAAGATCATGTCTCTATTCGATCCTGACGGTACAGGCCAGATTACACGTCCACAATTTTTGGGACATATCAAAGACGGGAAATCACTGCCAGATCTAGGTCTTGGTCCAGGTCATCATGGTGATATGGAGTATGAGTACGAAATACACCACTTTGAAAAGTTTCACGGAGCAGATACTACTGAGGAGGATCTCATTCACCCTGAGGATATTGAACACTTCAAGATGCATGATCAGATGGAAGACGAGCAGGAAAGAATCGCACTGGAGCAAAGTCAGAGCATCGTCGAAGCGAATATACCACTGAAGTTCCGGAAACAGCAGTGAGCGCATCAACGTTCGATCAGATTAGTCACTTCGTTTGAGCTATTTAGCTGGCCACAGATTCACATCGAATACGAAATGACCTATGCCTGGTGCATACGTCTTGACCATCTCAGTATATCCGACTTGAGCTTTCCAAGCTGTGTCTTTGCTCTGAGTCGCTATTGAGGAGAATTCTTCTTCAACCTGGAGCACTTTGGCCACCACCTCATTGACATCCACGTTTTCATGCACGTGAAGCCAGCCACCACGAACGTCGTCCAGACAACCTACGGCACCTTCCCAAGAATCAACACTTGTTGGCAAGAGTCCGAGATTGCAATGTCGGATGTTAGGTGCTAAAGTCGCTTGCTTGAGAAGACGGCTTAGAGCACGAAGTATAGGAGCTGCTGTTACGTTGTCGCCCAGAAAAGCAACACATCTCACTGATGGCTTCGTTCGCAGCAGGTCTGCGATAATCTCGGCTACAGCTGGCGCGGCAAGATCGCTGTGCTCTTCGAGATCCACAACTTCACAAGCGAAGCCATTCTGCTCACAACCACGTCGCAGACCTTCTATGCTCCAGCCATTAAGATCCCAGCCAAACACTCGTCGAACGCCTCGTTTGAGATATGGTATGGCGAAGTAGCCAATACCTACGTACATGTCGACTACGTCAACTTCAGACAGTGGCTGACCAAGCTCATCTTGTGTCAAGCCCAGGAACGGTGCATCGTTGTGCTGAGCAATCTCCAAGATTCGTGCTTTCTCGCGAATATTGCCCCGACTGAACATCGTCCATCGGGGTGCCCAGATTTGTTGAAAATCGCCAACCTGCGTGGTTTCGACCCAGAACGCTTGGTCGAAATCCTTCATGGTGGGTTGTGAGCAATTCATTAAAAGTTTGTCCGGTCCAAAGTCACCGAATAGTGGTTGCAGATCTGTAGGAGATCTCTTCAGATTCTCTTCATCCCCCAGATCCGCAGTTATGGCACTGGTCTTGATTGGAGCATTGACGGCAATATGAGTGATGTTTTGACTGGCAACTCGAAAGGTCGCAATCAGTCTGGTGTACAGGTCTTGGCTCTGAGCTGGAGACAGCGACTCGAGGAGTTGCTGCCATTCTGTGTTGTGAGTCGAGAAACTATTAGGCAGCAAAAGCATTGGCTCGTAGATCGTGTAGCGCTTGGGTAGCTTGTCCCTGGATGTCGGACCATTGCTCGCCTGTCTGACTTCCGAGGCCTTGTCACAATTCTGGTCTACAGAAGAGATACCCGGCAAAACTGGATGTGCAGATAGAAAATCTTCTATGCCTCTAATGAGTAGATTAGTTGATCGCCTCACTGGGCGATCTGTTTGTTTCGACGTAGTCATCTTGCACGTTGACCATAATTTTCCCAGTCTTTATTATAGCACAAGCATGGGCGTTCCTCTTTCCTGCATTAATGTCACTAGAATGAGTATATTGCCAAAATGATTAGTTGTTCAAGAAATACTGCGAGTTACAAGTTGCCGGTCAAAGAGGATGCTCTTGAAACTTGTAGACACTTAACGAAGACAACAGAAATCACCTTTTAGCTCTACACGATCAGATCAGAAGCTATTAGGGACTCGAAGTGGGCGCAGGTGCTATCGAAAGTTCTTGCACTACAAATGACTTTATGCTGCTGTTGATCCTACACCACAGAGTCTTTCAGCCTTTTCCGCAGCATGTTCGCCTGCCGTTTGTAATTCCATGGACATTCAGCTGTCACCTGTAGGGTAATAGCACAAGAGATTATCACCATCCAGGCACAAAGTCGGTACACCCACAGCGACGGGGCCTGGTATATCGAGTTTTTGGACTCTCTTGTCGCCAGCTGCGAATTTGAGCACGAATGGCGCCGACCCAGTGTAAGTAGCTAACCATACCGTTTGGTTAGTATCGACCACGACAGAAACTCCCTTGCTTGCTATGCGATCCTCAAGATAACTCCATGTCATGGACGATTTCCAATCGCGATCATAGGTCGTGCCACCTATGCCACCATACGAACGTGGATAAAAGCCCAGAACCTTGCTGTCAACCGTACAAAAGCCTGCAGGACTGAGTACCCTTTCTTTATACGCAAAATTGGGCATTCGAGACCATGTCTTACCTTCGTTGGTTGACCTCAACACGACGATCTCCTGCGCTTCGTTGCTTACAGCCAGGAGGAGGAATGGCTGCTCGCCCTTGGGATGGGCATAATGCAAACTAGGGCTGCTTGTGGCAGACACCCTGATGCAATTGTCATCATTGACCATGTTCGCATCTTCTCCAACCACACCCCAGTTCCATCTGCTGCCATGATCCGTGCTCCACGCAAAACGAACTTTGTAAGCGCCGGAGTTTCCGATTTGATTCTGCCAAGCAGCAAATAGCTTTCCATTGCCACAGGTAAGCGCTGGCTTCGAATTGGTCTGATATGCCCCTTCTTGAGCAGTCGCCGTATCGAGAGTGTGCATCAACGTGGGCCGTGCGTTCGAAGGGCCGATAGTGAAAATTCGCAGATTGCCATTGCTGTCAGGGTAGATTGATCGCTTGGCGCCGTCCGTGACCACTGCGATGCCCGCTTGGTGCCCAGCTTCAGGAATGTTGCTATCCGTAGAGGTTGTCCACGAATTATTGGCGCCTGATTTGATGCTGAGCGTGCTACACTGGACACTGCGGGACGATCCTTGTCCAAGCTCCGCAACTGAAATCCAAAGCTCATGTTTGCCCATCTTTCCGCCGTCAAACATCATGGAAAAGGATTTATTGGGCTTCTTGAGAAATTCTTTGAGTCCGCGCTTCGTCCATGCAAAAGTTTGCTTAGCGACTTGATCGTCGTCGTTTTTGATCCAGCCAATCAATGCATTGAAAAGTCCAATGCAAATGCCAGCAAGAGCCATGATCGCCCCTGCCTTACTAAGCTCAGAGTCGGCGTCGAGATTATCATCATTATTGACAGCCTCTACAGCTTTGCCAACGCACCACTCGGCGGTTTCTGCAAGTATCGATCGCATCTTGGCAAGCCACTCTGAACCACCATCGTCGTGTTCCCAGATCTCGATATGACCGTCAACCAATTTGTCGAACTCTCCACTAAAAAGAGCAGATGGCTGTTTGAATGTTCTCTCCGAGCCATGGTCGATTTCACCGTACACATCTGTTTTCAATGTGCACTTCTCACCGAGATCAGAAGCCGCAGCCGTGGCAAAGTAGATTTCGTTCCTTGGTCCAAACGCGCTGTCGTTGTTTCTTCTGTGACATTTGAATCGCTGTAAGATCAACTTACAACGGCTCGCATGGCCGATTGCAAAAGAAGAAAAGGTGTCGGCCTGGGGTGTTTTGGGAGCATCGAATATGGTCACACCATATCCCGCAGCTGCCATCGCGTCACTAGACTCTTCTGTATCGATGCAACCTCCGTCCATGTCATTGACATCAATGATTTTGTTGTTGGGCTGCGCCAACATTGTCTCAGCCATGGCCTGAGCATCACGCTGAAGCACATCATCCGTATAGGGCTGATTGATATCGAGCTGGCAAACAGATTCTGAGTAGCCAGCCGACCTGAGGTCACCAGATGATCTTGCCTTTGAAAATGCCGTCCCATATTGTGGTACATCTTCTGCTGTGGTGAGGGTGCTCAAAGTGCTGATAAGCCTCTCCTCAAGTGCCGAAAGCTTCATCCCCTTATTCGATCGTTCTGCTGCACGAAGCATAGCACCAAGCAGAAGCTTTTGTGGATCGCCATGGTCATTGCCGGATGCGAAGCTGACTGGTTGGGCTTTCGGAGCAAGCAGAGTGTCGTTGAGGTAAGCCAGACGTTGTTCGAAGGGCTTGAGCTTGTCAGCCATGTTTTCGAGACGTGCAAAGTGTTGTTCGATATTGAGCTGCAACTCTTGTCTTCAACGGTCATGTAATTAGAGGAAGCCGTGCGAATGAGTGAGTCGAGCTGCGTGTTCTATAGCTATATACCTTCGTCATTCGGAAGCAGAAACCTGAACATCACTACCTGTTAAGGTAGCACGATGTGTTGGCAGTGTCAAGCTTGTCATTTTGGTCAGAAGCATTCATCCGCGAATGTCCTCACACATCGTTCGAAGCGGTCTACCGCATCAGATCGGTCTGACCAGCAGAGAGCTTACAGCAAAAGCTGTATCGGTGCGACATGGTAGTAGCTAGCTAAGCTGAAGGGTGCCCGGGTCATCTCTGGCACTGCAGACCTCTCACGATAATACAACTTTTGAAAGATCTATTGGCAGGTACAGGTGCTAATCAACCCATATTTTACGTTGTTCATTACACAGTCTTCCAAAGATGCCGCGAATTTTATGCGTGTTGTAGTATTCAGAACATTTCTGATCTGTGGTCATTCCTTCGCATCGGGGGTGTGGCTAATGCTTCTGGCAGATGATGATTTCCGAGCTGAAAGAGGGCTTCAATGTTAGCATATCTGACATTAGAAAGCGCTACACGAGGAAGAGCTCGAGTTGGTCGTTTTGAGCAGTATTACGTCATTCCATTGATGCCTTCCAGAAAGGTATTCGACCCATTCACGTTCTTCGCACCTTGCGACAATCGCATAGTTCAAGATATATAACTGATTGGCCTCGAAGTACTGATTGAGAATGGCGATGTTCTTAACACCTCGTGTCACTTCCAACTGCTACGGTGAGCTCGTGTGACTACTTGCAAATTCCTTGTTACGCCCATCACCTGCAACACAACAACTATTGAGTACAATGTGCACTAGGACCATTTTCAGAAGAGGTTGAGCTAAGACTCTTCCTCAGAATCCAATTTGTGATTACAATGCTGTAAATCATCGACCATGAGCAAAGACACCACTGGTAACACACTGCTCGTCTCAATACCTATAGTTACATTCCTCACATTTCTGAATTTTTCCCCCGGTACGAATTGGATCATTGCGCTCTTGCTGACAGACTGTGACACACAATACGCTGGCTGAGACTGTGGCTTTACCAGCTGGTTGTACTTCGAGTATGCTGTGACGGCAATGCAGCATTGAGGTCCACGCCTGTCAGCAGGACAAGTGTATGTTGACGTTGTATCGTTCTGGGATTGTGGTTTGTCATCATCTGTCGAAGTCGGCAAGGCTTGCGAAAGCAGGGGCCAGAGAGATAAACATGCGGGGAAGATGAAGTGCATTTTATCGATAATGCAATGATTACACGACGAGAATGTTGTTTGATGAAGACTGAGGGCGAAACAGGAGACAAATAAGATAGCAGATCCGAGGGGAATTCTTGGTACTGGTGCAGGTTCTGGGACCTACTCTTTATACGAACATTAGCCATCAAAAGCTTCGGTGTGCTATTCGAGGCAGCTTGACACCCTCCGCTTGGCACGGGAACGTTAATCAGAAGAATACTCTCACTCTTACTGAGACGTGTCAACCGATAGCTGACGTGAACCTAACGTGGCTGTCAAAGGCCTAGGTTAAGCTGCCGTCAATATGAGTGAAGGAGATGACAGCGGTGAATTCAGGAACGTGATAGACGTGTCCAGAACGGGCAGTTGTGTCTGCCTTAGCTCTTCGAATATCTTAGTCCAGATTCTGTTACGCTCGAGACTGGCGATGGCGTTAGCGTAGACATGCTCGGGAGTGTCGACCGCGCTCATTTCGACGACTTTGCCGGCTGACCGATATTTCTCGATGACAGCAGGAGATTCTTTCTCGAAGCGTTCCAGTCTTCTCTGGAAGGTCTTTGCATTGTCGTTGCCTCGGCTTCGTAGTAGGAATCGTTCGAGGTTAATATCTGCAGGACATGTCAGCGATATCGCCAAGGCCGGAGTGTTACCGATGCCAAAGTGTCGATCCAGTGCGTCTGATTGAGACAGGGTTTTAGGGAAGTTATCAAGCAGAATTGCTTTTGGGGATTGCTTACCATGGGCCCTACTGATCAGCTCACACTCACGCTTCAACGCTGGCAAAGCACGAATCCACATGCTGTTGGGTGTACTGACGTTTGCTTTGCTGCAAACATATAGCACGAGAGGTGGTGGAGCTTGCTCTTTCCAATCCAGTCCGAATGCCTCGATGAGCCAGTGCTCGGGTATCCGGTAATTAAGAGCGACATACTCATTGACGAGTGG
Source organism: Pasadenomyces melaninifex (assembly GCA_022813495.1). Lineage (NCBI taxonomy): Eukaryota > Fungi > Ascomycota > Dothideomycetes > Pasadenomyces > Pasadenomyces melaninifex. The sequence continues at coordinate 125,500 of JAKLMI010000033.1, read as the reverse complement.
TGGTACGCCAAGTATGGGGGCTTTCGTCTGCTGACGAAGCCAGTCGCCCGCTGAAAGGTGATGAAGATTGTATTTTGATATGAGTTTGGCTGCAAGTGTACCTTTACCACACCCACACGGACCGAGAAGCAGGATCAGGGGCAACATCTTTGTCTGGTGTCGAAGGTTTTGAATATGTATAGAGGTGTTCGGAGCTGTGAAGGACACAGAGATGACTATTCACATTGCATTTGCACGTCTCGACCAGGTTTATACGGTTTTCCAGTCTCCTGATACTCGATCGATGAGGTAGAGAAGAACAATGACCACAGTGCTTTGTCGTCCAGCTTGGCAACGTTGTGTAATTACTCAAGAGACTATTGTAAATGCACAAAGATCATTATCTTACATAAACATCGCTATGTTTGAGCACAACAATCGTCCTCGAGGGATGATGTGGGTCAACGCGGCTTCGTCGAGCAAGTATGGCAGTCATTGTAGGTAAGCGTCAGCCGCAGCTCTACGCCGTGAGTCGTGCTCACTCGTCAAGTCGTTAACGTCTTGTCCGCCTCAGATTACATATCTCTCTCTCGATTCCTATCATCATATCATCGCAGGTCTTGTCGTTTATAGCTACGTGGTCCACAATAACAAATCTTCATGTTGCTGCTTGACACTTATATTATTTTGCATGACCAGCGCCGATCAGCGCCCCGTCAGATAACACTTTTCACGATAATGCAAAAATCGCACTCGTCGAGCATCGTTACACGTGAGTATAGATGGCTTGTTGCCCGATTCTATTGGCTGAGTCGTATGCCTGGTGGCCTGGAAGCTGTTGCCGCGTTTTCGGACGAATAAACTCGATTGCTATTATACTACCAGTCAGAGACAGACTATCACAACCACGCGATTAGGAAAGATTCATCCCAACTTAAGTGGTTAAGGCTCTCTTTGATTCCAATGACTGGGTGAAGCAAAGTCCTTAATAGCTTGTAATGGCATTTCTACAATATCTCGAAGCTAAAAGCAGGCCATGCGAGTCATGTGTAGTGTCGTCACTGCATGGCTTCCTAGTCCATCCGGATTCGTCGCAGTCTCGAAAGCTGGAAGCGAATATGCACGGCATCAACTTATGCAAGTCAGCGCACTTGGCGGAAGGAGTCCTCATGTCGAGACTAAGATAGAGCTTGCCATTGGCCGAAACCCCCTTGCATCCTGCAATTCACGAAGCTCAAACCTTGAACACGCAACTCCGAAAAGCATGTTCCTGCACAGCTCTTCGAAGCTGCCATCCCGTTCGGCCAGCTTTTGCAGCTGCAATGGCACAGACGGATCTCAATTGATCTCATGACTTGCCTTACACTGCATATCTGGTACTACATGTATGTTGGTCGCTCCTAATATGTCCTTTGACTGCTCGTCTCATGCATTTGACCTTCTGTCTACAACCATGGCCGCAGCGTCGCTAACCTCGAGATGTTTCTCATTGCTTTTCTTACTTATTAATTTGCTGACCTGCTCTACTTACGCACAATCCTGCAATACTAACCAAAATCCTTACTGTCGCGGGAACGCCCAATTCGAACAAATATGCTGTCCACCAGGCAACATCTGTTATTGGTCAAATCGTAATGGCGACCCTGCTTGCTGTCAAGCTGGCACAGACTGCCGAGGAGATGGCGGACCAGGCCCGGTTGTGATCACATCGACACCAAATCCGACTACACTTGTGGTAGTTACCACCACTTCACACTATACGACAAGCTGTATTACGACTACTCCGAGCACATACATCGTTACCACGACATCTCCAACGTCGTGGAATGCATGGGTGAGCTCGACAACAGTCTACACCACGCCTTATATTACGACGCAATCCCCGGTACCAACACTGGTGGTCATAACCTCAACGCAAGGCTTACAGACTACTGGCCAGCCTAATGGAGTGGTCGTGACTGCGACGGTGACACAAGTCGCTCAATATGCTGGCGCAAATGCCAAGCACAAATTTCTTGATATATCGTGGTTGTTAAGTGCGTCGATCGGAACTGCCATACTGCTGATGTCACTGCTCTAAGAATGACACGAGGATCAATAACGTTTAAAGATTGACCGATCTCGCGACCAGAAGCAAGCAAGCGAAGATATTTGTCAGCACGAAGCATACCAGGCTCGTCAGAAGGAGGTCGGTCTAAGACTTTGCTCTGTGCGAGTGTAGGAACTCTCCGGTCGAAGCCATTCGAGTGCATCCAGGATCCGCTTGCTAAGTGCAGCACAGCAACCAAGCCGTCTTCACAATGACTGGAGAGAAGCCCCAGTGAAAAACAAATGGCAAAATTTTGGCTCTTAGACCCATAGAAGGAGAACCATGTGTTTCCGAGCCCTAAGCCACAACAGTGGAGAATGTAAGGTTGAGAATGTGTGGGCAAAAGTAATCTCAATCATGGATGAGGGACAAAGTGGCATCTCTGATTGAATACGCGGAGGAATCATGTTTGGGAGCAGGTTACGACCACGACGTCGAGCTGATCAGAACCATGTCCTCGGCGTTCGTGGCCGAGCCCTCTTACTTTCCATCAAACAAAGATAGCTTGGTCTGAAGAGCAGCAACAGCAGATTTAGCCCCTGGAATTCAGTCCACAATACTGCCTCGTGTTGAAGTTATCCAATTCTCTCTTAGCACCTGGACCAATGAAAGACACACCTCGGTGTATCTGTCTTCACAAGACGTTGATTTTGGTTGGGTCAATAATGCCATAGTTCTGTCAGAGCAACGAGCATCTAGATGAGAAAGCCTTGGATCTCCCAAGGTCAATGGAAATAGTGGGCTAGTGCACCGGAGATATCGGCTCGAATTAGCCCGGAACCGAACTCGATCGCGCTAGCAAAATCTGGGGTTGTCCTTGCGAAAGTCGATCTCAAAAATTTTGAATGACATCTTCGTTGCTGGAATCCTTCACAAATGATAGAACAAGTGAATCTTCTCTTTGCATGATTTATGAAATTGTTTAATGTGTTATAACAGAAGAAACGTGTAACATTGTCAAATTGTGGCCGCTAACAAACTCGCGTCTTAAGCGCGTTCATCGTTGACGCACTTGACTTTGAGTTCGTGTGATCCCTGCGTCACGATCCCCAAGCTGATCTTCAGGTGCAATAATTATTGAACTTCACAGTCAGACCTTCGAATTCATCCTCCTCTAATCAAATCCAATGCAGTCGATCAGAGCTGTACCACCAACCCTCTACGAAACGTTTCCACGAGCAGTGTCGTCCGCATCAAGAACAGCACAATCGCAATCACTGCGCCAATTCCGCTCATCGCCAGCCCAGCAGATCCAAGGCACCGCAGTCATGTCTACCAGTCTCGGCTTCAGTCAATACAAAATTCAGACCACAACCTTTCCAACAGCACCGGGCGTGACGCTCAATGATCCACAGAAAGTCATCACTGGCTCTGTATTAGACCTTTTCACCGGTCGACCCAGTTTGCGAAAACTGTCTCTATGGAAAGACGACGCCGTATTTTCTGATCCACTTACGAATGCAGAGGGTCGCAAGCAATATGCTCCGCAATGGTATGGTCTTCAAAAAGCATTCAGCAATATTGAGCGATTAGGTGGACAGGTGACGAGTTCGGAAAACCCGATTGAGATGGACTTGAAGACGAGGTATACGATTGCAGGAATCGGAAGCCAATCGACTGTTGATTCGAAGATTAAGATATGGACGGATGGCGCGGGTGAGGATATGAAGATAAAGAAAGTTGAGGATCGGTGGGATGATAAGTTGTCGGATACGACTTTCAAAAATGCGTTGAGGAATTTGAACTCTGTTATTATTCCGACTTTGGTATCAGTGCCGAAGAGTATTGAGGAGGAAGAGAAGGGTACATGAGTCTACCATGGTTTAATGACTAATGGTGTATGGTTTATGGAGTTATGACTATTGCATAATGTTCCACCGAAAAAAGTGTACAACAGTGTGAAGCATGATACAACAGGGTAATGGATACAACATTTGCATAAAAACCTGTTCGCGATGGGAAATATTGTTTAATGTGATAAGATTCAATTAAGACTTGCGATCCGTTGAGTTGTTATCTTCACCCCGATTTCTTGGCTTACTCCGCTTTTGACTTGTATTGATGGCCAACTGGTCGATCATTCAAGTAATACGAGTACTCATCTCGAGATCTTTCGAGATAGATGCGCCATTTTTTCTGTGTTGGGACTGCCATGCTGGAGTCAAGAGTCTCCTATCTCAACGACGTTCTTGACAACAGTACCAGAGTTCTTTGTGCACTTTTCCTTCATAACAGCATCGGCTCCAATCTTCAACATCTTTCGCAGCTCCTTGGTAGCAGCTTCTTCGGAGGTACAGACGTTCTTCATGGTTATTGGGTCGCCGAAGTGATCGCCAAAGTTCTTTCTAATCACATAGTAAAGGAATCCCTCGTTGGATCGCCTTCAAGATCAAAATCATAGTCGTCGTTACCCCATATGATCTTAGCGTAGTCTTCACACGTGTATTTCGGCGAGGTAGCCATTATTCTTTGATGAAAGTCAGGCTATCAAGCTCATGGTCAGGATTGTCCTTGCTGTCGCGATATCAAAGCTGACTGTGATGCTCACTTACTAGTACTATGATGGATTGTAGGTGAGTTCGAAGATGTTGAGATTTCGTTGTGCAGGTACGAAGATGATAAAGGAAACTCTTCAGATCTTTGTGTTCTGGCTGCTGCAAACACTTGCCCTAACCAGCATAGATCAAATTGACTTCACTTCGCGAACGTTCCAGCTTCAGGAGAAGTGACGCGTTAAGACTGCAGATTTACTGTACAAGGACAGACGAGCGTGAGAATGCACTCAGTGAACAATCTTATCTGGATGGCCTATCAATGTTTCTCATTCTCTAAACCATTTCTAATTGCCAGCATTCGAAGCCCAATTCAAACGTCCGTGACTCGTCCGCAGACGTCCCTTAGCCTCGACTATCGGACTGATCCAGGCATCTTCCACTGTACCACCGATAAGCTTATCGCCTTTCCTCAGATATGTGGTTGCTCCAAGTCTGGTCGGCTGGAAATTCACAGCAACTGCTTCCCATCGACTTCTGGGTGCCTCAAACACCTCATGCGAGATACCAACATGTCTCAAAGCATTCGAATCCTTGTGTACCGTTTGGTCCCACCACTTCCACGTCTCAAGATGTGTGGGCGACTGCGAATACTTATGTACGTCGTCAATACTCCTCCAATAGCTAAGTAGCATGATCTCATTTGCACCTCGCTCATCGACAGAATGCCACTCTGATTGGCCTAGGAAGCCATTACTTGGTGCCTGGTCGTCGAGCTCCTTGAGCATTCGTTGTGTGAAGGCATTGACTTTGCTTACGTTTGGTGCAAAGAGACCCATCGGATGATTGATCTTGAGAGCAAGCTGAAGAACGGCGACTTTCTCATCAGCAGGTGAATCTGCCATATTGCCATCTTGATCTGGAATGACGACTGCCCATTTCTTGTCGTGAGACCCTTCCAAGTATGGATTCGTGCGGAAACGGAATGTGATTGCGAGAGTATCTGCGAATCTGAGGAAAAGCACAATGGCGGTTGGAAGTAGGATCCAATATCGAGGAACTAGGAGGACTAACAAGCCCTGAAGTAGAGCGCCAATAGCAAGTATGGTGGAGGCGCTGAATGTCCTTGTGATGACAGTGTTGATCTGGATGTGACCTGGAGCTCGGAAGAGCTGTGATCTTGGTCGTTGAGAATTCTCACTTGGCGAAAGAAGACTGTTGAAGCCTTTCATGGTGTTATTGCTAATTAAACTGTTCTATTCAGTGATTGAAAGTGATGTATCAAAGTCAAGATGTTAGTACTGTGATTTGAGGAGGATTCACTAAGCTTGGTTAAATAGTCCTTGGTATTGAAGTTGCTGCAGCTTTATGTCATATTGAAATCAGATTACCTCGAGCGACCCGAGTATACATATACAAAGTTGCAGGGCACGAACACGGTTAGCCATTATACCACTGTGGCCCTGTCAACAGTTGCGTTCTGGACACGGCGTAAAGTTACAAGCATAGAACTAGCGACCAATGTCTGAGGCATGACACTCCAGCTGCTACTTCATTCGGAAGATCATGGCATTTGGCATCAGTGCTCAACACACGTACGACTTCGCGAAGCGAAAGTGGATGACAGAGCAGTGACTCGCAGTATTGGATGCTGTTCAGAATGATTAGGCCCATCTAACTTGCAAGGAGGTTTGAGGAGTAGATGGATCAATGTCTGTCCGCAAAAAGCCGCTGACGATCTCAAAGTTTTAGGATCGGCGCTAAGTATTTGATGCCTGGTGTGATGCGGAGCAATATTACGACGTGCTTTCTGCCTGAATATCGCCGCTACAACCACTAGCAATCGTGCTTGTTCAATTGTACCTGTTCAGATGATTGACTGGTTCTGGTCCTCATTGTGTCTGGCTGTGGTGGCGTTTGGGTGACCCTTTGTGACCATCATACCACAACTTGAAAAATGGACAAGCCAGATGAAGCAGACCCATACCCACTACATACAGCTGCACGACTTACTCAAACGCGAGTCCTCGAAGCATTACTAGCAGCGAATCCAAAGCTCACACTCAAAGCAGACGAGGATGGACGATTACCAATACATTGGGCATGTACAACGACATCACTCGATACGATACGGGCGATATTAGATGCTACACCACGAAAGTCCTTCGATCCAGATACAACTGACTCTTCTGGCTGGACACCACTAATGATTGCAGCAAGTCTGCCTTCAGATGGTGGTCTAGCAACGATAGATCTGCTGCTCGCTCGAGATGCAGAAGTGAAGATCCAGAGCAACAATGGAGGAACTGCGTTACATTTTGCGACAAGCAAGCAGAATGTAGATGTGGTCAAGAAGCTGCTCAACTCAGGAGCTTCAGCTAGGGTCAAGGATAAGAGAGGCCAGCTGCCATTACACAGAGCTGCTGCTGTCGGCAATATGCCACTTGTAAAATTGTTGTTGAGCACAGGAAAGAGTCCAGTAGACGCGACCGACATGGATGGATCAACGGCATTGCATCATGCGATCAGTGAAGGTCATGGCGATGTTGCTGTAGAGCTCATGAAACAAGGAGCGGACTCGGGAAAGCTGGATCGTGAGGAAAAATTGGCGATCGACTGTGCTCCTGATGCTACAGTTCGGCACTATATCTTGCGACAAGCTGAGATGGAAGGAATAGATGTCGTAGGTGGAGAGTGAGTTCCTCCAAAAACTACCGAGACTGTCAAAACAATTCCCACAAGCTGCATCACGGTGGATGAATGTGCATGCAACGACGGTGAAGCATCTTCAGAGAATAAATTTTCGAATACAACGTAGACAGTTCGATCAAACAGCCTACGTCGTGCCGGGACAGCGAAGCCGAAATATTTACCTGCACAAGCCAGCCACGTGATCTGCTACTGTCACTGGGTGAAACAAAACACAAGGCACGACTCGAACCTACGACTTCACCAAATTGTCTGAATATCCAGCAAAAAACTCTATGATATCTTTCGAGCAATTCCCCTGGCGTACTACTTGCTTCACCCAATGGTGCCTCGCAATTGCGTGTTCAGGAACATTTAAGTCAGGAATTACCGACCAGGCTGCACGAAGCGGTTTGGTCCATAGAGGGAAAGGCAGCAGCTATAGAGCTCAATTGACTTTCATTTGGCAGATAAGGCACAGCATTACCTGTGTGCTGATCTTGGAAGCATAGTTAACGGAAACAGCTTATATACATTGTTTGAAGTGGGAAATCAATTGTGTTCAGAGAAGTGTAAACACCAAATTTAGGTGGCAGGCGGGTGAAGGTGGAACCAGGTTCTGCAGATCGAGCGTCAATTTATGACATGTGACATTCAATTTCAACCAGCACGGTCGTCACTCATGTCTCATGCTTTCGGAACCTCAATGATCGACGACGCAGTCATACACGCGCATGCAAGAGAGCAGCACCTGCAGTTCTGACTGATCACTAAAGAATCTTCCGATGAAGCAGCCTGTACGAGCTCGACATGCGCCATGATCAAGGAGCTGAAGAACACCAATGTATTCGCCAATATTGATTCGTACGATTAGGACTCAGACCAGTGTCTTGGTAGAGACGTTCGAGTGTCAGTAGGGTTTCGCCTTCCATACACATTGCCAAGGATCGCTGACGCTGTGCCACCTATTCTGACTGGACCAACATCGATACCTCCTAATCTGGCGGCACCTTCAGCATCTTCCGAGGTTTGAATCCGTTCGCCCCCTACGAAATTGGCATTACCATAGGCGTCGATGCTCTCAATTCTACGTCTTGGCGCTGCACGGGGATCAAAATTGTTGGAAGCAGTATTGCGTCGTGGAGGTCCACGACTCTCAAATGATGATGTGCGAGTGTTCTGTTGGAAATGATAGCTATTCTGTCGCTCAGAAGACGACAACGAAGGCTCATTCAGGACCTCGCCATGTGGAGAAGGAAACCGAGCCCAATTGGGAGCTTGCGAGGTCTCGACATTCTGCTGCAGTCTGGCTCGTGGAAACATGCTCGTGAGCTTCCCCACCTGAATGTTCATGGCACTCAGGTGCTTCTCGATATTCTTGATATCGGCATCTGAACAGTTCGCAAGCTGTTTCGCAATCTTTTCGAGCATGCGCAAAGCTTCAGCAGTTGCCGCTTTATGTTTCTTTGCTTGGTCTAATTGTCGAGCGTCAGGTCGAACTGTGCTCAGATCATTCAGCCACGAATCAAAGCCCTGACGTATTACTTTCATTCGATCTGCTTGGGTTGGGACTTTGTGTCTGCGTAGATACTTGTTTCACGCGATCAAGAGCCTCCTCGACATCGCCGGTCAAGTCGTCGCCGTCTTCACCCCTCAGGTCAAATGTTTCAAGGATCGTCGGCGTTTGTTCTGCCTCCATGGTGGCTGCCATGTTCGCGACTAAGCTCACTGATCACAATGCGCCGAGAGCTTGATGGTGACTCGCTATCACAGGAGTTCTAGGATTTGAAGCATTAGCGGTCAGATACTGCTTTTTCGGGTACATTCGTCCGCGAAGGGAATTCACTCATGACTCTTTTATACGCAAGATCCTGGATTCTTACCACAATGTTCTGTCTGAGACAGCCAAATGACCTCAAAATCAAACGCCAAGCAATTGTCATGCATTACTGCCCAACAAGCGAACCGGCTTTGCGATCATTGGCCTCCTCCACAACTACGGCCTGTACTTTCGACCACTAAAGAACATGTCCTTCAACGAAGCATCACATGTGGTTTCACGTGCTGCTGTTGCGCGTTGCTAGAACGCTTTCGACCTATATCACGGCACCTCCTTTCAGGATACGAGCTAATCAAGGAGGAGATACGCACGAACATTCTTCTGTCTTCTTTACTGCAGCGAACATCTCGAGACGCTGCCCTCCATCTCGGCAGAATTTTCCTTCAAGCTTTGCGGTCCGTGATGCCCACCCGCCGCATCCTGCTCTATAACGGACGGCAGACCATGAGCAGCCTCGAGACGCTTGCTTGTGATCAAATACGTATTCGGCAAGTCACCAGAATCGACAAGCCGTTTACATAGATCGTCGTGCGCAATCTTGCCATCCTCTTCTGCCAGCACCATATCCACCACAGCTTTACCGCAAAGCGTAGCATTTGGCATACCGTGCCCAGTGTAGCCTCCACATAACCACAATCCATCCTCGAAGCTGACCGAGCCAGGCTTACCCGCAGGCACTTTCCCGACCCATGGCATGTTATCACGACTATAGCCCTTGATTCCCGTCCACTGGTGCGATGCTCTCAGCTCTTTCAGTCCTTCGGTCTCGCCTCCAAGGTCAAGCAGCTTGAGCAAAGCACGCCGCAAGTAATCTGCTTCGCCTGGATCTACAATGTCATCGTCCGATTCACCCACGCAATCATACATCGCAAAACTTCGACCACCGCCAAACATCAGATGGCCACCACGTCTCGTCCCATCACCATTCGGAGAATCATAGAACGGCCGCTGTATTAGGTAATCATCGTGCTCAGAATTCCCGCCCTCAAATCCAACCATGCCATATGAATTTGGAAGTCGCTCTGATCCTTTCGGTGGATGTAAAGCAGACATTTCACATCTTACCGGGACAATCAAATCTGTAAAGTCATGTAGCAAGTGAGACGTATATCCGTTCGTCGCCAGCATAACATGTCGAGCTGAAATCTTTCCACGTGGTGTTTCAAGAGTGTGCTTGTATTTCACATCATCAGATTTACATATCTTCGTCACAGGAGTATGTGTCTGAACATTAACCCGTCCTTCGCGGACCAGCTTCTCGATGATAAAAGTAACGTATTTGTATGGCCAAAGTTGACCAGCTCCCTGAGTTAAGGTGACACCTTTAGCAGCAGTGTTGACCTTATGCTGCTTCATTGTCTTAGCGTCATCCGGCTCGATAAGGTCTACCTGAGAGGCGAGCTCAGGATTGACTTTGCGTAAATGCTCGATGTCCTTCTTCGCTGCATTGAAGTGCCTGGGAACCCAGAATGATCTGCATCCAGTGACTGTTCTCCATTCACACGGTACAGCGTGTTCTTCAATGTACGATTTGACGGCGTGCACGTTCTTGACTTCGAACGCTGCTACATCAGGTGTTCTATCGAAGAGTAGTGGTTGACAGTGGCCACCGTTTCGTCCTGTGGCTCCAAAACATATCTCTCGTGCATCAAGCAGAACTATCGAAAGTGACTTTGCGTGGTCATCCGCTGCAAGAAAGCGTGCTATCGAAGCACCTGTAATGCCGCTCCCGACAATCACGATGTCTGCTTTATCTGGAAGTTGTTCTGTTGTACGGTGGCCCCAGAGGAAGGAATTGGGCTCGGAGTGCCAGAATGAGGCAGAGCTGTTGACGCATGGTAGTCCGGACGGCTTGTTTCGATATGTAGTAGACATTTTGTCTCCGATATTGTGCAGGCTTGTCAGTAAAGAAAGAGGTTTAGACATATGATATATAGATGAGTCCGCTGCTCAACGTGCATCTCCGGTTTCCTCCACTTACGCTACAGCCAATCAGCAGTATTCCTAGCGTGCGGAAAGCCAACCATGTACTATGCGTATAATGCTACTCGAACTACCTTAGGTTGTTGTCAGGTATTTTGTTGTGTGGTGGAGGAAGTGATGTCGAAAAGCGGTTCGATTTGGAAGTTTTGATAAATTGGTGTGATAGAATGCTGTAAGATAATTTCCAAGCTCAAAGAAGCGCCAAAACCAAGTTCGCCTGTCCTAAATCTATACATATCCGAAGTCTATATTCATACAGATCATGAGAAATTATTTTTGATCACCCATACCCATCTCTTCTGCCCTGTCCATTATCATCTTCAGGATATCCTTCTCTTTTTGGGTAAAGTCGAATTTCTTATCAGCATCTGTGGTAAGACAACACCTAAAACCTGTTAGTTCTTGCTTCTCATACGAAGCTCGCCTGTACTTACATATTCGACTCCGCCAATTGCCACGCTCCAGGTTCTCGGACATCGCGTGGCTCGGCCAAATAATGGTCAAAGTTTGCAAACCTTTTCTTCGATTTCTCAGCGAATTTATTATGCAATAGCCAGCCGTTGAACCATAAAGGCTTGCCGTCTGTTCCCAGATGAAGCAATTGAGGTGCGCATATTGTGTAATTTGAGGGCTCGGATCCATCAAACCAAACTTCGTCCGCCTTGTCGTCCTCAGGCTCCTTGACTGATGTCTCACTGGAGGGACTGTCTGCTTTGTCCTCCTCTTTCTTCCCTTCCTGGTTCTCATCCTCGGCTGGCGTTGGTTCGTCCCTTTTATGCTTCTTCTCCTTATCCTCGTTGCGGTGATCCCCAAGCTCTCCCATAATTCCAGCGTCACCCTTATGGAAGGCATAGCCCTCGTCACCAGCAAGTAGGAAACCGATCCAGAACGTTTCCTTGTCACCGTACATCATATCGTACACTCCAGTAATGCCCTTCTCTTTGTTACCATCACGATCCGGTCCATTAAACCGTGTGATGAGCAACATAGCAATATAGTGCTTCCATTTATCGACCACAACAACACCAGACTCCTGCTGATGACCAGATTCTCCAGTCCACATTCTCGATTCCTTGGCTAATTTGGGAATTGGCTTCGGTAAAATTTGTTGCAGCCATCGCTTCTTGTTTTCAGGCATAATCAATCTGTCCTTGAAGAAGAGCGCACCAGTTTTCTTGTAGTCTGGCTCTTCGAACAAGACTTCCGGATTGCGGAAGAAAAGTGAGTCGGCATCAATGAAGATGACTTCTCTGAAGCTGGAAAGTAGGATCGCGAATGGCTTGGCAGCCCATCCTTTCAATGCCCAACCCCTGTCACTGGTCATCTGTGCAATGTCTCGGGTGATGACACCTGGTAAAGCCTCAAGCTCAGCGCGATAATCTTCTCCGAGATCCTGGTCACCCAAGTACATGACCTCGATCGGCAAAGTGCATCCAAGTTGTCTGAAAGAGTAGATCGTCGTAAGAAGATATGGCGCTTGATCGTCACCAGCAGTAAGGACTATTCCCCTGCCACCTTTCTTGAACGAGGCGTGCAAACTCATATGATCAGCAAAATATGGCGAAGTCCACGGGAACAACAGCTGCGCAAATTTGAGCAGAAATACTCTGTAAGCCTCGTACTGTCGGATCGTCATTGCAAGATTCATGCCATCTACACCCTCCTCAGTAAATTCGGCTTGCTCGAGTGATTGCTGGTGGCTGCGTAAATAAGGAATAACATCGTCCCTGATATAGGTTGCGCCTTCTGAGTCCGTGGTCATGTGAAGCGCCTCCCAAGCCTCGAAATATTTCTTGTAGGCACGAGTTCGCAAACCCATCTCGCGCATCTTCTCCTTGCCGGACCCCTCTACAGGTCTGATCAACTCTCGCATATGAACCTCATCTGGTAGCATAGAAAGCACAGTTTGCAGGGACTTCTCAAATTGTGGCCTGTCGGCCCACTTCTCGCGTGCTGCAGCCACAGAAGATTTGTCCGAGTTGAATTTCGAGGACTTTTCGCTGTCTTGTGGTCGCCATCCGACAGGGTTAAATGGTTTCGCAAATACCTCATCATCATCGTCAGTGCTTTGCTTCGATTTCTCGATCTGTTCGACCGAAGGACTACTAGCTGGTGGCTGGTAGACTTGATCCAGTGGGTCTTTGATAGGCTTGAAATCATGGTCGGCAACCTTGTCGTCTGACTTCGAGCCCGGTATGGGCTTCGCTTTGGATAACACATCGTTTTCCGCTGTCTCGGCATGCACTTCATGCACATTCGAGTCAGCAGCTGGAGCGTGTGTCGTATCCTTCAATATCGCGTCACCCAAGCCGCCCGAGCCAGGTTTGGCTAGCCCCGCAGGTACAGTCGTTGGAACAGATGAAATTGTACCGGTTTCTGAGTTTAAGACAAAATAGGCCATCAAAAAGCAAAATGTTACCACTAAGCCCAAAGCAAGCTGCCGATTCGAATATCGTCCGCGAGGACTATGAGTCGACCCTGTATACAATAGGCCCGGAGGAGACCGGCCATCTTTCGGGCCCTTATTGGGCTTGAACATACTGTTGTAGGCTCCTTGAGCCAGGTTTAGAAACTCCTTCGATACTGATGAAAAGGGTTCCAGGCCAGTCAGGTGTATCGACTCGACCCGAGAAGGATCAGGCGAATGAAGCACCGTCAATCATACGCGTAAAGGACCAAGTGCTCCAGAAGATAGACAGCCTTGGGCTATAAATCCAATGTTGGTCGAGTAAGTACAATACTCGCGATAGTTAGAATTTGCGAATGCTTCGGATGAGCAATTAAACCCAGAATTCCTGATGAAGGATATGTCTTGCGCAGAATACAGCCAGCTGAGCGCGCTTTGTCGATATTGATACTCAAACGAAGGAATGGTAAAAACGTGCAGCGATTTGATGATACAGGACAGATCACGAGCCAAGGGATGTTGTTGCTGATTCTTCAAAATCGAAAGGGGAACGCTAGTCTACACCTTCAGCCGTTCCTGAATCCACAATTCTTCCTGGCTAGACCCCGAACTAGGCCATTCCGAGTCAAGGGCAAGTGAGCCACGTCCTTGCGCCAATCCTATTTCTGGCACATGGAAGCGAATTGTGGCGTGTGTGTTTCGCGTTGCAGTGAAGTTACCTCTGCTTTTGCTAGCATAAAGTCGCAAAGTCATATAACTCGACTCCGGACAGCATCAAATATTTGTAAAATTGATCTAGAAGACTCATCGGCACGTCAAGACCAACCAAGCATGCAGTCGTCGTTAATGCGGCATGGTAGTCATCAGCGAAAATTTGAGTATGGTAACAGTCGCTGAGGTCGGATACTCTGGCTGCACTCTTTGCCTTGAGCTCGCGGCAGCACATGGTCGCACATCGTGCATTTGACGTTCGACAGCTTCCGTGACACGACATCGGATACTAATGTTGACTTGAAGACCATTATCGTTGCCGAGCATTCGATCGACGGAACTTGATATACTTCATTCGAGGTCGCTTCCGAGACTCAAGGTGTGACAGACAAAACGCTAGAAGACTGTCTTTTGTTGCGATGACGGAAATCGAGGATTGTCTACTGCAATGCATTATCAATCGCAAGGATTGCTATTTTGCATCCTACTGGACAAAGAGCTCGAAAGCCAGCTTCCATCCCCGAAACGTCCCTCACTTGAGCCGATAAACCTGTCCCGCACCTATTGTGTCGCACAAAAAGTCATATTCTGCCACGATCGCGAGTCCTAGTGGACGTAGGTGTATTGCTCTACGAGTTCAACAACCTCGTTACCTCATGTGCCTATTACGCCACAGATCACGCTTCCGCGAACGAGCAGCTCTGCCATTCCGGGAAAGTCATTTTCGAAGGGTGCCGTCATGAGGACGCATGACGCTTGGGGCAAGCGCGCCAGACCTCTATGAAAGGACTATGTAGCGCGTTGTCCTGGTAAGCCCTCATAAGTTAGAGTGGAAATATTATGACAATTATTCTGACTGGTGGGTATAGCTGTGATCACGGCTCGTATGTCACGAATTCACAGTTAATGCATCCATCTGCTCCAGAAATCTTCCCATATCACGTGGCTCGGTGTTGCGAACGACGAATTTTGTAGCGACAGCGGGCTGTGGATAAATACTGATCAGCTTTCGGGTCCTTCTGCTCTGCCATTCCTTGCTTTCAAAATCCTGTAGCATACTCTGAGTGGCAGTCGGAAGCGTATGACTGGATGTCTTAGCATATAATTGCACCATCCTCATGATACCGGCGATCATGACCCACCGTCGACTCATAGCTCGAAGACATGTGAAGAGCACGATGATAGGCTCGCTGTAGTCAACTCCGCCATCTGCGCCGAGCAAGGTGTAAAGTGCCGTGCTAATACTTTGCGTACACATGCAACTGATATGCACGTAGCCAAATTTCCTGCCATAGATATCAAAGACATGAGCGATCCTCAGAGCCGCTTCGATAGCCCTTGTCTGAGCATGCTGCTGGGTTCCAATCAGTGGACTATTCTTCGCCAGCCATAGCAGAGATCGAAGGAGTACAAACTGATACCAGCCATGGTGTACAAGCACACTTGCAGGTGCGGTGTCAGTTACCTGAAGTTCCTGAGGTAAGGTGGATAGCAGTTGGACGATCTTCTGATTCAGGCTAAGGACATGAGTAACTTGTTCTGCCACGAATGTTTCATCGAAGAGTACCCGTATTAGCTCAGCACTGATAACGGATAAATCGCAGTGGAGGTTGAACAGCAGTCCCCTGTGGTCCCTGTAGCTTTCGCTACGCAAGGGATATGGTGTCCACTCATACTCGGAATTTGATGGTCTCCTTCGAAGCGGCCTAGTCATAACATGTTGTTTCATATAACTCAACATCGAGGCAGTGAACATATTGTAGATACCCCAGCATGTGATATCAGTGACCAGAGATAGCTTAGCCTGCTCATTTTCGTTTTCAGACGCTGGAGGATTAGCCTGCAACTCCTCACATAAGCCGACCAACCTGAGCAGGTACAGATATCCGCCTCTGTCATCCCCAAACAAAGCAGAGGTGAAGGTAAGAAATCCAAGGCCTTGCACGAGAGGGATATCGATGGTTTCTGCCACATCTTGTTCGAATAGATGTCGAGCTTCAGCGAGGAATGCTCTAGATAGATCAGAATGACGACCTTCCTTTGTTCGAACTTCTTCCCAATCACTGTAGGGACAAGCCCATGCCAGGATGATGTTTACTAAAAAGGGCGAGCAATAAGGCGATTGCAAATCCCTCGCCTGCATTGCCGAAAGAAATGTATCCTTGTCGATCCAGGTATACCATATCTCATCCCATGCGAGCCAAACGCTGATAAGATGCGAAATCAATGCATCGTCATTGACTACTGTTGTCCACGGTGAGCACTGAAGCTGGTGTGAAGGATTGTCAGTCAGTCTCGTAATACGCAGTGCTCTTTCAGCAGGATCGCTGAAGCCTTGAGGCTGTGGACCTTGACACTGCTGCAGGTACCCGTTTAATCTCAATTTCACAGTATCTACTGACGCATGCTGACGGATTTGCGACAACAATTGGCCATTGTTCTCGTTAGAGTTTCCCATTAAAGCGTGCAGTAAATTGTTGAGCAATTCTCCTTCGAGCCTGTACTCATCTCGCTGGTGCTTTATTACTCCCGTTCGTCTACCATCTTCGACAACAGGATACTCGCAACGACGAGACAACCTAGCACAGCTCTGGCATGGGTGTAGACCATCACACTTACAGCGACGTTAGTAGATGCGACAGATACTTGTTGTTCTCAGCCTCACTTTTGTTTTCAATCGTCTGCAATTCTGGCATGCGCGTGTGACATGGCTCCTTCTCCTTCCTCCAATTTCGCTATTTCCAAAGCCGCCGTTGCCGCTGCTTGACATTAGACCAACGATACATCGCCAGCCGAAGTGTATGGAAAAGAAATGCGTTCTTATCAGGTAGACAGAGCTAGAGTGCCTTCATCTGTCGTCTGCTGTGACGTAGTTTCACTGTGAAAAGAGGCGAAGCGGATTTATGTCCCTAGTAGTTTCTTGGTACCAGCACTTTACCTCTCCGTGTTCTCACGAACGGAATCCCGAGGCTCCGTTCAAGAACTGATCTGTTCTGAGGGTGATTAGCGTTGGGAGTCAATGAGATTGGACTCGATCGGCATGGCATTGTGGTCGACATCTACCCCACCAATGATGCCAGAAAACTTGGTTCGTAAAAGTGTGCATTTTCAGCCTCAATCGGCTCCGTAATTCCACCGAATTACCTCTTCGTATTGCAGCCAGCGTTATTGTAACTTTTTACGACTTAGTGTCGAGTGATAAGACACAAATATACACTGTTATGGCGCATCATCGCCTGATAACGAGTAGCGGGGTGTCAAAATGGGATGCAAGCGAACGTGCATATGATATGCAGTAGCCGGAGTAGTCAGCCTGCAGGTCTCCAGCATTACGGAAGAGGCTTAACAGTTGTATTGGTAATCGAGATGTCGACAGCGTATGTTCACGGCATTTGGATTATGGTACGGGAAAGGTAATATAGATGCCGTTGAGACTTAGTATTATGGAATGAATGTGGTAGTTCTAGTCGAGTTTGCATGTCTCGTGACTGGGTCAGATGTCTAAATGAGACCAGCTCTGTCTTGAGGTTGGCAGCTGGTTGATTGGCGTCGTAAGTAAAGCAGCTGAAGCCAAACCTCATATCTAAAAATTACGTTCGAGCGAGACCAGCTCGGTCTGGATTTGGTGGGCCGATAAAAGCTATGGCAGGCAAAGCTATATTCATCGTGGCTTGAGGTTATATTGAGGTACGGGCAGATCGGTCTCTGGTTTGTAGTCGATGTCGATGCTTCCTTTACTTCGGAAGAGCGGGAATTGAGCGTCACCTTGTGAGATCTCATACGGCTTGAGGGTCTTAACACCTTCATTGTCGAAGATCGTGGCGCCTTTGAGATAGTTAATGTGACAGCTGCCTTTTAGTGCCAGACTGTTGTTGGCGTCGACAACCTCTGCTAAAGGTACGTTCTGGACATCAATGTTTTCTGGAAGCAATGTCCATGCCGGTATGCCTTTCTTGCGAGCTATGCTATTAGCATTCTGTTCGAAGCGGCTTCGGAACATGTCGATCGCGATACAATGGTTCTTTTGTTGGTCTGGTGTAACTTCTGGTGTTGAGGCTCGTTCCTCGAAAGCCGCGCGCATCCTCATGACGTCGATGATGAATGAACGCGAATATGGCAACTCTTTGGTACCACATTTTCTGGTATCCAGGAATTCAATGTACTTTTCGTCAATCTTGAGGAACATTGCGGCGATGTCTATGAGGTAGAGGTAATCGTAGGCCTTCAAGTCGTCAAAAGCATCGAAGCCGTATACATCCTCCACGTTATTTGCCTTTGCAGCTCGACCGAAGTCACCTAGATGAATGCTTGGCTTGCCATCGCTGTAGTGTACGAACCAGTTTCCGGCATGTGCATCGACGTGGACGATTCGATCTTTATGAACTTCGGCCATTGTCTTTAGCATGGAGGACAAGAATCGACAAAGCCAATATTCAGGAATAAAGTGGCCGATTCGCTTGACGACATCGTTGATGGTCCCAAGATTATAATATTTCCAGTATGAGATCTGAAGACCCTGGTCGGCACCGCGTCCAAGGTTGTCTTTGCGGACGAATTGGTCAGACGCGCTGTGGCCATAATGAAGCACAGAGCCTTCGAGTTTGATGACGCCGGGGATGTGTTGCAAACGTTGTGCAACGTCCACCTCGTATGTTGGCGATGTAGCTTCTCTGGTAACGACCCTGCCATTGTTAGCACGGTCGAATTGGGGCAAAACATCCGTTACAGTCGACTTACTGCCCTGATGATGGACGTTGACTGTGTAACGATCCTCCTTTCGAACTGAGAGAGCGCCTGTCACACGTGAGCGGACCAGGTGTGCTTGACCATCTGCACCTGAGCCGATCGACTTGATGTAGAAATATCCTTCGAGCTCGTCGAAGTATGCCACTTCACCACTAGGAATACCGATAAGCTCAGGCTTGGCCAGCAAGTTGAGAGAGCCCATGGTGTCTTTGACAAAGGTTGTGAAAGCTGCTACCCCTGCCATGGTGTTTGATGGATTGTTTGATGTGAGGCGACTAGGCTGTGCCTCAAGGTCCTTCTTATGGCTCAGCGAACACCATGAATGCTGCCGAGCACCGATAAAACATTGTGAGTTGTGGAAGAATACAAGCACAATGCCACCTTTGTTGAGACATTGGATACTATCTGTCGACAAAGACACCGTCTTTCATGATTGTTCGCCTTTGTGTTTCGGTATTGGGCTGGGCTTTTAGCATTTTGCAAGCTATCAAGCGCATTGTCAAAGCTGTCGCTATCTATGTCAGCAGGTATAAATATCAATTTAAGCTGAGGTATTCAGGTTTGTAGAAATCAGCAACCAAACACACAACACTTCTCCCACTCAATAAGAAACAGAAAATCGGAAGCAATGGAGTACGTCTTTGAGCGTAGAAGCAGCCAGTGCAAAAACACAAGACGACGAAGATCGTCAAGTCACAGATGTGACGATGATAACGAACGCCAATATAACTCATGCCGTCGTACTCAGCGCAGCTTCAGAGAAGAGTCACCTGAACGCAGATCTGCGTCTCGTTGCAGACGTGCACGCGCTCCCTCAGTGTCGCCAGAACGCGTCAGACAAGAAAGAGCCAGATACCTAGCGAGCACGTACCGACAGCGGAGCCCTCAGCGTCGTACACAAACAATAAACGGCTATATCTACAACGCCGATGGCGTCTGTGTAGGTCGTCAATCCGACCAATCACACACATCTTCAGGGTATGGATACAGTGGCCATCAGCAGAGGCGAAGCAGCTGCACTCGTCGAAGTGCCAGTCCTCGTCGCTCGAGATCGCCGGAAAGACACTGCAGTCGTCGCGACAATCGAAATGCCCGTGAATTGGCTGAAAGAATGTCCGGCTTCAGCTTCCACGAGCCAAGAACTTATTACTCTCATATTGATCGCATATACGAGATCGACTCCGACTAAAACACGCAGGTAAGATTGGCAGGTAAGTCTGATTGCATTTTTGGCGTTATCTGAATTTTTCTGAGCACGCTATGCTTGAATTTTGACTTGAAGCAGGGTCTCGAGTCTTGATATCGATCCGAGAGCAGCACAGCAATATCGTACACTAGTAAAATACCTATCTTCCGACCATTTTTATCACATTAGCCTTTCCTTATGAAGTAGATCCGCTTAGAATGTCAGAGTCACCAGCATCGAGGATGGCCATGGTGGAGCATCTGTAGAGCTTTCCGCAGGCAGTGCCCAACTCAATCTGAATTTATTAGCATTTAACCCTCCAAAGCCCAAGGTCCAAGTGAATGGGAGCTTCTTCGCAGGGACTTCTTGTAAGATCTTGACTCACGTTGTTTCCAGCAAAGTGGTGAACATTGGTCTTTGAGAGCATCGAGTAGTACTCAAGCTCGGACTTTCGTAGAGGAGGAGTGTTGCCAGCGATGATAACCAGCTTGGCCTTGCCTGATCGGAGAGTCTTGAGGGTTGACTTGTATCCGAGAGTGACTGAGAAATATTAGTCAAGGTCATGGTTGATGTGGCTGCTGTCCGCACCTTTGCCGGACTTCATCACAAGCGCGAGACGCGAGTTGATGCTGTCAGCGGTCTTCTTGCTTTTCTTTGGTGCCATCTTTGCGCGCTACTTTGTCTGTGAAAGTAGAATGGTTTGATACGCTCCGGTCGAATTTGAGTGTTGTAGATTGAGCAGGAGCAACCACAATTTTGCGCCAACAAGAACGAGTGGCTAGCGCCTTGGCGACATTGAGGCCGCAACGTAGTTGCTGCCTTTTGACCTCAGGCACTCATTGTCGTTCGTGACTGAGCCTTGAATTGAGCCGCAGGTGGGCAGTGCTTCATTAAGCGCGGACCATCAGAAACTTGCTGAATCGTTGCTCTTGCAACAGGAAGGGCATGTGGTCATGCTCGCCTCAACCATGGCAGGCAAAGTCTGATTCGAGAATCCTGAGACATGATCTGCGACTGCAACATTGTAAGAGAAGTAACGTGTAGCAGCACTAGAACAATTTCTGGCAACGCCCGAGATTGCGGTCGCTGGACAATCCACACGGCTCAATCCTGAAAGCATATACGTTGTTGATATTCTTGGACACTCAGCTGATTGCATGCTTTGCTCCGCCCACACGTACCGTCGTTGTCGCTGTATAGGCATTATCACTCGTATGTATTCGTTTCCATAGACTGTTGCACCACTAGACTTTCAGGATGGCGACACCACCACCCAGAAGACCGTTATCAAATACATCGAATACCACTCCACGGACGAGTAACATGGCTTCCCCAAATGGATTATCAAAGCCATTGAATGCAACACCGTCTACTGGGCAAGGTCTACTTGCCCGCAATCCTTCACTAAGAGGGAGACCTGTGAGGAGACCGCCGGTGAGGTCCAGTCTAGGTCCTGAGGAGGACAACGACTCAAATGAGAGCCAAGACAGCAATGCGCAATTAATGGCAGATCTCAAGGAGCAGGTAGAACGTGCAGAGCAGGCGTCTGAGCAGTATCGAAAGCAACTAGAGCTGCTACAACAACGCTTGGACGAAGCAACAGATCAGCAGACTGCTGCTGAAGAACATGAGTTTGCAGCTCGAACACAGATTGACAAGCTCGCGGCTGAAGCGCGTGAGACTGCTCGCCAGAGACGCGAAGAGGAGATCAATCATGAATCTGAACGCAATGCGCTGCTTCAGGAGACAGGTCGAGCATCGGCTAGAGAGCATGAGCTGCAGGCCACGGTCAAGAGACTAACAGATTCGCTACAAATGAAGACGTTGGAACGTGCCAATCATAGTCGTATGAACAGCATGGGCGAGCCAAAACAAGAAGTCCCTACTCCTCAGCCTCCTGGACAGGACGATATGCTACAGGTTCTTCAGGATAAAGACGCAGCCATTGATGCGCTAAAGTTGGAGCTAGCTGATATACATTTGAAAGTCGCAGAGCAGGAACATCTAGGCGATGGTCGCTTGCAGGCTCTGGAGAAACAATTGAGCGATATCAAGATGCAGAATGCTAGGCTCGTTGAAGAGAATGACAGTTTTCAGATGCTTCTTATTGAGAAGACATCCAAAGGCGATTTTCTGCAACATGATACGCACTCTGACTCCGGTCATATGAGCTCTCTTGCCGAAGAGCTTGAAGAGATGGGTGAGAACGACGAAGTCTCGTTTGAACAGTATAAAAAGGTGGAAGCAGAGTCAAGAAAGCTTAAGGACGAGAACAAGGCCTTGACTCTTTACATCGACAAGATTATCGGCCGACTGTTGTCGAATCCGGGCTACGAGCATATTATTACTGGTAAGGATGCTGATGAAGTCGTGCCATCCCCACCACCGAAACCCGCTGCAAAGGAGAAGCCCTTGCCTTTAGCTCCTGCTGCACCAATAGCCAATCAAACAGCAGAGCCACCTGGAACGCCAACTGTCTTCGGAGGATTCTTGCAGAGAGCAAAGTCTGTTGTGAACAGAGCACCAGCTGCGAAGCCAGCTCGTCCGATGTCTTATATTCAGCCACAATTGCCACTTCCTTCTGCTAACGAGAACCCTGAAACAGCGCCAAAGGTGCCATTCAATAGAGGTCATAGGAGAGCTCGATCGGATCAGACGCAGCCTCCCGACTTAGGAGCTGCGGCAGTCGTACAGCAAATGAATAAAGGATCACCATTACGGACAGCTAGTGGTAGCCAGATGAGTCCAGGCATTAGTCCTTTGCAACGAGCACAAACTTCGTACTTTGCACCACCCCAACGTTCAGATACAGTCCGAGCATCTTCGCAAAGCGGTACAGCTGAGCCCGGAAGCTCAGCCAATAGCATCGCAAGCGGAGAAAGCCTCGAAAGACAATCTACAGAAGCGACTTCTGCACAAACAAGCACTCATACCGGTGACCATAGACATTCTATGGCCGCTCCCGTAACGGCTGGTGTCATGAAGCAGAATCAGCTACGTCCACTTCGACTCGTGCAAAACCAAGATGAAGAAGAAAGGAAGAAGAACAATAGACAGAGTTGGATGGGCAACTGGTTTGCTAGGGCGAGTGTTGATGGTGCAGCACAACAATGATACCCATGAACACTTTGGCAGGCGCGATTATAGATCTTCTAGGTACAGCCCTTTTGCAGCGAATTGCATCTCTTGAGACCTCTACCAGTATTGGATCCTTCACGATAAATCGCGCTCTCGGTGGTCTCCTTATTGTGGTTCACCGTTATGATTCGTTCCCACCAATCACGAGTACTAAATCCCGCAAGTTTGACTCCACTCCAGATTTTCTAGAATATCACTCCACTGCTGCTTCACTTCACTTCGGGTTCTTTCAAGGTAAGGTTCTGTGGTACATTAGTTCTTTATCAGTGCTAATACATTTCCTAGATTTACAACTTGACTGCGTCAATCGTCGACTAACCACCAAGGTGTACACCACCGCACATCTGTCCATCACAGCAGCCCATCATGGCCTCCCAATACGACACATTCTCATCACCGCTATCCAGTCGCTATGCCTCGCCAGAAATGCTCACTCTGTTCAGTCCCAGGACAAGGGCATCGACCTGGCGTCAACTCTGGATATATCTCGCTCAATCTCAAAAAGAACTCGGCCTCCCTATCCCAGATGAAGCAATATCACAAATGCTCGCCGCCAAGACCATGTCCGATGACGACTTTGCCATAGCAGCAGTAGAAGAAAAACGACGCCGTCACGACGTAATGGCTCATGTCCACGCATTTGGTCAGCGCGCTCCAGCAGCTGAGAAAATCATTCACTGGGGCGCGACATCCTGCTACGTTACTGATAATGCTGACCTGATCTTCTTACGGGATGGCTTAGACATCTTGCTACCGAAATTGGCGAAGGTGGTGAGTAAATTGAGCTCGTTCGCGTTGGAGCAGAAAGCCACGCCTTGCTTGGGATATACGCATGGACAGCCTGCGCAATTGATCACGGTGGGCAGGAGAGCAGCGATTTGGGTCGAAAGTTTGTTGATGGATCTAAGGAATTTGACGAGGGCAAAGGGTGATATTCTGAGGAGTTTTAGGGGTGTGAAAGGGACGACGGGAACGCAAGCTTCGTTCTTGTCCATATTTGAGGGGAACCATGAGAAGGTTAAGGAGTTAGATCGGCTTGTTACGAAGAAGGCTGGATTTGAAAGTAAGTGAACGTCTTCGCGTGATATTATGATGTTGCTATAGGCGTCCCCTTTGACGACTGTGCTATCGTCGTGTCTATGGACTCCTGGCGATGGACGACGACTTGGTACAACGCTATTGAGGGAGCTCGCCATTGTGCGCTCATCAATTTCGAATGAGGGCTAACCTGAGTAATAGGAGCGACTATAGTTTCAATCCAAACGTACAACCGCAAGATCGACACAGACACATCGAATGTCCTAGCATCATTCGGCACAACATGCGAGCACATAGGCACAGATATTCGACACCTGGCGATGCTCAAAGAACTCGAAGAACCGTTCGAAAAGGATCAAATCGGAAGCTCAGCAATGGCGTACAAGCGAAACCCTATGCGAAGCGAACGAATGTGCAGTCTAGGACGAAAATTGGCGACTCTGAACGCTTCCACAGCTCAAACCTTTGCCCACCAGTGGTTCGAACGAAGTCTGGATGACAGCGCTATCCGAAGAATCGATATCCCCGAGATGTTCCTGATAGCTGATGCGCTACTAATTCTACTTGATAATGTATCAAGTGGACTAGTAGTATATCCAGCAGTGATCAACAAGCGAATTCAGGAGGAATTGCCGTTCATGGCAACCGAGAACATCATCATGAGACTTGTGGCAAAGGGGCAGTCGAGACAAGAAGCGCATGAGCAGATTCGAGTGCTGAGTCATCAGGCCGGTGCTGTAGTCAAGCAGGAGGGGAAGCAGAACGATCTGATTGAAAGAATCAAGAAGGAGCCATTCTTTGAGCCAATAGTAGGAGAATTGGACCAGTTGCTTGATCCTAAGGACTTCATTGGGAGGTCTCCGCAGCAGGTTGAGCGATTTGTGAAGGAAGAGGTTGAGCCTGCTATTCAGACTTACAAGGAGTTCATTTCGAAAAGTGGTGTCAGCGAGTTGCACGTGTGAATAGCTGGATCTTAAGATTCATCTCTGGGGCGGACGCAGATGAATTATGGACTCGAGAACCATTCAAGGTGTTTGTTTTCTCGCAAATTCAATGCCAAGCTGGCTCGATAGTATGGTGGTTAGATAGCCATAGATCAATTGTGAACCTGAGCAAAACGATATGGATCGTTATGAAATTCAGGTGCCTCGGCACGCTAGTAAGCTTCCTAGTAGTATGGATGCTCGCTTTTGATTGGCCGCTAGACAAATCTTAAATCCGGGGTAGGTGGAGGCATGAGGTGATTGACATCGCACCTGCCTCCACTGGCTGATAGCATCACCCTGCGAAAGGACGACGTCGAGCATCTGGGTTTCAAATACTATTGTAGTGATCGAACATACGCGCCTACAATGGGCACAGTATACATTTCGCAACTTGACGCATTTGAGCTCTACCATAAAGTCCGAGAAGAAAATGGACAGAACAATGATAGTTCTACGTCAAGAGAAATAGCCAAAGCTTTATCAGACGGCCTTGCTGGCTCAGCAGGAGCATCAATCTCCAATGTGATAACATACCCTCTCGACCTTATTATTACACGACTGCAGATTCAAAGACAGTTGCGGAAGAATGCCAACGAAGCAAACGAAGAAGAATATAAGGGACTCGTGGATGCAGCTCAAAAGATATATAACCATGAAGGTGGTCTGAAAGGCTTCTTCGCTGGTATATTATCAGACACGGGCAAGACGATCGCAGACTCATTTATCTTCTTTCTGCTTTACGACTACGCTAGGAAGCGTAGAATTGCAAAGCATGGTGGCAGAAAGAGTCTACCAGCTCATGAAGAGCTAGCAGTCGGATTCGTAGCAGGAGCAACTACAAAGCTGATCACCACACCGATTGCAAATGTGGTCACGCGACAGCAAGCAGCAGCACTGCAAAACCCAAGCGGAAAGACACCATCGTTCATGGAAATCGCAAATGACATCCGTGCAAGAGATGGGCTATCGGGCTTCTGGTCCGGCTACTCTGCCTCACTTGTATTGACACTGAATCCGAGTCTCACATTCTTCCTGTTCGAGTTCCTCAAGCGTGCAACATTACCAAAGTCGAAACGTGAACATCCTCCTGCTGCGGCGACCTTTCTGCTTGCAGCACTATCGAAGGCATGCGCTAGTAGCGTAACATACCCCTTCAGTCTCGCCAAAGCAAGACTACAGGCCGGAAGCCTCAAGGATAAGAAAGAACAGGAAAGCGAGGACAAGACGGTCGATGATAACATACATTCCAAGAACCGCAATGTCGAGAAAATCGAGCGAAAAGCAGCTCGAAACACTTTGTTCAGCACTCTGCTCACGATTTATAAAACAGAAGGTCCAACAGCTCTATATGAAGGTCTACATCTGGAGGTGCTTAAGGCTTTCGTGTCTCATGGTATTACTATGTCGGTGAAACAAGCGATCACGAGGATCATTTCACAGATCTCGTACACACTGGCGATTGTGTTCAACAGATACACTAGCAAGGTCGCTTCTGATGCTTCTAGACTGGCTGAGCGTGTGAAGGACCAGAGCGTGGAGTATTATGATCAGGTCAACAATAGCGTGCAAGAAGCTGCTGATGTGGCAAGGTCGAAAGCGAATGAGGTTGCTGAATTTGTGCATGAGTACGTCGAAGAGGACGACAACAAAGGTTGGCAGGATCTTTATGGCACCACTGGGCTTTCGAAGTGGTTGGACGAACGATTCAAGGATGCCGACGAATGAAGAAAGCAAAGCTGATTATCTGCTATGAAGAAATTGAAGCTTGATGCCTTTGGGTCAGAGAACAATAATTAAGAGATAGCTGTGGGAAAAGGTATGGTGGTACACAAAGCCCTTCGCACTATCAGTCCAAGCTAGCCTTGGTGGATGTTGGAATCTTCTGTTCCGTTAGCTATACGAAGTTAATTGATACTGGCTAGCCCGAGCAACCAATACAAGATAACTGCTGAGGATAAGGTCAGTTATTACCATGCAGAAAAAAAGACCTGATGCCTGGCACGTTTTATGCAGCGGAGGGAAAATTCGCAACCCCGAAGTCATTATCGTCAAAAAATGTATCGTCTAAGGAGAAGTAAGCCAGAATCGAATTGGCATCGGTTCCAAGTTTTGAAGCGGAGCACGTGGCTGCTGCTCAAACACATGTACCACTACTGAGAAAGTGCCGTGGGTCTTTGATCACATCGCAGAGATAACGATCAAAATGAGATATGTGATATATTAACCATCTCATGTTCAGTCAGAAGTGATGCCTGGGGCCAACACAATGTATGCCATTAGCAGCAGTCTACAATGAAGGCACCACTATCAGACTTTCCTTGCTAGCGCAACTATATTCGAGCCCTTCAACATCCCAGGCTCATCTGGATTCCTCTTCCTCAACTGCTGAGCAACACATTTCCTCAATCTCAGCACCTCACTTTCATCAAAGTCTGCAGTCGCATCCTTCATGATAGGCATGGTCAATAACGTATCCGCAAAAACCTCATGCCGCTCATACTCCATTTCATTCTCAACCACGAAAGTCTCAATCTCCACGAATCCAGCACGTTCCAATATCCGCTTCACCGAGTCTTCATTCTTCCACTCCTCCTTAATCATCCGAAGGTTCGTCCCTGGTCGAATATCTTCGATAGCATTCTCAAGTGCATCAATATGCTCACCTCCAGATCCGGAACTCGTACCAAAGACCCCACCAGAGCAAAGCACACGATACGTCTCCCTCAACGCTTTCTCTGCATCGTCAAGTAGGAAATACATGTGGCCTGAGGCGACGTGGCTTATACTTCCACTCTCTATGCTACTCAAATCATGGGCATCGATTTGCTTGATCTCGAGTCTGTCCCAGATCGGATTGCCTTCATCAAGCTTAGTCCTTTTCCGCTGTGACAGCCCTTCAAGCATAGCTGGACTAAAATCGCCTGCCAAGAGTTCGGCTGAAGCAGGAATCTCAGAGCCATATGTCCCAAGGATACTGCTGATCACGGAGCCGGATCCACAGCCGACGTCGAAGACCGATGTTGCGCTGGAGAATGGGACGAGCTGATTCATATGGTTTAACATTTGCTGGGTTGTGGTTGACACACGAGCTGATTTTTCGCGGAGGAAAGCTTTGGCGAGATCTTTCCAGGAGTCATTGTCCTGGTTTGCTGGATAGGTCAGATTTGAGTAAAGGGTTAGGTTAGGTACGAGCTGGTGTGGCTTACTTTGAGGGTTCGGCTGGGACATTTTAAATGATGCCCTGGGAAAAAGGTCTTTATGGTGGGAGCTTGCACTTGGAATAAAGGTTATGTTTAGCACGGCTGAGAGAGGTAATATTCACGGTATATGTTATCTTCATT
Organism: Pasadenomyces melaninifex; assembly: GCA_022813495.1. Lineage (NCBI taxonomy): Eukaryota > Fungi > Ascomycota > Dothideomycetes > Pasadenomyces > Pasadenomyces melaninifex. Next base: position 96,876 of record JAKLMI010000033.1, on the reverse strand, counting down.
GTGTTCGTATCTGCGATATATACTGCTTTATTATTACAGCCTGCCCGGGAATTGAGCACGACGGACAGATATCAATCAGGCAGTAAGGTATACCTGTGATTTGCGATAGGAAGCAAATAAAAAGTGTCCGAGAAAATGAGTGGAAGTCTCCGACACTGCTTGGCCTAACTTATCTGTCGGCTTTGCGAGCCCGGAAAAGGAGGACGATTTAGAGATTGTCACCAGTTCACCAGTTCGCAATTGTGAAAGGTAACAGTCCTTGTTCGAACTCATTATACCACGAAACCAATCCGAAAAGTAGAATTTGCCTTCACATTACGGAGTATATCATATTAGCAAAGATTGTATGCTTAGACGAAACAACAACAACAACTTAGAACAACTACTGCTGCACAGTGCCTTCGATCTTCGTTACCTCGATATTCCACTCTGTTCGAAGCCGAGCCATCCACTCGTCGAGTCCGATGATAGTTCCTTCTTTCACCCGCTCGTGTCTTCTTATGCTTTTGCTCGTATCGAACTCTTTTAGTTGAGCTTCATGCAACGCTTGGTGTGCCTCGATTTCTCCTCTGAGATCTACAATCCGAGCTCTACGATCTCTAATACTTTCGTCAATTTCCGCGTTTATTTTCACTATTCGTTCCGAACTCTCGGGGGGGTATGGCTCGATCTTTTCCTGGAGCGATTTCACTTTCTCTTTCCACTCTTCCAATATGTGCTCCAGTGTTTCCTGCCTCTGTTTGTGCTTTAAAATCATTTCTTCTTTCAAGACAGGACCAGTCACTTCTGTTATCTGCCACTCCCACCCCACGCATACATTGGTACCTTCAAGCTCTGCTTCTGTGTAGACTTCAGGATGTTTCATAAGAATGTGCTCGTGCTTCGAGTTGCATACATAACTCTCCAGTTTGTTGGTAATGAGTTTCTCATAACATTCGGTGCAGAATATCGTCGTCTCGGGACAGAACTTGCACCACCAGAACTCGTCATACTCGTAAGATCTCATGGATTGATCACATACTACACAGTACTCGGTCAGCCATTTATCGACCTCGCCAGGCACTGAGACTGCAGAGCCTGCGTCCGAAGCCGGCGGAGGCGGCGGCGAATTAGCGTCTCCGGTAGTCTCAGCTTGAGCAGCCGCCGTGTCTGCTTGTGAAGGTTCGCCCAGCTTAGTGTCAATCCCTTCTTCGGCATGCGTCAGAACCTCTTCGCCAGCCTCCTCCTTCTGACGTTTAATGCGGGCGCGATTGTCCATCCGGTCCAGTAGCGACCACGCCGACATAGCGCCTGCAGAATCACCATAGTGAATAAGTACTTTGATCAGTACCTCGATTCCCGTAACATCGTTGTAGATGTCTTCGTCGGTCAGAATGGTTATCGCATCCTTCATATCCGCTTTCAAAACTTCTCTGCTCATCTTGAGCGAGCCCACAATTCTGCCCAAGCTTGCGACATACGCAAGTGGTAGCTCATATGGTCTCGACCCATCGTGTTGTGGGACGGCCGATTTCGTACTTTCTTCCATAAGCTCGTGAAGCATGCCTTCGGTATTCCAAGGTCCAGTCGGATTCGCCGTATATTGATCACGTAGACGATCGAACACAACCATGCACGTCGCATCTGCTGCGTACTCTGGAGCTGTAATGTAACTTTCCAGGTCTGCACCACGACTGAAATCGCAAGCTTTCAACCAGGATATTCTGGCAAGATCTAGATTCTCACTACCACCATCGACCGCAAAAAGCACGCCTTCAGCATAGAGCAGATTGACGTTATCAGCATCAGGCAAAGGAGGATCTTCCCGTTCCAAGGTCTCCTTTATGGCTGTTTGCAAGCTCTTTAGTAAGGTTGTACCACGACTTAGATAGACCATCGGCGCGAATTTCTCATGAAAAGATCGATGGAGATCGCTAATGATTGTGAGAATAAAAGTACCAGGGGACTCAATTTCAAGATCCTTGTGCCGCGATTTCCAATCCTCGAAAATTTCCACAGCACGAGATTGCCTGTCGTTCCTGCACGCAAGCTCCATCAGCTTCCAACGACATCTGTTAGCACGAGGACGGCAATGTAATGCTTTCTCCATCATCTGCATGGCTTCCGACCCATTCTCAAGCTTGTTGTAGTAGTCTGCCAGGCGAATGAAGCACGTGAACAGATCTTTGACTTCGATGTCTTCCTCGTAGTCCTCAACCTCTTCATCGGTATCAGATTTGACGTTGCCATGCTTATCAAACTTCATGTCTCTTTCGAAAATGGATAAAGCAGCTTTCAGAGAATCGACTGCTTTATTGTAGTCTTCCTTGTGCGAATAGGCTCGAGACAAACCGATGTGCTTCCAGACGCTGGGCGGGCTTGATATGGCTTGGTCGAAGTACTCTATAGCCGCATCTTGCTCGCCAATGTCAAGCAAGGTATAGCCTAGACGAATGAGGGCAAAAGAGTCAAGTTTGATGTTGAGTATAGAAAGCGCCCATTCTTCAGCTTTCTTGACTTTATCTCGCGCGTTCTGAGCCACATAAACATATGAGCTTGCTGTATCCGTTGTGCTCTGCTCATCATTAGCGGTGTCTAAAAAGACTAGTTTCCCATTGTCGTTCGATATCTGCTCATCAAGTCGTATTGTCTGTACATAATTGCGTCTTCGTGCTGCATAGCGATAAAGGGTCACCTCCAGAATTTTACCATTGGAAAGCAGTCTAGCACTCTCGACTTCTGAGAACGCCTTTCCATCTCGTTCCCATCTCAATCGGCCTCGTCTGACACCCAAGCATTCATTGAGGTTGATGCTGGATTCTACGAGACTTCCATATGATTCTCGACAGGTAGCCATTAAAAGGCAATTTCGAAGAAGGTCGATATCGTAAGAAGACGCAGAGAAGTTGCCGAGCAGCGGGATTTTGCAACCCATGTTCTTCTTTTGGGACCGTTTCTTTTCGGGTTCTGATGCCAAGGAATCGTTGTCGTCGCTCTGCGTTGTAGATTGTTCGATCTCCACAGCTTCTTCCCTTTCGTTCGTTTCATGGGGCGTTTTGACTGACCCGGAGGGAGTGAGTGGACCTTTCTCCACTGCGGGACCGTTAGCAATCTGCAATACTTCGTCATCAACCTTCATCTGCTCTGATATCTGAGATGGCAGCGTCTCAGGACCATGTAGTTGCAAATTTGCTGTAGGTAAACTCGTCGTTTCTGCTGCAACTCTGCTGGGAGTGAGTCCACCTACTTCAGGCTCACCATGTAATATTCCGTTGCCGATAGGTGGTGCTTCCTTAGATACACTATCTTCGGTTTCACTTGGTGCGATGTCAGGTCTCTCTGCTTCAGATCGGGCAGGACTTGATGTTCGCGACGATTGGAGCGAGGATTGCTGAGAAGATCGTGGGGTGGTGTGTGCTGAAATTGAAGTGTCTGGCCGGACAAGCTGTCTCAAATTAGTGCGAGCTCATTCTCTACCACCAAAACTTACCATGTCAAGATAATCTATGATGAAAGAATAGCAATCACGAGCACTTGCTTTCTGAGCTCGGTCAATCAGCCACTTCTCCGCGACAACTCGAAGTAATGTTTCGTAGAAGGAGGCCTTTTTAGTTGTCTTCTCGGTGTGCTTTATGGCCCATCTACGTTCAATGGGATCCAGCTCTTCTAAGGCGTTCTTATGTTGCAAAATTGTCTTGATCGCTATAATGGCAGAGTCACTCAGCCATTCGTAAGGTTCAAACGACAACGAATCCCAGGCGTATGCGATGCTTTCTGAATCAGAGAGGAAATTGACCAGACCTTTTGCTACAGCTACCACGTCCTGCAGAGGTGTTTTGACCATATAGTCATCCTGAAATCTCTCAAGATGCGGCGGCAGGTTACGGCAGGCATATCTCACAAGTGCCACCGTTTGACGACGTACACGATCGTCATTAAGTGCTCGAAGCAAGCGCGAAACGATGGTGAGCTCAGCAACACCAGGTCCGAAAAAAAGTTCCATTCCGGCTTCAGACTGCTTCAGGTGAGAAGAAAAGTCAAATGCACCATCTGAAATACGCTGATTGAGGTCTCGCACAAATTGCTTGAGTGAAGATTCATCAGCATTCTTAAGGGAAAGGTCGACCAATATCTTTGGCTTGTCTTCATGTGCACCAGAAGTGGAGAGTTCGTAGTCAGAATATTTGATAGCTTCCTCGATGGGGTCGCGCGGATATACATAATCATCAATGAGCTCGAGGGCTTCTTCAAACCTGCCAGTGATTTTTCGTCGCAGGGGTTCTAAGGACGTCTTGTTGCGTTGGAGATACAACGCTCCTTCAAGCTCGCCAAGTTCAGGTCTTCTTTCTGCGTAGATCGTCCATATGAGGAGCTCTCTGAGTTGTGCTCTGTGTTGTTCGCTTAGCTCAATGCTCAGCTTTTCAAGAATCTTGCGACCCTCATCCGCGACTGAGTTGAACGTGGCTGATTCCAAGTCGCTCATCAATTCATCTGAATCTCTATCTTTCTCGATGGCGGTCTCGAGTAACTTGAGCTTTTGGTCGGCAACGTCGAAACTGCCGTTGCAATTGCTGGGTATGAGGTCTAACACTTTTGCGCGTCTCTCGCGCGAGGCCTCATCATCATCTTGAAATATTGTCCGATCTTGAAGCTGCACATCCACGTAACTCTTGATCAAAGGCGTATTGATGTTCGCGATATTGATCATAGGCAGATCACTATCCAGATCAAGCTTCTTGTTGTTATCAGGTTTGCCTGTGAAAACTACTCGCAGACGCAATTTGCCACTTTCACTATCTTTCGCCTTTTTCTGAGCATCCGGTGTCTTGAAAATCTTACCAAGCTCCGGTAAACTTGACTTGAGCTGATCCAAACCATCGAAGAACATGTAGAGGACCGAGAAAGCTGGAGCATCATACTCGTGCATCTTGAGTGCAGCCCAGATCTCGTCCAGGGTCATCTGGCGTTTCTGTAACTCCTCCAGAATATCGCTCAGAGCGTTTGCATACCGTGTACTTTGTCGTGCTAGTTGTGCAGCCATAGCCTTAAGCGCAGTATGTACAGGTGTATCGAACCTTTTCTCACGATCTCTCCCTTTGCCAGATGCGACAAACGAGTAGTAGACCACATAGATGCTGCGATCATCCCTGAGTGATTTGTTCTCTCGTGCTTCTTGCTGCTTCTCGTGTAGAGCTTTTCTACGAGCGTCAATTCGTTGCACAAGAGCACTGAGCAGTTTCGTTTTGCCAGTGCTAGCCTCACCTCCGATATAGAGGAGTCGCTTCCGAGCTTTGGCTTCATCTGCGGTATCATAGTCATCCCAGTCGGTAAAATCACTCTCACCCTTGAGCACCTCAAGGATCTCGTCATACAAGAGCTTCTTAGCAAGCCTAAGACTTTCGAGTGGATCGTTCACCATGGCATCGGTCAAGTCCAGAGCTTTGTCAATCTTCAGAATCCGATCCCTATCAACCTTCAAGTTTTTACTTTCCAGATTGTCGGCCGCAAGTCCCTTGACGACAACATTAGTGTCCTTTCCTACCACGTTCCCGTCTTTGACCGAGTCCTCGATACGCTTAGTAGTCTCTTCGAGTCGTGTATATCTCGACAAAATCTTTCGTGTCAAAGCACCGTTTTCCAGAACCGCTTCAAGAGTCATAGTGCTTGTCAACTCGTTTTGCTTCTTAATGAGCTCTCCAAAATTATCGACCGCAGCACTGATAGGACTTTCATTCAGAAACACTTTGCCAAGCATGAAACTGGTCTTGTGCTCAACAGCGTGCCATGCCAACATACACAAGTCGACGAAAGCCACCAGAATCTCATTGTTACTGGTGACTAGGGCCACATCGAGCATACCTCTTTGATCAATACGATCGTAAACATTGAACTTTGCGAGGTAGTCCTTGACTTCCCGAAACAGCTTGGAAAGTTCTTCATGAAAGCTTTTCATGGCCTTGGGGATACTGAACAGTATGTCCAAAGCATTGAAGCACATTTGCGCTGGTCCAAAGACTACTGAAGCAGCTTGGGCAGCAATAGCGCCAACAAGTTCAACTCCATTGATGATTTTCTCAATAGTGCCGTATACCTCATCGCGCTTCTTTTGATCCTTACTATCACTGCCATACTGCTTGTTGAGCGTGCTGAGTACACCAGTCTTGCTGACTTGGCCATTCTTATAGCTGCCAAGGTCAAATCCCGTCTTGTCCTTGAAACGACGAATCTCTTGTTCCCATCGTTGGCGGAGCGATTGGGTCAGCTTCTTTTTGTGATCTTCCTGGTCGAGTACAATATCGTCCGGAATTGATATTGATAGTTTGCGATTAGGAAACCGCTCGACAGCAGCAGTTCTCGGACTTGGGCTGAAAACTGTGCTCATATTGACTATATATTATGCACCATCATATATCACTCATTGACCATGTCCGGGCATACTTGTTCACGTACACGTTGCCAGACATGCTTGTGCCAGGTGCACCTGAGCTGGCACGAGCTATTGAATTGGTGAAGTAGACCTACTCATGAGGCTGAACATGGAGCCCAGCTGTGTGAAACCACCATGGCTCGCAACGGATAGGCGTCCAGCGACGCTGGCGAAGAACTAACCTGAAAAAGCCATCGTAAACATGGTGAAGAGCCTAGGTGGAGCCAAGCGAGGGGCCAGCTCATGTTAGTTGCAGCAGCTTTCTCGTGATCAACATGGTTGATTAGTCTTCCCAGACCCGCCACGCAGCTGGAGGCTGCAGCAACAGCGACCAAGGCCGAGAGTCAGACATGACAGAACAGATTGCCCAATCATCAAGTACAATTGTTGGAAGCATGACAGTATGATCTTCAGTAGTCTGTGAATTGGCAAGAAGAAGTTGAGTTGCAATTGTGAATGATGAAGATGGTTGGGAGCAGGCCAATCGAACGCCTGGAATGGTAGCCACGATAGGCCTAGAGCTCGTCAGTTGGGGGAAGGAAGCCTGGAGGTGCTTACAAGTAACTGGTTGGCTACGGCGGACCACTAAAAGCTTGGCGAGGCTTCAATTGCTTCTTCCGGAGCTGGTCCACAGAAGGTTGTGACACACGCGTAGGACGCGATACGTAGAACACTGCCATTTGCAACAGGCTACCCTACATCGCGTCTATACTGTGATGCTGCTGAAGTCATGGCTGAAGATACCTGCTTCGACAGAGACAATTACTTCTTGCCGAAGTAAGACATCAAATTGCCTTTCCCACCTGGCTTTCCAGCTGGCTTTTGCTGACTCTTTGCAGGAGCTGAACTCTTTGCTTCAACAGGCTGCTTCTTGATAGCAGCAGGAGCGGGTTTTGCCTCCGGCTCATCCTCTGAGAAGCTCTCCCATACTTCAGTCTCTTGTGTAACAAGATAGCCATCTGCGTCTGTTTTCGTTGTTCTCTTCTTGACCTTGCGCTTACCACGTCTCTTCTTTGGAGCTTGGTCTTCCTGCGCAGTTTCCTTCGTTCTCTCTGTATCGGAGTCGGGCCAATCGACCTGGTCACCATCTGTTGCTGGAACATGTGAGTCTTCGCCTGCTTTCGCGGCCGGAGGTTCAGCATCCATATCCGTTGCTTCGCTGATTTTAGGGACTTCAGGCTCATCTGCATCGTCGTCCATCATCTTGCGAAGCTTGGCTTGCCTGTCATCTATGTCTTTCTGAACTTCTGCTGTAGAACGCTTCTTAGTCTTCATGCCTGCATCCAGGAACATGGCATCATCGTCTTCACCCTCGTCGTTATCGTCCATTCCACCCATCTTCACGTCGCTCCCAGTGGAAGTGCTCGTGTCTTTGCGCTCGAGCTTGGGCTTAGCGGATTGCTTCGCAAAAGCCTTGAACAGCGCAGAGTCATCTCTTTTAAGACTGGCTTTTGACTTCGTACCAGCTTCTACAGCTGGTACACTGGCTCTTGAGGCGGGCCTTGACGGTGGTGCTGAATCCTCCTCCTTCTTGGTCTCGGTCTTTGGTACATCCTCTGGCGGTGTCGTTGTGGGAGATGCAGGTTTCGTGTCGACTTTTGTCTCAGCCTTAGCCTTGTCCTTCTTTCTGTCCCTCTTGTTCTTCCAGTGAGGTTGCGCGCCGAGTCGTGGGCCTTCCACACCAGGAGGTCTTCTATTGAGCTTCCTCCGCTTCGATTTTGGATTTTGTATGATGCCATAATCTTTGTTGTGAATGAGAGGATCGTTCACTGCATGATAGTCGTTGAAGACCACCCTAGCTGTATCCCGGAATAGCCTTCGATATGGTGGTCGTGATGCTGATAAGCTATAGATATGTATATCTGTGATTTCTTCGAACTGTGATTTGACTCCGTCCAATTCCTCTTCTCTACATACAGTAATGTTCGTCAACGGTACTCCGTCACGTTCTTCTAATACTACCTTTGTCGGCGGTGGCGGTCTTTGGGGTGACGATGTGAAAGGGCGCGAGCTCGAGGGGAGAGCAGGCAGAGTCGGACTGGAGAAGCTTCCTGGCATGTAAGGTGAGTTGGTGGATGGCACATAAGTCGGCTCGATGGATCCGCCTTTTGCTTCGTAGACATAGTCGCTGCCAGCTAGATTGCGGTCCTTCTTTATGCCACATATTAAGTATGTCGCATATACTGAGCCAGGTTTCTTCTTGTTCTCGCGCTCATAGAACTCGTATAACATGCATTTCGCATCATTGACGTGGACTTTCAGCTGCCTTGAGAGTACACGGTATGACAGTGTCCTATGCTCAGAGAATATCTCGGTGGCTAAGTGCGTCTTGAAATTGGCGGCCATGCTTGTCGAGGCTCATATTCCAAGAGCACCACTACTTGATTTCGGGTTTAGGTGAACGCGTTAGACGCGTCTTGATAAAGAACCTCCTGAAACAAGATGACCGTAATTCGAGCTCACAAGCACAGGTCTATCCGACCCGGATAGAGCCTGAAGCGGCGCTTCAAGCCATTAAACATGGTAGGTAGTACGCTTATGGAGCTCCATAGTTTTTAGCTAGCGGATGACAGAGCGCGGTCATTTGGTCGCATACAACGCGTTAAAGTGAAGCTGCACTCTTTTTAGGATGACGACGAGATCTCTTGCTGAATGTCAATCTGCTGGTTGTGGTGACGACAACATCGTCCGATATCCAGCTATAATGGCAGCATACAGGGCTGTGCAGCTTCCGTAACACAGTCGCCTAAAGCGATAACACGATAGAGTTGCAATCGGACTGGTCCAATTTGAGACCACTTTTGACGCTGTACTAACCTGCTCTCGGGAGTACTGCATCACATTAACATTACATAATGGCAGCCAAGGACAGTGGACCAAGAGATATGGTTCGAGGTCGCGGAGAACGCAGACCTTCACCTTTAGGAACTTCAATATTCGTTGGTCTCCGAGCACTAGACGGCTTCGTTCTCCAAAGAGCTCTGCAAATTTGGAATCCAGTCTCTTCTTTGTATACCAGACTTGGCTGGTCCCTACCTCCTCCCGCAAGCGGCGGAACACCTCTCACTACCTCAATCGGCACACTCACACCCTTTCAGGCTGTTCTATGGGGCATGTCCATTGGCAGCGCAGTCAAACAAATCATCTGGATCTTAACGATCTCAAAGGAGCCCATGTACCCAGACGGCGCGCTCATGATATGTGCTTTCAACACTGTCCTCAACAGCTTGAACACCATAGCATACAGCTTAACGACCGTCAATCCTACCTGGTCCGAAACAGCTATGTATACTTCCGTACCACTCTACGCAATAGGTTTACTCATCGAGCTGATCTCGGAAATACAACGAAAGCGCTTCAAGGATGACCCGAAGAATGAAGGTAAGCCTTATGCTGGAGGGTTCTTCGGATACGCCAGGTCAATTAACTATTTTGGCTACACGGTCTGGAGGAGTTCTTTTGCCCTAGCTGGAGGAGGCGTAGCATGGGCTGCTCTCAATGCTGGGATGTTTGCGTGGGATTTCTGCAACCGTGCCATTCCTGTGTTGGACAGGTATTGTAGTCAGCGATATGGTGAGCAGTGGCAGAATGTGAAGAAGAAAGTGCCGTATGCATTCTGTCCAGGAGTTTGCTGATGACGTGGGCAGATTTGGGAACGGTTGATCGACAGGTCTGAACCAATGTCCATGCGCAAGGAGCTGATTTCCAAGTCAAGACCATCAGGGACTCAGTAGATTGTAGCATATCTCACCAAATCGATCATGGATGGCTTCTGTCCACAAGCATCGTTGCAGGTGCGTTCTGACTTGGGTCCATGCATCCTGGGGAGCAATATCTAGTATTTTGAGTTGCTCACGAAGGCGTGGTCGCAGATGTAAGTGCTGTATTGGATTGTTAGATGCCATATAGCCAACAAACAGCATCCAGAGTTTAAGCTCGTGATCTATTTTAACGACTTTGAGTGTGTCCAGATACGAGTCAAGTCTGCCTTTCAATCTGCTGCTTTTATCATTGATAGACGGACTTTGACGGTACAAAGGCAGCATGAAACTAAGCAGCATGATTCTCACAAGTTCATCTGAGGCGGTCTGCGAATCGAACAGCAAAAGGTCATGACAACATCGAAAAGTGTTCTCATAGAATGACACAGGGTCGAGTAAATCCCCTTTCTTCCAGCTGAGGTCAAGATTCTGACAAAGCATACTTATTGACCAAATTGTAGATAATAGAGCTGGACTGACGCCAAGACACTGAAAGCGTGCCACAATCGCAGCGGCATTTGCAATCAACTCAGCATTGAATTCTAGCTGAAAGCTCGACTCGATCGACAACTTCGTCAAAAGAGGATGTTCCAGCGCATCAACGGCACGAACAATGTCCGCTCGCACAAGCTTTGCTCGCCGCTCACGTTGAATAGTCATCAACCCACCTCGAATTCGAATAGTTTCAGCAAGGCCGGCTGCATGAAGTCTGGCGACCCCGTAATGACAACTGTCGTGCTCAATCAATACTAAGCAAGAGATCGTGGCAATCGTACCGTCAGTGAGTGTCTTTTCGGCGATACGTGCATTCAGCTGCGAAAGAAACGTCGACATGAGCTGCCGAGCTCGCATTGGCAGTGGCTGAAACGTTACTGATGCGTGGTGAGCGGCAGCTGAGAGCACGACGGACTGTAGCCACAGGTCATCTTCAAAGGCTAATGGGAACCAGAATGCTCGTATAGCATTGGATCCTGACTTGAAGGTCTCCTCGAGGGGATGTTGATATGTACTGATTACGTTTAGGTAGTAAGCTAAGTATCTTTCCAGGCCTCGGATGAGGTGAAAGCCGGGTGCTCCAGGAACCGAAGAGCCATATAGCCTTGGAGGGCTGGTATAATAAGGAGTTTCGCTTATTCTTGAGTCACAGCTAGAAGTATCTTCATCTTGCTGACGATACTGCAGGCATTGTGATTCCTTCGGGCCAGCAATCTGTTCCGATGGTTGACGGATGGGCTTGTTAGAAGGCTTTCGATATGGATGAAGAGCAATCGTATTGGCCTTGTTTAGAATTGGCCCTGATCGCAGAGGTTCGGATCCTTGACCTGTCAGACCATATAGTGAAGGTGCTGTGCGACGGCCCGTCCACGACTTTCGTCCCTTTGCACGCTTCTTGAGCCAATCATGGTCAACAAGAAACATGAGCAAATGGGCTTGGTGGTACCTTAGATGCCGAGCTTGCGATGCATATTGAAAGAGCCATACAAGAAGTTTCGGTTCATATCATCCTAACCCTTCCCCTTCTGGTAAAGAAAAAAGTTGTAGAGCTCTCCTCAAGCAGCGAAGGTGCTTTGTAATCTCAGCCCCCATCAACCCCTTGTCAGCGTGTGTCCATCTTTACCTGAAACCACCCCTGAAGCGAGGCGTAAACAGTCTGGAGTTACCGTAGCTAAGCTCTAAGGACAACCCCTGGAGAACGGCTGATTAACAGACCTTAATAAACGACGCCTCTATAAGTGGCCGGCGTGCCTATGACGTCGACGCGTGTGACGCGCCTATTACGCGAATCGATTTACTTGCGAAAGTCGTGGACTCGAGTGCATTTCCCGTTGAAACTCTTTCAAAGATGTCATGGCAGACCTCGTCAAGTGGCTCGTCGAGAATGAGCCCGAATTCAACGAGCGACGACTTCCATCACTGTATTCCGATCTAGCACAACAGAAGACAGCCAATCCAGATGGCTTCGTTGCGAATGCTACAGCATGGCAGAAAGCACTGACACGTGCAGCCTTAGCTGGTCAACTTCCCGGAGACTCGAAGGTCGTGATCAAATGTACTGATGATCTGCTTCATGCGCTCAATAGCCCGAAATATGGCCAGCCTACCGGACTGGGCACAGTGCTTGATGGCATGGTACAGATGGGCAAGCTGGTTGAATTGAAGAACTTCCAGGCCTCAGAAAACAGTATATACCAGAAGAGCTGGAGTTTGGGTTCGATAGTAAGATGGGGATTGCGTCAAGCCGGACTTTGGAGGAGTGGATCGTTGGAAATAAATGGCAGACTGAGAAGAGGCGAGCTTGTGGTGGTTGAAGGACTCGAGCAGATCGCAAAGCAATTATCCGCTTCAAATAATGCTCTGAGCGCAGTGATATCGGATCATGTCATGTCGAAAGAGGCGTTTGCAGGGCTGATCGGACAGACTGAAATTGGGTCATTGAGCGATCGTGAGCTAGAAGTTTTGCTAAAATATTTGTCGCGAGATGCCCATATACTCAGCTACGATTCAAGTACAGTCAAACTTAAACCAAGGACTGCTGATAGCCCAGAACCAATAACAGAAGAGGACAGACGTATTGCAAGTGTACAGACGACACTATCGTCGCTACAAACTCAGGTAGACTCTCTGAGCTCGCGCGTCGAATCGCTACAGAAGACAGCTCAGACTGCCGTACAAGCAAAGAATAGGAACACGGCTTTGTCCGCGCTTCGATCGAAGAAACTGGCAGAAACTGCATTGCAGCAGCGAAGAGATATGCTGCACCAGCTCGAAGAGGTTTACGCGAAGATCGAACAAGCTGTAGATCAGGCTCAATTCATACAGGTAATGCAGGCGTCAGCCACGACCTTGAAGACACTCAATCAACGCGTTGGAGGTGTCGAAAAGGTCGATGCTATCATGGACGACCTGCGAGAGCAAGTCACCCAAACGGACGAAGTTGGGCGTGTTATGCAAGAGCCACTGAGCGGTAATGCTCTTGTGGACGAGAATGAAGTGGACGAGGAGCTCGAGGCTATGGAGCGAGAAGAGCTTGCCAGGAAAGAAGGCATGAAGGAAGACGCATCACAGGCGAAGCTGGAGGATTTGGCACAGTTTGAAAGGGCAGCAAAAGGACGTGCAGCTGCTGAGAAGGAGAAGCAGGCGCAAGACCAAGATTTAGATGCTGAGCTGGAAAGTAGCTCGCAGAAGCTTGAACAGATCAGACTAGATGCTTGAATGATATCACGATGGTCACGATTCATGAATGAAGTTGACTAGAGTCTAAGTCTGTACATGTCTTTTTATTTACCTGTAATCTGTACATGAGGTGGACGTTAAGTCCAAGGACTCGAGAAAGTATACCGCTGCCTCAGCAGCAGTTTGCTGTCGATAGAATCTTCAAAAGGTCTCTTTTGCTGGTGGGATATTCGTGTTTGTACATTGCCACTGTTGTTTCTTGATTGTGCGTTCCTGGATTTGATCATATCGTACTCCAGCTTCAGTTGAGCATTTGAAATCCTTATAAACAAGGGTACACTGGTGTTAAACACAGATTTGCGGAAATCAGCATTTCCATCCGACCACCAGGCGAATTGTTCCTTTCTGAAGATGTCGTGGACGACCTTGAGGTGGGTGTCCGAGACAGTGCTTAGATTGTAGATAGACAGCAGAACTTGAATACGAGGCCCGACCTGAGTTCGGTATAGCCTGCGATTCTGAAGTGCTATTCCCAACTGAATTGCAGGGTCGATCTCATCGCTTCTAGGAATCTCCTGAGTTCCTAGTAAAACAAACTTCCCTACGGAGTTGTGGAGACCATAGAGGGTCAAAAGGTTCATAATGTGGTTGTAAATGGTAGCTGGTCGTGCATCCTTTTCGTCCGCAGAAGCTTGAAATTGGCCAAAGGGCCTGTTGGCAATGAATGGAGGAAAGGGATTGTCCATATTGGAGTGGACGAGCCAATAGCAGGATCGTAGGAGTTCAGACAGCAATCGTACTCCACGAGCCTCAAGATCCTTACCTTAAGTATTGGCGTGACGAGCGAAAGATACATTGCAACCCGAGTGCTCTCTGTGGTTCGATGGTCCGTTCGTTTTGTCCATTTCATTCCACGTCAACAATGGTCCGTTTGAAAGCATTTCGTTATTGCGGTGTTGTCCCTTTGTAGTACAAGCGCCAATGTCTTCCGAAACCTTGCAGGCACATCTATTGTCCATGATGTTAATGCTCAAGACTTGCCAAGTCTTTCTATAGTGCAGTATCAAGAGAATCATAGGTTGGGTCTTGGTTCTGCTGCCCATTTTATGCCACCTCCTGTCGATTGGCACTTTCGGGAAAGGACATCCTCAACCTTCACTTTGACTCCGAGCTTGTTGTTCCAGCGCGCCAGGACCTCGTCCATAACGGCTTCTTTGCCATTCTTTCCGAATTGCTTCACTACGTCCTGGATATGTTGTTCTCGTGGCAGCGCAAATTTGGCATGTGGGTAGTCTCCATAGTTTTCACGTGCACCAGCACCGGGCTCAACCAGCTGCATTGGCTGTACATCTGGTGGTAGCGTAAAGAAAGAGTCAACGTCGCTTTCGCTGACTTCTCCCAGCGTATTTGGTTGCCACTTAGGATCTCTCTTTTCAACAAGAAGAGCAGTCACACCTTCTGTAAAATCCGGATGCTGCATAAAGCGTGCTGCCATTTCGTGTTCGCGTACGAAGGTCTCATCGATCCTCCATCCCTTTCCCAGTCGCAGCTGCTTGAGCGTCACTTTCACAGAAGTGGGTGAGCGTTTTGCAATTGTTTTCAGGGTAGCTTTGGCCCAATCGCCTATTCTGCCTGCGGCATTCGTCTCTTTCTGAAGTGCTTCAAGAATCTTGTCGATATTGTCGAACTTGAAACACCTATCAATAGCTTCTCTTAAGTCGCCTCGGATATCACCATTCTTTGCTTTCTCATATGAATCAGCAGCTGGTAAGTTCGTGCTGAATTCTGAGATCGTCGCATCGATCTGCTGAAGTCGCTCATCGAGCGGAGCACGATCACGGAACTGAAGCTCAGACAGACGAGTGGTCAAAGGCTGCAAGACTGAGCTGTCAAGATAGTGCGTTGCAATGCCTGCGTACATAGTTTGCACACCTTGAAGACGCTCCGAGGTCAAAGCAAGATATGTACCGACCTCTCCATCGAGTCTCGGAAGGAAAAAGCTGCCTCCAACATCTGGGAAGAAACCAATTGTGGTTTCGGGCATTGCAAAGGTAGTTCTTTCTGTTGCTATCCTGAAGGGTGCATGGACACTTAGTCCTACTCCTCCACCCATCGTTATACCGTCCATGACGGCAATATATGGCTTGCTGTATCTGCTGATGAGATGGTCCAACTGGTATTCGAGTCCAAAATAGGCCACACTCTCTTTCTGTCCTTTCTCCGTCCTGTTCTGTTTCGCCAGCTCTGCAACGTCTCCGCCGGCACAGAGAGCCTTTTCTCCGGCCCCGGTCATCAGAATCACATTTGCCATTTGAGACTTCTCCCACTCCTTCATTCGAGGCAATATCTTCCTGCACATCGACCCGTTTAAGGAGTTCAGCTTCCTAGGTCGATTCAGCTCGATGACTCGTACTCCATACAAAGAGCTGAAGAGCACATCGTCAGGGTCATCGCCCTTCCGTTCTTTCGGAAGGTCTGTCGTGGTCGCATATTGGCGGTTGGACATAGCTATACTGGCAGGTCTGGCTATCCGTGACCTGATATGTGGTGCTGATACTCTAGAGATTGGGCTTTTGCTGGGATTTAGGAGAGACCATGCGTATCTACTGCAGCACGACTTCATGTTGGGAACTCCGACAAGCAAAAGAGTGACGACAGTAGAACTTCTTGAGCTTCGGCAGCTCTAGATGCAGCATATCATTTTTGGAGCACCTACTCCTCGGTTGTCGACTTCCGTCCGGGAACTGCTGCATATCGAACCCATAAAGTCAAACGTAGGGTGTGCTTTGCTCGTCTGACGTGCCGTATCCAGCGGCGAGGTTTTCCCTCAATTTGGAAGGCATCAAATCACTCACTTTGCCACGACAGTCATCAAACTCGACTTATATTTTGGTTTTGTGTACCTTTTAATGTTCTTCTGCTTGTACAGGACTCAAAATAATTAGCAGACTCCTAATTTTCCGTCATCATGGAGGTAGACTCGGTACCTATCTCGTTACCTACCCAACAGCCCAATTCGGCTACAATCCTATGTTGCAATTGTGGCGCTCCAATTGATGGTACAGTAGCAGCGGGGGCATTGTGCTATGACTGTGTGAAATTGACAGTAGATGCATCCGAAGGTATACAACGCGAAGGCACATTGCATACATGCAGAGATTGCGAAAGATGGCTCTCTCCTCCTTCACAATGGGTTACGGCAGCACTAGAATCCAGAGAATTGCTCGCACTGTGCCTAAGGAAATTGCGAGGATTGAACAAGGTCAGAATCATTGACGCAAGTTTTTTGTGGACAGAGCCTCATTCTCGAAGAATAAAGGTCAAAATCACAGTTCAGCAGGAAGCATTTGAGGGTACCATCATTCAGCAGACCTTTGAGGTCGAATATGTAATTGCAAACCAACAATGTCCGGACTGCCAGAAATCATTCACAGCCAATGTATGGCGGGCTAGCGTCCAAGTACGGCAGAAAGTGCCTCACAAACGAACATTTCTCTTCCTCGAACAATTGATGCTCAAACATGGAGCTCATAAAGACGCAATTAACATCAAGGAGGTCCATGATGGCATTGACTTCTTTTTCAGTCAGCGCAACCATGCTGAGAAATTTGTCGACTTTCTCAACAGCGTCGTACCTGTGAGAGTGAAAAAGTCGCAAGAGTTGATCAGCATGGATATTCATACCTCAAAGAAATCCTACAAATTCACATATTCTGCCGAGCTAGTGCCAATATGCAGAGACGACCTAGTAGCACTACCGTTGAAGCTTGCAAAGCAGATAGGAAACATGGCACCTGTAAATCTCTGCTACAGAATAGGAACAAGCATCAACCTCATCGACCCAAATACTCTGCAAACTGCAGATATACCGACTGCAATATATTGGAGAGCGCCATTTACAAATCTGGCAGATGTGAAAGAACTTGTGGAGTTCATCGTGCTTGATATCGAGCCTGTGGGACCAGTATCGCACAACGGTCGCTTCGTGCTATCTGAATGCACAGTTGCCAAGGCATCTGACCTGGGCTCGAATGATAAGACATACTTCTGTCGTACTCATCTCGGCGCGGTCTTGCATCCAGGTGACAGCGTGATGGGATATCTGCTGACAGGGTCGAACTTCAATAATACCCAGCTAGAAGAAATCGAGAACAACAATACTTATGCATCACAAATACCGGATGTGCTGTTGGTCAAGAAACATTATGCACGCAAGCACAAGTCCAAGTCGAGAGCTTGGCGACTCAAGCGTATGGCAAAGGATGAAGGCGAATTGTTGCCAAAGAAGGCAGATCAAGATAGGATGGACGCAGACTACGAGATGTTCTTACGAGATGTCGAGGAAGATCCTGAGCTGCGGCAGACACTGGCTTTGTACAAAGCTCAGCAGCGGAAGAAGCAGGCTGATGAAATGAGCATGGTCACAACAGAGGACAGTGGTGATGAGGAAGTACCAAAGATCGATGTGAATGACCTGTTAGACGACTTTGACGATATGGACATCAATGACCAAGTATAGAATAGCTTGACTACGTATAGCCATGGTTATAGCGCTGCTATGTAAAATAGACTGCCTACTAGCGACACCTGCATTGTGTCATCAAATATCTTTCGCTGCTTCGTGAATGCCTTCTTCGCTTGGGTGATAGTGGAAAGAGCGCTACAAAGCTCCGACACCACGCTCCTTCCATAATCGGTACTACGGTGAACAGTACAGGCATACACGTAGATTAATCAAGAAAGTCAAAATGGCTTCCAATTAGTAGAAGTCCTAACAATGAGCTTTCTTCAAGGGCAATGTATGCTCAGCAATGCAGGGGCCCTGTGTATGGTAGCCAGCTCTCTGAGCACGTCCTAGTATCGCTCAAGATGCACAATATCAATCGAAAACGGTATGACCCTTTCAGCCCGTGCTTGCAAGACGTGCAGAGCACGACGTATTAAGTGTGATGCCATACGACCAATATGCAACCGATGTGTGAAAGCGAAGCGAAACTGCGAATGGGATCCAAACGTACAAGACCAGCTCCTGTTCAAAAACGAAAACGCGTTCGCCAAAGGCCAGCCACGAAGGCCCAAGAACGATGTGAGCACTTTCGACCTCACAACGAATGTTGACTTCAAACCAATCGAGCGGCCGCCAGGCCTATCTGTTGAGGTAAAAGCTTTACAATATTTTGCTGCAAACTTCGTCTTCCGTCCAGAGGATCTGCCAGATATTGGGCACGAATATGTAACGTATATCTTTCCATACTGGGTGTGCTCACCGAAGGGCTCAAGCCTGCATCTTGCTCTTTATGCACTAGCGCACGCAACCTATGGTCGCGCTGTGCAAGATGGCGAGACCATCGCGGAAGCAGATAGATTGTACGGACGAAGCATAGAAACGCTCCGTCAAACCATGCCAACTGCTCGTAACTCGGACATCAATGATTTGCTACTAACGATCATGATCATGGCGTTTTATGAAAACGTTGCATTCTCGCGCCAGTCTGTGGATCAAGCAGAAGCTCCCACAACAGCGATTGGCTCAAGGTTCTGGAGGACTACCTGTCACCATGAAGGTGCGATCGGCTTGCTCAAATTGCGTCAGCAGCGAGGTATGGACTTCAATGTAGCTGCTATCAGAGCTGTCCGAAGACAAGTTGTAAGTCATATACGACCATTTGTTTGAGGTTGCTAAGCAAAGTTAGGTAAGATCTTGCATTCTAAAAGGTACATGGGTACCTGACTTCTTGCGAGAAGCAGCACAGTACGGCGAAGAAGGCCCAGCTTCGGAAGTCGATCGCCTTATGGTCCGGACAAGCAAGCTTCGAGAGAAATCGTTGCAGCTCTCGCCGGCACAAATTAACATCACTGTCGAGAGCGAGCGCAAGAGAGCGCGTGTCAATGCCAAAGCTGCTGAAATCGAAGAAGAGCTTGCCAAGTGGCCAACCAGTCTGCCGTCAGATTGGCGGTTTGCGAAAGGTCAGTTGATCCATAAGACCAGCCTTGGTGAACCTGAACTGCCAAATAGTGATTTCGCAGATCGGTATACCTCGCATGCGCATGCCGCTGTGTGGCTGCGCTATCGAGCTGTCCGCCTGATCGTCAATAGTATCTATCTTCGAACGGCTCCAAATTGGTCTGAGCTTCCTATAAAAGATATTAAAGCACAAGCTGCAGCTCAAGCAACCATTAATGCCATGACTGACGGCATTTGCAAAGGGGTCCCATTTTTTTTCAGCAGTGAAGACAACGGACAAATCATGGCATTCGACGATAGACTCTGGCCTCAGTCGCAGATACTGCCGAAAAGGGCGGGGTTGATCGCATGGGTCCTTACACTTGCTGTCAGTACTGGTGATGTTCCTGCGGCACAGCGACAATGGTTGAAGCACCGCCTCACTATCGTAGCGCGATCACTTGGTGACTCTGCCCTAGAGACTGTTGCGCAACGAGACGAGTTCCGATTTTGAGGCGTGTTATTCACGAGCCTGGAAGCCTAATCCAGTCAACCACAACTGTTCATTTCACTTCAGAGCCTGGTCGCAATTTTTCTGCACGAACGTCGTCATCCCTCAAACAAAAATATAAACAAAAGTGACAACGACGCGTGTGACTTATCAATAAGAACGCGCAAGCTTTTCCACATAACGCAACAATGACTCTTTCCCTAACACACCACCTCTATCACATATAGTCGTTGGATTTGTTCTTTCGTTCCTGCTTGGTGGCCTAGTCAGACTTTCAGTCTTTCGTTCATTCACCCAATCCAACGATTCTAAAAAAGACCTGCTACACCTCTTTTTCGGACAAAACAATTCCTTGGAAATCTACAAGACGCTCATTTTATACAATCACAGAATGAAATATTTTGGGACCACCATTATTGCAGCCTGCCTTGTTGGCCAGGTCGTTGGCGATGCAGCCGCCTTACGCCGTGCTCTGCACAGTCAACTGCATCGACTAGGGAAGAAAGGCTCTTCACCTGACTACGATGCAGGTAATACTACCAGTACCGCAGGCGCTACTGGTTCATCGAGCCTGACTTGCACCCGACCAACAGTGACGGTGTATGTGAGTGGCAATGCCACCTGGTCCGAAACACCGAAGCTGCCAGATCCGACTGTGATGACGGTCACCGCCACTGAGAGTATGTGCATGGCGGATTCGACATCAGCACATATGACGAATTCGTATGTGCCGCCCTTGTCATACGCGAACAGCACATCAAGTCCATTGTCAGCCACCATCTCATCAGCTGCTACTTACCCGTCAGGCACTACGTCTTCTTCCACTACCGAACAGCCATCATCTGAGCCGCCATCATCTTCTTCGGTAGCGCCTGCAGCAGAGTCGTCTACCTCGCTTGCACCTGTACCGCCTCCACGACCTACTACGCCAGTTGATGCTTGTGATACAGCTCCCACCAACTATACCTCGATGCAGCCCTTCTTCGGCTTCGACATCAGCAATACCAAGCCTGTAGATCCGAGCAAGATTGTCAAAAATACCACAACCGGCGCTGTGTTGTACGATAATGGTCCGCTACCTGTTAAAAACCAGGATGATTGGGAGAATGCAGTGGCCAAGATCAAAACAGCTTTCCCTAAAGTCAACAGTTTCCGTATGTACTCAACCACAGATCCTGCAAGTGTTGCGGGAAAGGACGTGATATACACTCATCTGGCCAACGCTCTTCCTGCCGCTAAGAAACACGATATGAAAGTCCTTGTCGGACTCTGGAGTGGCGGAGTGGATAACACGGCTCGATTTAGCACGGAGCTCGAGTACCTTGATTATGCTGTTGGCAACTTCTCCTGCTCCAACATAGCAGCTGTCAGCGTAGGAAACGAGGACATGAATCACATCAACCTCCTGAGAGATAATTACGGTAATCCACTCCCACCTGAAGAAGTAGCTGAGCGTAAGACCAAAACTGCGACGTTGCTCGTCCAACAAATACAATCAACCAGAGAGTTACTTCGGAAGAGAGGCTGCTGTGTTCCCGTGACACACACAGATACATGGAATGAAATGAGCGATGGTACATTTCCTTGGTTACCATCGGTAAGTACTTCTTCATCATCCTCACTCGGACTCAAAGCTAATATATCACAGCTCATCTCCGCCGTCGATCAAGCAGTAATCGCGAACATATTTCCCTTCTGGAGCAACGATACTGTTACGAATTCTCTCAACACCGCTTCAGATCAATCAAGCAGAACCCTGAACTATACGCGGCAATTTGGCAAAGATCTCTGGCTAGGGGAAACAGGATGGGCAATTCAAGATCCGCTTCATGTCAATCAGTACACATCTGATGCCGGAGCATTGCAGAACTACTTTCAGTCTCAGGTAGGTTGCCAGCTGTTGTCGGGATCAGGCACTGCCTTCTACTACATCGATTGGGATCAGGATGCGCCTTTCGCTAATAGACCGAGCTTTGGACTGTGGGACTGGCAGGGAAAGCCACTGGTTGACATCGATTGTTCGACCTGGAAGAAGGAGATGCGAATCGACCAGGCATTGCCAAGCTTTATGGGTGGTCAAGGATATGCTTATAAGAAGCAGGAGACTCGTGATGAGCAAGAGATCTCTGGTCGATCATTTTGGTCACGTTGGTGGCACTGACAATGGTTTTGGAACTCAAGCACTTTAACCAGGATGAAAATTTGTATATAGCTCGATTCGATAGTACCGGCCTCGTTCTTTGACTGTTCTTCATATAACGTTGAATCAGCCATACCTCTTCGCTTCTGGTAATACTTAAAAGTGTCCTTATCAGGCAGTAACCACTTCCTCGGCACATTGATGCCTGAGACCAAGCGCGTCTTTTGACCGACTGCTAGCATGCTCTCTCAACAATACTACAATCAACACCGTTGCCATGCTGTCGACCCTGAACCAGCAGCAATGATTCTCCGGTAACACTCAATACCCCGCCACACATTCTAGCACTATGGAGTTCCTCCCCACCCTCCTCTCACCCCTTGACGAATCCAAACCCTCCCTCTTCGAAATCCTCGCCGAACAACAACTCTCAGCTCTGATCCCACCATCTCTCCGCTATGTCCTCGCAGTCGCAACCCACCGCTATCCACGCTACCTCCTCCGCGTTCTCAACAACTACGATGAGCTCTACGCCCTCCTGAGTCTTATCGTCGAGAAATACTACCTCGAGAACTTCCGAGCAGGTTTCACCGAGAACTTCTACGCCCTAAAGCGCGAGAAGGTCCTCAAATTACGCGGTGGAGAGATACGACGAGCAAGTCTAGGTGTTCCCGCAGAAGTTCGCGACAGGATCAAATTAGGTAGACGGGATGTCTGGAAGAACCTGGCGATTATGGTCGGGATACCGTACCTGAAGCGGAAACTGGATGAGAGCTATGATATACACGTTGCGCCACAGGTGAGTTTAAGTGTTGGTTTGGGAGGAGTCGAAGGACGACGGTTCCTGGACAGAGATAGGTATAACCCGAATGCGGGTGTGAGGGAGAAGATCATGTGGGCTTACAAGTGGTTTTTGAGACGGATTTATCCCAGTGTCAATGCGGCGTATTATTTTAGTATTCTGGCGTTTAGTCTGGGGTATTTGTTTGACGGAACGAAGTATTCTAGTCCGTTTCTTTGGATGGTTGGGACGAGGATTCGACGGATGAGTCCTGATGATTTTAGAGCGATTGAAGAGGCGGGAAAGGTGAGTTTGGCTGCTGCGACGGGACCTGGAAGACCTGGACAGGGACTTGCTGGGTTGTTCCATCCGAGGACGTTGTGGCCGAGATTGTTAAGCAGTTTGAGGCTGTTATTGCCGGCAAGTATATTTGGACTGAAGCTTTTGGAGTGGTGGCACCAGAGTGATTTTTCGAGGCAGCTTAGCAGGAAGGCTGCGGAGGGATTGGAATTGCCTCCACCTATTGTTAGTGGCCAAGGACTGGTGAGGAAGCACAGAGCCGAGCAGCAGAAGGCACAGCAGGATAAAGAGATAGGAGTTGCGAATACAGGTGCGAAGAGAGAGCCGCCGATCAGCAGTACGAGCTATTTGCCTATCTTCACTGTACCTCCTCCACCATCCAGTGATCTGTGTCCAATTTGCTTGCATCCTATCGAGACTGCGGCTGCTTGTCAGACTGGCTATGTGTTCGACTTCAAGTGTGTCTTTCAGTGGGTTGAAGGCACACATAATAGGCAAGAAGCCTGGATGAAGGGTCAGAAGAACGAATGGGAGGACGACGACGAAACTGAGGACAGTGAGAAGTCCCAACAAAGTCGTGAAGGCAAATGGGAGAATGGTGCTGGTCGATGTCCTGTGACTGGAAGACGAGTACTTGGCGGGACAGGTGGGATAAGACGGGTCATGGTGTGAATGATTGTCTTTGTGTTTGAGAGTAACTTTGTCATCCAAATATAAGAAGCCTCATGCTTCGAGGCTGTGGCTGCGAACCTCTTCAACCGGGTCGGCACACCCAATCCGAACGCCGAGAAGGGCACTTCTTTATGCTGGAGTTTCGATCGGAATTGGTCACATGCTGTCGCAGCCTAGAGCTGGACTTAATCCATCTGAAAGTCAATACACAGGCACGTCTATCTCAGCACGAGGTCGTGTGGTTTTGGGATTGGTCGGACCAGGATGATGCTCGATAATCGGCCTTATCGTCTGCCATCAAGCTTGCTTCTTCTTCACAGAACGCCATTCAGTGAATGCTGTACCAACGATTGTGAGCAGTGTCAGACCAAGTGGTATGTACAGCGTTTGAATGACTGCCTTGTCATATCCCACAAGGACGTATTTTAGGCGATCTGCGCCAATGACACTACGAATCTGCGACAGTCCAGCATGCTCGATGGTCGTAATATTGGTGCCAGGTGCAGATCTGCTGACCTCAGTTCGAAGCCTGTTCTGGAAAAGCACAGCAGCTGATGATGAAAAGACAGCCGAGCCCATACCCGCACCAAAACCTAACATGGCGCCGCCGATTGAAACCTCCTTAGGTTTAAGGACAGCACTTACTGCAGTCATCGGTGCCTGCATTCCTAGACCAAGCGCAAAGCCCAGCATACCGAGCAGTCCTGCAGCTTTGCCAAGCTGAGAGTCGAGGTCGATTGTGGTTAATACACCACTAGCTATTGGTGCCAATACGGAGGTCGCAACCATGAACGGCGTATAGTAACCAATCCAAGTGGTGCCGTACCCGTAAATCATGCTTGATGCCATCAAACCGACGATCATTGGCACACCAAGTAAGGCTGACTTTGCTGGAGACACTCCTTTAACACCCTGGAAATAGATGGACAGGTAATTCTCAGTGACTGCCAGTGTGCCATCGCAACACATGCAGAAGAGTGCCCCTGCTAAGATGCTGCGCTCCTTTGCGATTCGAGGTGGAACAGTGGCCTTGTCACCCAGTCGATGCTGCAGAAATAAGAAGACAACGAGAAGTACAGCAGAAATGCAGAAAAGCACGATAATACGTGCATTTCCCCAGCCATATCTTGTTCCACCCCAGGTCAAGCCTACGAGAAGACAGGTTAGAGCTGGAATGAAGATCATCGAGCCGATAATATCGAGTTTCTTTATCTTCTCCTTTATTGGCAGCTGAGAATCCGCATTTCTGATATCATACTCCATGCTGTATGCTGCAATTGCAAAGCAGATCGCATTCAGGGGAATGTTGATGCCAAAGCACGCTCGCCAGCCAAAGCCTTGAATCAGGAGACCTCCAATTAGCGGTCCAGTCACGAGGCCAGCACTGCCGGTGAAATTCAGGATGCCGTACCATTTAGGTTGGTCCTTGAGACTGAAGGTATAGTTTAGCAAGGTGATGACCCCTGCTCCCTGAACAGCATTGCCGAGACCAGAGACTGCTCGCCCAACAATAAAGATCTTTGAGCTGTTTGCGAATGTACAAATCAGACCGCCGATCCAAGAGATCACAATGGAGATCAAATAGAGCTGTTTTGGGTTGAAGACAGTGTAGACCTTTCCGAAGAAGAGCACAGTGGCACTAGCTGTCATCATATATGCTGCATTGTACCAACCAATATCGTTAATAGCTTTGAAGTCGTCGGTCAGACTCGGTACCTGTTGTTCGTAAATATCATTCACACTGGTCAATGTGATTGCAGCATACAGCAACAGCCACTATCGTTATATCGACGCTTCGCACAAAATTTACGATCATGAAAGCTCCTATATTGAGCCATAGCTTGTAACCCATAGGATAGACGATCTCGTCCTCTGCTGGAGTAGATTCTTCTACTTGTAGCTGCTCTTTCGGCTGGCCTGGTGTTACAATCGAGGCAGCTACCGAACTTGCTTCCGTAGTCGTTGTGATAGCATTCTTGGGTGAGATAATCTCGACTTGAGCTGAGCTGGACGGAGTACTTGGCTCTGCCATGACTACTTTATCAGCCCAGAGATCTTTCCACTAAGACTTATCAACTGCCATATTTATCCATCTTTTATTGAGGTGCCTAATATTAATAAGCTTCCATGCTGCAGGTTAGTGTAAGCGAGCCGTCAAAGGACCTGTTCTTTAAGCTGGAGAGCATCGAAAATCGGAGCGAGTATACCAGCTGCCTAATGGCCCTTCCAATATTGTAGAGACAGTAAGGGAAGGAGGTACAGCTCTTCTCTCCACGCAAAAGTAGATCAGGTCTCGCAATGATGTTGTGCAAAGTTCTCCATCCATTGTGCTGCTGGATTCGGCTGGCAAAAGTACAGGCACGGTTTAGGTGCTCCAATGGGAGGAAACAGCATGGAGAGGGACTTTTTAGGCAGGGCAATTGTGACCGAGGACATTCGCGTACACCTTCCTCTACTGAACATTATCGATACGTGCTGTAAGTTGTCGTAGAATTTGTGTTGCAGTGGATGCCTCGAGTGTACATCACTTGAGATGTCGCAGCGCAACGAATTCCTGGATCAAGGCGGATCAGACGAGTCTGCCGAGGAAAGTGGCTATGACTCTGAGGCTGCTGAGATATCAAGAACAGAGAGAAGAGGGGTGAAAAGAAGAAAATTATCACATTCTTCAGTCATTTCTGATGAAGAGCCCGAAGTAGCCAATACATTCAAAAGGCCTGATGATGATGCTGCTGAGTTGAACGATGAGGTGGACGGAAATGTGGATCAAGGTGAAGATGGCAGTGATGCAGATCAGCTAGGTAGAGAACTCGATTACAAAATCAAAAGTGCAGCATCTACACTATCAAAGACAAGCAAGAAAACAAAGAAGGAGAAAACACCTGGTGTCATCTACCTCTCTTCGCTGCCACCGTATCTCAAACCTTCGGCTCTCAAGAATCTACTAGCGCAAAGAGGTTTCGAACCTATTACCCGCCTCTTTCTCACTCCAGCTTCAAAGCACAAGCACAACTCCAAGAAGAACTCGAGACAGCTCTATACAGAGGGCTGGATAGAATTTGCAAGCAAAAAGACGGCCAGAAGTTGTGCTGAAGCGCTCAATGCACAACTCGTAGGTGGTAAGAAAGGTGGGTTTTACCACGATGATTTGTGGAACATGAAGTATTTGAGAGGTATGGCTTGGGACGAGCTAATGGCTGGTATACGTGAAGAACGAAGAGAAGAAGAGGGCCGACGAGATGAGGAGCGTAGAAAGATTGCCACAGAGACACGAGCTTATGTTGAGGGTGTCGAGCAGGGAAAGCGGCTGGAGGGAATGAAGAAGAAGCGGAAACTGAAAAGTGGTGATGCAGGAGGAAATGAAGACGTGCAAAGGATTTGGCGACAGCACGATGTTGCTGGAGATCGGAAGTCTACGAAATCGTCCTTGAATCCTCAAGTGCAGTCTGTTCTCTCCAAAATTATCTAAAAGTACGTCAGCTCTAGGTCGACGTCTCCTCGAAATACTGCTCGATGACGGCAACAGTTTTTCGTACGATCAGATTAATCTCTTCAATAGAGCAGTTGTATGGCGGCGCGAGCAATACGAAGTCTCCTTGTAGACCTCCCACAGAGCCTGTTCCTGGATAGAGACTGATCATGTGAGGTTCACACATGCCAATCTTGTGAACGTTCATGGCAACTTGTCGCCCGACAGGAAACGGCTGCTTTGTCTGCTTGTCTTGCACGAATTCGATACCCCAGAACAGACCCATACCACGAATATCACCGATGTACCACTTGTCAAGCAGGCACTGCTTGAGTCCAGACTCTAGTGCTGCTCCGAGATCGCGCACGTGGCTCATAACACCGGGCTTCAGTAATTCTTTCTGGACAGCAGCCGCAGCTGCACAGCCAATAGGATGAGCTTGGTATGTTTGACCATGCGAGAAAGCACCTGTACCTCTCGTCATCACATCAACTACTTTCTGGTTGACCAACAATGCTGCCACAGGCTGGTAGCCACCACTCAGTCCCTTGCCGAGAGTCTGCAGATCCGGCTGGACATCGACGAGCAGAGACTGCCATGCGTGCAGATAGCCTGTCCGACCCATACCACTCATGATCTCATCCACAACGAAGAGAGCACCATATCGCTTACAGACACTCTTCATGGCCTTGAAATATCCTGGCACAGGTGGAACACATCCTAGTGCAGCACCAACAACAGGTTCTGCAACAAACGCGCATACTGTCTCTGGTCCGACTCTCTGAAACTCACCATCAAGCTCATCCGCTAGTCGTTTCACGTACGCTTCGTCAGACTCGCCCCTATTCTTACCTCTATAAGCATAACAAGGACTGATCCGGCTCACACCCATGCTCAGCAGAGGCTCATAGATCTTCCGTCTAAGCATATGTCCTCCGAGGCCCAAACTGCCCAAGGTCGTCCCATGATAACTCTGCTGTCGCGAGATAAATCTCGCCCTCTTGGTGTCAGCACCTTCCAGCTCAACGAAATACTGCCTTGCCATCTTCATAGCTGCCTCGATGGCTTCTGATCCAGAATTGCAAATGAAGGCTCTTCTCATGACACCATTTGTGCCTTTGATCAACAATGAGCAGAGTTCTTCCGCAGCAGAAGTGGAATAAAAGACTGTGGCACAGTATGCGACTTTGTCGAGTTGATCTACAATGGCTTTCTTGATGATGGGGTTATTGTGCCCGAGACATGCTACTGCTGCCCCACCAGTTGCATCAAGGAACTTCTGGCCGTTTTCAAGGTGGAGGTATAGACCTTCGGAGCCGGTGACGCGGAGTGGAAGTTCGTTCAAAGATCGGTGCATTACTGTTGTGCTATCGATCGTGTCTTCAGTATCTTCCACTGGCATTGTGAAGGTGGTTGTGCCATTCTTAATGTCAGGTGACGTTGCCACTGTATGTCCATTGGACACGACCTCTATATGGCTCATTGTGTCAGTAAAGGCGTTGTGCAGTTTAGCATTGCTTCATTTCTTGAGAAACCTCCTTCGGTGCTATCATAAAATTGATTATTTCATGGATCAGAATATGATGCTTGTCACAAGGCGCTCAAATCCGGGCTATGCCTCAGGCGCATATTGTGTCGACAAAAAACAGAATGGGAAATGTTTCTCTGTTTGAGGACAGTACCTATACAATATCGCATGAGCGATGTTATCATTACCGCCCGCTTATCCAACAACTTGCATTGGATGATGGAACTACCTGCACTATGCTGCAAAGAGAAATATGCCCACATCAGTAGCCTGAGCCTTTCAACGCTCTGTCTCAAGACTCTCGACGCAGTTATACAACAGATCTATTGTGCCGTACACACATCCTGTCTGGGTCGAGATGCGAGAACATGACTAATTATGTCAATACTTTGGTCACAGGCTATTCGGGAATTACTCATACAGCGTGTTTGTCTACGTCCTGAAACATGTACGAATCAGCCATACTCAATCGCAAGTTTCAGCATGAATGAGATGAGCTATCATCAAGGTGAGTCTTGAAGCGTCTGTTTGTACCGAAGATGCATAAGTACGCATTCTCTCGCTGTGATCTGCGATAGTAGTACTGAACCACTACGGAAGACGAATCAATTAGTGGAGATCACCGAAAATGAAGCTCACATTCCACACTGCATGTCTTGCTCCTCTCACCTTCACACAATTCAGTCTGATAGCCTGCTTTCACGGTCCGCCACCTATTGAGACCCTGGCAGGACTCACGCTCAATGGATCGATAGCTATGCCACTATCGACGGGAAATACGCGATCAAATACTCTGAACACATTCAGCACATCAACAGTAAAAGATTCAAGTTCAATTCCCACAGCACCCTTGTTTTATCCTGCTGAAACCTATAGTGACGGCACAATTATTGATGCTCGGGTACGAAGATAGACGTCTAGCTTATCAGTTGTGTCAACCTCACCGATCAGCACAACATCGAGTTCCGGAGCAGTGTCGTCTCAGACGTCAACTTCCCCTCCACCAGGAACGCTGCAAGCAGGTAGTTTCACCCTGGCTACCACGAATTGTGACCCTAATTTAGCTCCTGCAGTCCGGGCCGTCAATGGCTGTCCATCCAGTACAACGCCATCATCCAGTACAACGCCATCATCCAGTACAACGCCATCATCCAGTACAACGCCATCATCCAGTACAACGCCATCATCC